>CM038116.1:33983408-34211906 GCA_001642375.2 Mentha longifolia
TGGTTTGGGTTATAAATTAATTATCTGAATTAATTCGGTCCAAGGAAAATAATTAAATCAGCCCAAGAAAATTTATAATATCCGGCCTAGCTCAAATAATGGATTCGGCCCACTCTCTACCGGCCCATTTATTCTCGGCCCAGCCTATAGCCCAGAACTCAGCCCGAAACCCGTCCTCGACCCGGACCGACCCGACCCGGCTGAACAAACAACACCCCCCTTTTCTTCTTCCCCCACTTCTCGATCGGCCTCCCTCTCTCTAACTCTATCGCGATTTCTGCTCTCTAGAACTCCCTTCTTCTCCGTCGATCTCGGCAAGGCTCGCCGTCGTCGATTTCATCCGGCGTCGCCGTCCTCATGTCACCGTCGAGCGGCTGTACTCACTCTCTCTCTGAAATCGTTTTCCCCAATTCAAATTGGGGATGAAAGCCCTAATTCGAAAGTGAAAATCAGGGCAAAGCTCCCCCTCGGTTCTCCTCGTCGACTTCCGGCAAGAGCTCACCGTCCGGTGTGCTTCTCTGACTGTGGTGAGACGGTGCTGCTCCGGTGTAACTCCCGTAGCTTCTCCGGCGAACTCTCTCTAGGATTTCGATCCTAAATAAAATCCCTCAACCTAAGTTGAGGGGACATTTGTCCCGTCTCCTCCTTTGTTGGCTCGTTCCGGAGCTGCCGCTGGCAATGGCGGCTAACTTCTTCATGGTTTTGTTTATATATATATATATATATTAACGTTTTATTCAATTATTAAAAGCTAAATGATTTATGTATCTCTGTTTTGCAGGTTTGGAGTGTTGCGTCGAATGCGTTGTTGCCGCGACTCCGCTCCATCCTTCCCGCTAGTTCGAGCTTCTGCCGTCGGGGCTTCGGCCTCGACGGAGGTTCGAATCTCCTCATTTTCTTTTCTTTAATCGCTTTTTTTTTTCAAGTTCGATTTGAAAGCTTTTGTTTAATGCTTAAGAATAAGTGTTAGCTGCTGTCCTTGCTATTGGTGTTATGGTTTATTTGTACATTTTGTGAAAATTGGAAACGTGAGCAATTGTATGCCTGTGTTCTATGGTCATTGACTCATTTGGTGGTTGTTTAGTTATAGTTTTATTTGAAATCAAGCGTGTTTTGCCCCTAGTTCTAGCTCTTCAGTTTCTATACCTTGAAATCGTGGACCTCTTACATGCCACGGTTTGTTGTTTAAGGCATTAAGAGAATGGTTTGTGAAGTGTGAGCATGCTATGTGTATACTGGTTCAAGAACTGAAAGGAAGCATGCTAAGTTTATTTATGCGAGAGAAACGTTCATGCTTATTGTTCTAAGTATACACCTTAATGAGTGGAAGTGGATGAGTGTGGCTGGAAATACCTTGATGGCAAGAGAGTGCTAGGGCTGTGGCTGTGGAAATGGATGGAGCTTTGTCCTTCTTTCCTTTCTCCTTGTTGTAGACTTCTTTCCTTCACTCTCACTCTCACTCTCTTTTATTCTTTCTACATTTTCAGATTTTGGTGAAGTGGGAGGTGGTGGCGTGTTGGTCGGTTTGGGAGTAGTATATATGCTTGTTATCAATTTACTCTTTACTCAACAACTCTCTTAACTCTTCTTTGTATTGATGGTTGATTCAACTTGCTTTATTGTAGGTCTTATGCTCAAAGAATGCTATGGAAGTAGCTAAGTGCTGCAGAGGCAAAAGATTCCATGTCCCCTTTCAAATCGTGTCTACTTGCATGTATCAAAACCATTAATGAAAAGTAGCCTACAACTTTTGACTTTGAGGGCCTTGTAATTTTTGTAATTTATCTCTTGAATTTTAGTTATTGAAACCGTATGTCTTTGGTTGGATAGATTTGGTTTGAAACAAAGTGTAAGTGATTTGTGGAGTTGTATAGAAATATAAGTAGACCTTTGGCTGCAGCTTTCTTATCTCTAATTGGGCTTGGCCCAATATCCTGATTGTAGTGGGATTGGTCCCATATTAACTAGCTAATGGGCACAGCCCGTTTGCATACTAATATACGTCTCGTAGATAAACAATCGAAGTACTAGAATCGATTTATTTGTTAATTCACAACAAGCAATAATTTATTACTTGATAAATATCGAAATCAAGTAATTACTCGAGTGTTCAAAAATTAATTACTGATCGTTGGGAAATCAAGTGGCTACTCGATTTATAATAGAATCTCTTCTAGATAATTCTTTTATACCTGAGCCATTTTACATTACTAAAGGCGGATGGTTATCTCTAATCGTTTCTAAAATAGGTAGAAAAGTACGGGACGTTACATCCCAAGTATGGATATCGGCCTTGTTCAAACTCCAAGATCAAAAGTTCAACAAGTCTTCCCTTAGATCTAGTGTACATTCACCTATAAAACAAAAATCAAAGAGAAAAATGTTTGAATAAGTATTCGAGATATCAAATCAACTATCAAAACTCAATCTAAATAATCCTCGGCAACGGGGCCAAAAATTGATCGCTACTTTTTATAAGTGGAAATGCAATAATAATCGAAGTAAATTCGAGTCGAACCACAAAGATTGTAAGACGAATGAGTTTCAAGTAGTAATTCGTTACCTATCCTACTATCCAAGCTACCAAACTATCATATTTTTGTATTTTCGTATTAATCTAAGCAATTAAAAGTAGGGGCAAAATGACAACTATCCACTTTCATATAAAAAAATCAACTTCTACCCACCCAAATAATTTTGCACACTTTCTACCCATTTTTTGTCATTTTGTGCACATGGACACTATATTTTGACATAAATACCCTTATTTAGCACATGGGCACCCCCTTCTCTCACTCCTCTCTCTTCTTTGACTTTTCAATACACTTTTATTCTTTCTTTTTAATTTCTATTTTATTTTCTTTATTTTTTCAATTATTTTTTTTCCTGTATTTGTTTGATTTTTCGTTTTTTTTCCAGCTTTATTTCCCTTTTTCTTTTTCATTTTTTGATTTTTAATTTTTTTTGTTTTTTATCTATTTTTTTTTAGTTTTTCATTTTTGAAGCCTTTTTTTCCTTTCTTTTTATTTTTTATTTATTTTTTTCGCTTTTTTTAGACTTTTTAAGCCTATTTTATTTTTTCTTTTCATTTTTATTTTTTGTGTTTTTTAGTCTTTTTCAAAAAAAAAAATCATTTTTTTTATGAACAGGGAAGTGGTACGAGGTACAAAATGACAAATTCGTAATAAAAATCAAGTCAGAGCTGCGAAGTGGTACGAGGTGTGAATATGAAACAAGTGCGACATGTGTAATTCGTACCAAAACAAGGCTAATTGTGGTACGAACAATTACAAATATGAATACTCGTACCTAGCAGTAGCACAACAGTTGTTTACAAATATATAGCAGCAAAACCCTTCACATATCTCAACAACAAGGATTTTCTATATTTCTATCGGTATGAATGTTGTTGAATTCGTACCCAATTACCTATGATTATCTGTATGAATATCGGTCAATTCGTACTGATTACCTATAATGTAGTACGAATTCAGGAACAACAATAGCATTAAATCCACTCTAGAGAGAACAAACATATCGGTACGAATACACAAAGGTAGTTCAAGAGCAACTGGAAAATAAACATGTAGCAGCAAAACTCATCACATATCTCAACAATAAGAAATTTCTATATTTCTACCAGTACAAATATTATTCAATTCGTACCTGATTACCTATGATTATCGGTATGAATATTGGTCAATTCGTACCGATTACCTATAATGTAGTACGAATTCACGAACAACAGAAGCATTAAATCCACTCTAGAGAGAATAAACATATCGGTATGAATACACAAAAGTAGTTCAAGCGCAACTGGAAAGCAAACATATAGCAGCAAAACCCTTCACATATCTCAACAACAAGAAATTTCTATATTTCTATCGGTACGAATATTGTTCAATTCGTACTGATTACCTATGGTTATCGGTACGAATACTTCTCTGCGATTCATTCCCCCCACACAACATTCATCAAATCAACAATTAATTCACAGTACACACTCATTCTACCATCCAAACCCACATACTCCAATTTAGGAACAACAATAGCATTAAATCCACTCTAAAAATAAAAAAAAATTTGCAAGATAAACACTCTAAAATACAAACATGAAGAACAAAGATTAAAAAACATATGTCAATGAATTGTTATCAGAGAAACAAAACCAAATCATCTAAAACAAACTCATGCGCAGAAAACGAGAACAAAATGCATAAATCAAAGAAAATAACTGTGCGGCTGCATATTTATTTCCTATATCTACTAATATTTCTATTAAAAAAACAACACAAAAAAAAAAAAAAAACAAAGAGATTTTGGTTTGGATACAAAAGGGAAATCGGATATTTGAACTTGATATCCCTTTAAAACAATTTCGTCTATATAGAATCCCGTAACGCGTTGAAATTCTACCATCAATTCCTCTTTGTAGACCTCCGCTCATTTTCTCTCTCTCTCTCTCTCCACCATACATACGTAGACGACGACTCCGCTCATTTCGCCGCAGAAGAAGGAAAGACAGAAATGGATGCGGCGGCGGCTGATTTTTAGAGAGAGAGAGACCAAGAGGGAGAGGGAAGAAGAGGGAAGCTCGTCGGGCCCCGATCTGAGCTCGTACGAGGCCGCGTGCTGTGCCGATTCCGACCTCCGGAGCCTCGACTTTGCTGGTGGAAGAGCTCCGACTGGATTTGGGGTTGGGAGTGGAGAGGGAGAGGAATAGAGAGAGGATGAGGAAGAAGAAACGGGTTATAAAATTGGGGATTGAGGGATTTGAATTCTAATTTTCAGAATTTGAATTTGGTTTGGGGATTGAGGGGTAGAATTGTCCTACTTTAAAAAAATGGGTAGAAAGTATGTAAAATAATTGGAGTGGATAGGAGTTGATATTCTTATATGAAAGTGAGCATTTGACCCTATTACCTCTTAAAAGTAATAGACAATAGAACGAAATCAAACTCAAGTAAATGATCAAACTAGCAAACAAAATATTCAAATTTAATGATAAACAAAGGTGATCCCAATTATACTTCAACTACGCTTAGACAATGGGTATTTAGAACTTTAACTAGAACTAACCATTTTAATCTAACCTTATGTGAGAAACCTCCTAATTATGTTTCAATCAATTCTTATTGCTAAGAAATCAAGTTGATTAATGAAATACTTAATTCCGATTAGGACATAAAGTAATTCATTAACTCCTAATAGCATAATGAGTTTCTTATCCCTAGTATCTCTAGCATGCATTCCTCTTGTTTCCTAGCATTCAATCTAAGCTTACTAGGCTTTAGAACAAACACTTGATATGCAACCATGGTGATCAAGCATAAATGCATAATAAAACATGGCCCTAAGAGAAATGAACATGAAATAGAAGGTAAATTCAACAATTAAAGCCTAAAACCCATCACCTAATCTTAATCTACATATAATTAGAATCACAAAGAGATTTAGCTAAGCATGATTAAGGAAAATAAACCATAGAAAATAGATGAAATCATGCTTAAAATATAGAGAATAAGAAAAGAAATAGAAATATTGGATTAGATTTTCAATCTTCAAAGTAAATCTACAACAATCTTCAAAATACCAAAGTAGAAAGCATAAAATGAAATTAGGGTTCTAAGGTGTGTCTTGAGTGTTAATAATACCCAAATTGGGGATAATTGAGAGTTTAATACGTGGAAAAATAAAATCCCATAATTGAAAGTCAAAACCCGGAATAAGTCAAAGGGAAATGAGGAATCGCGGTCCAAATCGCAGTCCATGGGCTGGGATTCAGCCCACGACTTCTCAGCTTCCATCTCTATTTGAATCGCGGGCTATGTCACGGTCTACATGCTGGGTCGTGGCCCGCGACTTGTCAGTTTCCTTCTTGCGCAGTTCTAAGGTTTTCACTCGTTCTCCCTCGTCCGAAGTCCGAATCTCGATCTGCTTTTTGCTATGGCTTCGTATGAAATGCTCTTCGACATGGGCTCATTCAATTGGTCAAATATATTCTTCATTTTTCCATCAAAAGCATAATAAAACTCGAGAAAACGAGGAAAACGTGAATGCAAGCAAAAGTAATGAAACTTTATAAACTCTAAGCACATTTGTACTCATTCAAGCATCAACTCCACTCCAAATGAACTCGAAATGCATCTAAAATACGTGTTTATCAAAGTGGTGTGGAGAAATAGATTTAGGGGAGGGAGTATACATAGGTGAAAATATAGAAATAAAAAAAAATTAATTTGTCGGTCAACGGTCAAATGACCGTTGACCAATAAGGAGCTGCCACATGGCCGCACCCAACAAGGGGGAGGAGGGTGTAAATGAGTCCGCGGGCTCGAGCCCGCCGAGGGTGGCATCACTGTTTCGAGCATGGCGCCCGCGGGCGCAAGGGCTGCGCCCTCGCCTGGCGGGCGATGTGAGTGTTGTAATGGAATTTTCCGAATATTAACCAAACTACCTTGTCAATCGTGCGATAAATGCCTTTAATTTTCAAGATATTCACCAAATACATTATAACCTCCATAAATTAATGCAGTTATGAACGGAAAAAATATTAATTTTAGAGAGGTATTAATTCATCGATAAATTAATAATTTATTAATTTAAAGAAGTATTCTGTATTCATTTAATTTAAATTAATTACATCAGAATTCATGAATTTAAGTTCAATTATATAGAGATATTAATGAGTATTATTGTTAGGAACTTGAATCATCTTATTTAATGTTTAAAATTTATATGTATGTTCAATAAGAACTTGAATCAAATGGATGTCAATCATCTATTGGATTATCCGGGTGAAAATGAAGGATGTTCACAGATCTAAAGCTTAGAAGAAATTTTACTGAAAACCAATTGAGGATGAAGCTCAAGATGATACGGTCACTACAAAAAAAAGGTGTCTGTTGTGACAACTTTCTTAGTGACAATCATAATATCGTCACAAGAATCACATATATTGTGACAATAATTTTTATCGTCACAATACAATATAACTGTGACAAAATTTATTGTTGTCAGAATTTTTCGTCACTATATATCAGTGACGCTAGTTTGGTTGTCAGTACCACTATGTGTATTGTGACAATAATTTCGGTTGTCACAAATGAATAAAGTAGCGACAGATTTTGATATTGTCACAATGTCTATCACTGTATGTTAGTGACAAGTCTATTTTTTGTTACTACAACTATGTAAATAGTGACTAATTTTTATTTTGTCACAAAAAAATTATACAATTGACAAATTAAATAGTTGTCACTAATTATCGCCACTATATATTTGCAACAACAATATAATTGTCACTATATGCGTAACATATTATGACAATATTTTTTCTCGTCTCAGTAAAATGAAGCAGTGACAAACTATATTGTTGTAAATAATTATTGTCGCTATATGTCAGTGACAATTCTACGTGTATCACTGCAAATATAAAAGCTAGGGACAATATTTTATGTCGTCACTAAAAGTTATTATAGTGACTCATGTTATTGCGTCGTCAATAATATTTGTCACTACATGTTAGTGACAATCGTATGTTTGTCACCATAAATGTATAGTATAATGACAATATTTTATTTCGTAACAGAAAAATATTATAGCGACAAAATTTACTGATGTCACTATTTATTGTCACATATTATAGGGACAATTATTGCGATACCTCAATAAAATGTAATAATTTTACTACATATTTAAAATAGCATTGCGTTCAATGTTGTATATTTACACCATCTAAATATTATGCCACAGTTTTATAACACAAATGCAATACCTATATTTATGTCTCTAAATTGTGAAAATTTGTTTGTGACATCTAAATAAAATAAAATAATTTTATTGACATAGTATTTAAATTATTGTTATTGTCGTATTATTTTAAGAAATTTATTAGTTTATTGACTATCAATTTCAAGAGGTCTTACTATAGATATGAAATAATTGAATATGAAATTTAAGATTGCACCAAAAAAGACTCAAACCGGAGACCTTTGGCCCCGGACATTAATATATATATATATATATATATATATATATATATAAATTAATATAGAAATCATAAAATCTAAAAAATAACTAAAAATTAAAGTTCGATTTGTTTTATTAGTTACTTTTTAAAGTTAAAAATAAAATAAAATAAATCGAGCTTTGATTTTTTAGATTTTATGATTTCTATATTAATTTATAAGGTACTAGAATATAAAACAATTGAAAAAATCGAACAAAATAATACCAAAGTGATAAAATGACGAAGGTGCCCACGGACCACCGTGGAGGGAGTAGCACATCACCCCTCTTTAGACTCGTATGTTATGATTATTATATATACAATTAAAGTTTTTTACAACTTAATAATAATAATAATAATAATAATAATAATAATGTTTATTTCAACAAAATAAAAGTAAACCCAACCTCATGAGCGTTACTTGGGCCTTTAAAAAAATAAGTGTTCAAAAGAAAAAAGGAGAAGAATAAAACCCTAAACTCAGTCGGCACTTCCCCTTGTTCATTCTATGATTAAAATAAACATTCATTCGTCGGCGCTTCATCATTGTTCATTGTGCGGTAAAAATGAGAAATAGAAAAGAAAAGCTAGCCGTACGAATTTCGTATGTGCTAATATTATTTGGATTGCTTGAATCATATTTGTTCTCCTATTCGTCATTGCGCTCCAGATTTTAGAGGGTAAGTTGGATTATTGGAACTCATTTATTCAGATTTTTATGTTGAATATTTCTCCAATGTTGCATATAATAGAATACATAAGTATAATTATGAATAGATCATGTTGCAATTAAAGGTCACCTATTTGTATTATGTGTTTGATTGCATTGCTATGGTAGGGATTTTGTATACATTCTATTGTAATTATAATATGCACTGGAGTAGTAGGAGCTCGGAATCATAAACAACAATGGAAGAACAAAAATATAAAAACTAACCTGAAGGAGTTCTCTTGTATAAAAATATAATATATACAATTTGATAACTTAATTTGAATTGGCTATATAGACATGATGTCTATTTTCACTTTGTGCAGCTATTGCAGACGACTTTGGTGGCAAAATTCTTGCGTATTTGATTATTGAGAATGGACAATAGATGTTTCCGATAAAGTAAAGAATGATCGTGTTGGATAATTTTTGAAAGTGAGGCTTTTCAGGTAATAGTGTTTTGTAATTTTCTAATTATAATATTTGGCTTGTGATGTTGAGTAGAGGCTTGAGCATGTATTTGTACTAATTTTATTAAATGTATCAACTTATCTGATTGATGAAAGCTAATAGATAAATAAAAATGATTATGTTTCTTCTTGGATTATGTTCTTGTTTGTTGATTTCAAAATTTACATGATCACATTGTGAACAAATTTATGGCTTTTATCGATTGCTGATGAAACTAATCGATACTTATATACTAATCGATAGAGAGAGAGAGAGAGAGAGCAGTTGTAAGTTTAGTTGCGTGGGCTTGTTTGATTTTCTTTGCTATTTAATTTGTAGATAACTATTGATACTGCTGAACAAAAATAAATTCCTATTTCTTAGGCAAAAACAACAAAAATAAATTCCTCCATTTGGATTTCTTTTTTTCTTTTTCTTTTTTTCAAATTTTGAATTTCTGTATTTTTTGGCAAATTACACGATTTTATTCTTGATTTCTTTATTGATTTTGAAATATTTTGTGGAAAAAAATGTTGAAAGATTGACAATATTGCTACTATTTTGTCATTATGTAATTGACACTATGACACTATTAATGTCAAAATAGTGTCATTATGTGTCACGACCGCACTTTGCTAAGGATAGCTAAGACGGGAAACCGTGACTAGGGGTTGGATATAAGAAGCGGGAAAGAAAGGGGAAACGACTTGTAACTCGGTAATTAGCAAAATGAACAATTGAATAGACTCGATCAATGAATAAATAGAAGGCAAATGAAGATATGAAAAAGCCCATGGCTCAAATATAATATAGTTATCCATGAGAAGAAACCGGTTGAACATAATCCAATTTCATGAAGGAATACGAGTAGAGTAGTTCTCGATTTACTGGTTCATGAAGCCAGTTGAACATAATTACTAAATAAGATAATAGAAGCATACAGCGGAAGTCTTTAACAAAATAGATACATATATGAAGATATGTATCTCTTTCTGAACCAAATTCAAAAGATGAACGAATCTCCTCTCAACACTGCCGCCCTTGCCACCTCGCTCAACCTGCAAGTTTTTGAAAACACGAGCAGGGCTGAGTACTTGATGTACTCCGTGAGGTTATGCCCAAAAATGATTTTCAGTAAAATAATCACCAATCATGCATTTCACAGTTATCACAAGGTTTTATCAAAATACTTGTGTAACTAAAATACTTTATTTCCATAAACAATTGGAGTGCACTCCCCATTTTCTTCCATATCTGTATTATCCATATCTGTAAGTACGCCGGCAAGGTGGCCACCTCACCGGACGTTTCCATGCATAACCGGCCCACCTCTGGAGCACACAGTCACGACTTCGTGTACACATCACCTGGCTAGCGACCTTTGTCTAACTCAGGCTCGATCGATATAACGTTGGCAATCCAACACAGATAGGCATCACACATAAAACCAAAAACATTTTATGCATGAAAGGGTTTTGAGTCAACT
Organism: Mentha longifolia; assembly: GCA_001642375.2. NCBI lineage: Eukaryota > Viridiplantae > Streptophyta > Magnoliopsida > Lamiales > Lamiaceae > Mentha > Mentha longifolia. The sequence continues at coordinate 33,994,065 of CM038116.1, forward strand.
TGCTTTATTATCAAAACATGCTTCATTACAGCAACAATATAATTTTCTTTGTTAGAACGTCCACCTGATTGCAAAGTGATAGATCGGTTCCACGTTTCTTCTTCACGTTCCTCAACTCTCGTCCCTTGCTTGACCTTTAGGGAAAAGTCTCGTTTTAGAAAAAATACATTACTACTAGAATTCTCATTAGAGTTTTAGGAACTCACATCGCTTCTAACTCATATCGCGTATTAGAAATATATTAATTAAGAAGATAGAAAAGTCCACCCGGAAAATTCGGCATGGCCTCAACGTTCGATATACTACTCGATAATTCTAAATTATCTAAAATCAGCTAAATTCGACTAATTCAAATGAGAACTCAATTTCTCCATTCGAACTAGTCCCAAGACTCGATCAAGACGCTTAACAAAGCAGTAGAAGGTCCGTCATATGAAAAACAAGTTCAACATTCTAAGAGAATTTAGAAATTCTGCGACCTTCTAGGAAAATAATTGTTTCTCACTCATTATAAATTGAAACAGAGCATATGATATTGATTTGGAAAGATAACACACAGAGCTACGACATGTTTAAATTTCAGAATTTTCCCGTGAGTGAGTTGGGAGATTGAAGCATTTATTCCCAGAACTCGGAATCTGAAAATCGGGAATTTGGCAGATTTTGGTACTAACTTTGAGTGATGATTTCTCACTCGTTTCTTAAATGGATTCGAATGAATGAGCTATCAAAACTGAAGTTCAAAAAACAAGGAACAACTTTCTAGTTATACTATTTTTCATTCGATCAAAGGAAAGTGGTCAAAACGTGGTTGGAAAAACGGAACAGAAGTTGTTCGTCGGAATTTCCAGATTGGAGATACAAACTTTGAAAAATCATAGTAAATTCATACGAACACCGTTTTGAGTGAACGAGATATGTATAGAACGCTAATGGAACTTACTTCAATATGGAAGAAGAATAAATGTCGAATTTCAAACGAGCTGTTTTCAGTTTAGCCCGCAAGTGGGCTGTTTTCCAGATTTCAAAAGAAATGAGATGCAAATTTCAATGTCATAACTGATGCATATGAACTCGGATGAAGACGAAATTTTAGCTACGGATAGCTGAGAACATGAGCTAAAACTTTCATTTAGGACTCGAAATGAGATAGAGTCGGGAAAGGGTTCGAAAATGCTGAACAAAACGTGCACGCCAACTGTTCGATAAAATGTCCGAATCAAAAACGTGACCAACACTTATGGGTTCGACTCTAGCATGTTTTAATCAACATTCAAATATGATCAAGGGACAATCAGTTGCTGGAAGTGCTCGAACATGAGGGAAAAACAAGGATCATCATCAATCAATACACGAATGGACATGATTTCGAATGTGGAACAAGAATTGTTTAGAATCAAGAACATGTATGATACTCTCATGCTTATGAACGAAAATGGAACTTCAATAAGAGTTTCAATACTTTAATCTAATCCTTCATTCATGCTCAAGACGTTGAGAGGAGGTTAGACTTACCGAAAATTGAAGAAGGGTCAAAGCTTGAGCGATAGTTCGAACATTCGGTTCTTGCATGTTCTACTTGGAGCTCTCTCTAATTTTTCTGATTTTTCTACTTCATTCCCTCCCTCAATCAGCGCCGCTCTCACTCTCTCTACCAATTTAAAATCGTCGACGGTGAGGCAGCCCCAATTTCGCATCATCGATTTCGGCACCGATTTCGCAGCATCGCCGCCAACTCCGTCGTCAACCCCGTCACTGGCAGCAGTAGCAAGTGTAGGAGCAGAGAAAACCGCCCCTCTCCAGCTTCAGATTCCGGCAGCTCGCCACTGCATCTCGTCGGCGTCGCGTTCTCCTAGACTGCACCGGCTACCCTCGATAATCTGCACGCCGGCGCTACCGACATCATCGCCCATCGCCGTCGCGGTCGCAGCAGCAGCAGGGGTATGGACTGCCGCCGTTCCGCAGCCGACGCCATCTTCATCGTCATCTCACCGCAGCAGCCAACACCGTCGAGCAGCAGCAGTAGCAGCATCATCAGCAGCAGGGGCTGCCCCACCTCTGTTCTAGTATCTCTCTCTCGACTCCGCCGCTCGAGTTCTCGATGCTGCCACCTCCATCGATAACTCGCCACCAGTAGAAGATGTTGCCCAGTTTAAGAAATTCGAATCGAGGCTCCTCACTATCTTAATTCATTTAATCTCTAGAAGTTTTAGTGTAGGGTTCCTTGCATTAACAAGTTATTGAAGCAATTCGTATTTCTAGTTTTCTTGGTTTATCAAGGTCGACAATGGTATTGGAACATGAACAGTAATAGTTTGATTGGAATATTAAGGTTTTCCATTGCAGTGAGGGTTAAGAAATTGGGTAGAAGAAGTACTTACTGATTTAGGATTGAAATTGGATTTGATGAAGATGGACAGGTATGAAAATATGGATGAGCTTGTAGTTGCTTTTCTTCCTCTTCTCCTCTACGTTCTTTTCTTTTGCTTTTCTTCTCTTTATTTCTTTGATTCTCTTCTTGCTTATGCTGATCCTTAATCTCCTTCCTTCTTCTTCTTACTCTTTCCTTTATCTAGATGATGATGAATGGAATGATAAAACAACTGCATTTGATTTTCATGTTTCTCTTCTCTCGATTTCCTTGATGTTTGCTCGCCCTCTATCTCGCTCAGTTTTGCTTCTCTGGTAAAAAGGAGGGGATGATCTTCAAATGGTGAAAAGGAGGTGCAAGGATGGTGAAAAAGTGAGTAGTCAACGTGGCTTCATTCCAACCATTTCTCATGGGCTTCATAGACTTGGGCTTGTAGTTGGGCTAAAAAAAAATAAGAGGTTTGATAATGGCTTAGGATTAAACACTTAATTAAAAGGTCTATTAATAAAAATTTCTCTTCTACTAAAAATCGTGATTAATAAAACTAGAGATCGATTTTCGAACGAGACCTTAATTATGTGAGGGAACTTATCGACAACTAACGATATGTGTATTCGTACACATGAAAAATAATCCATCAATTAATTATAAGTCCAAAAGACTTAAACGAAAAACTATTTCGTATCATAACTACTTCACCAATAATTATATTATTGATCACAAATACTCGAGAAATTTTATTTCCTCCTTCGGAATTTGAATTTTTCTAAATATGGATTTTTACGGCTATTACAATACTACCCCCTTAAAAAGAATTTCGTCCCCGAAATTCGTACCCTCTAATGTACACACTAGGGTAGGTCGCTCATACCCGTCCTTAAACTTCCCTTGTAGTTCTTCATAGCACCGTTATGCGTCCATCACCATTCATCTAGCAGTTGCGTTTGGACCCGAGTCATGCTTGACACATTTGTCTTGTTAATCTATAATACGTTCTCGCTTTTCTTGTTGCCATCGATAATCTAAGCTTTTCAGCTTCGTGCTAGGATTGAACATTTTCTTGTCGCTATTTGCAACCCTGAGATTCGGCAATCTAAATTCTATGACACCGTGCTAACAGTTGCTTCTTCGTAGCGATAAACATTTCCTCTATACGTGTATAATTTAATCGTGTGGTCGACTTTTCTAACATTAATCGCTTGGTGGGATAGTGAAATTCCTATGCATACTTCTAATCTTTTGCCTCGCATTCTAGCTAACTTCGTGTTGTAGTGGAAACATCGTGCTAAGAGTTGATCGTGCTCATCTCTCGTTGTCTTGCCTTGGCGTGGTGCTTCTCATACCCTCGTTCATTAGGATCATCATTGGTTCCCCCAGGACTAGCTACTTGTTCACTTCTAGTCTAGCGTCGTGTTTCGATTTGATTATCTCTACGCTCAAAAGGTGAGAACACCTTGTTAGTTGTAAACTAACATATACGTGGCACTACCCCCTTAAAAAGAGTACGTCATATCGTCGTTGTAGACTTATTTCAAACAAAGTAGGGAACTTCATATCTTGACCGGATGCTGATGATGTTGGTACACCGCATAATCGAACAGTCTTTCATGCATAAGTCTAGTCAGCCTGTCGACTCCATGTGCCTCGTGATCCGTATCGTAATGAACATCATCATTGTTGGCTTCTCGACTATCACTTGATAGCCATAATTTGCTAGTACGTCGATCATCATTCTAAAGTAGCTATACTTCGTATTTATCATCTATCGCAACAATAGCAGTACATACATCATAACATTTTCGACTATCATATTCGATAGCCGTATACACCTTGCAACATTATCGAATATCACCTTCGATAGCCGTACATCTTCTCGTATCTTATGATAGCTAATCATAAAACGTATCGTGGCATGGCTTCATTTTAACATACCCTCATAGAGGTGCTAATGACCACTCGATCGCTTATAAGAGCTTCACTTTTTTTTTTATCTCCTCATCATCATTCATTCTCACATCATGTAACATAACAAATCTCTTTCGTAGGCTACTTATCTCGTTGATGAGTCTTGCTATCTCATTTACATCTAGCTAAGAATTATTCGTTAGGGTAGTTAACCCTTCTCTATCGCATCTGGTGGTATTACCACTTCGATTCTATTCGCTTAATATCTTTTATAGTACATCCCTTCAAGGGTATCGTTTCCAGGTTAGAGCTATTGTGTCAAATAAGACATTAGTCGTTGTGGTCATGGCTTTTGAGTGGTCGAAAAAAAAAAAAATCTATCTTTATTAGGAAATAGAAATTCCTGCTTTTCGCATCGTGACTTCAACATGGCTAAGCTTCATTTTCTTCTGACGACTTCATTCATTCGTAATGCTAGTTCCAGAAGATTCAGTTCCATTGCTTCTAACATCGCGTCAGCTTGTAGTTTGAGGCTACATCTTTCGCTATTAGCTTTATCGTTAAGCGTACGCTTCGAGGGAGTTACATTTATAGGTTGTGGACGTGTGGCTTTGGACCAATAACTAGGCATGTCCTTGGCTAACTTAGTCGAGACTGAAGGCTCGGAAATTAATAAGTAGTTGTTTGCCATCAGTATTCCCTCGTACATCCTTATCATGATATGCTGACATTCGTCATTGCTAACATTGAAGGCTCGCCTAATAATTTTAGCGTATATTACTCGTTTCAATTTGTATCGGAACCTGTCCGTGCTCTTTTCTTTCGTATCTACCCTGTGGAACATATATCGTGCTAAAATGCTAGACTCGTGATCATCTTGGGCATCTATTCTCTTTTTGATGTGGGGATTCTCGATGGGTTATGGGCCCACTACGCTTTCGCTGCGCCACTCTAATCCATCTCCTTAATAATTCAATTCGTCATCTAATTCGTACTTAAGTTCTAATCGATCGAACTTCAAGTATATACATACTCCGTTGCCAATTTCACCCTCTTTTCTCACGTTTAGAGAGTTTTACCAACGTGTCAGGGAAACTCATTGAAAGTTATTTTACTAGTTCTCTTCTTGAAGAAAACAAAATCAGGAATCACGAATGCTTTCTTAGTTCTCGTTCTCATAGCTTCACACGATGCCACATTTGTAAGCTTCTATTGTTCTTGCCAAAAGAGTCTGGAAATTCTATTCGTATTGTCTTCTCGATATATGAGCAATGAGATAATAGGGAAATTCCTAAAGCTCTTCTATGTTCTCGTTACGCAGCTTGTGAGTTAATCACAATTTATCATCCTTCTCTGGAAAAACACCCAACTACGATGCCATTTCAAAACTCACGTAAATTCAAACTTTTAGAAATTGAAAATATAAGAACTTCACTTCATCATATACTTCCCGCATAAATATCATGCAACTCATGCTTCTGCAATCTCATGAACTTTAACAACTTATGCAAATCTCAAAACTTTAAAAATATGGTACCTTATTTCCTGTCGAGCGTGGCACGGAGGCGTGTTGAGAGTTACCATAGAATTTCCAACTAGTCTAGTGGATCTAACTAGACTACACTTGAAGAAATTCAGCTCAGAGCGAATAAATGCTCTGATACCACTCTGTCACGACCGCACGTTGCTAAGGATAGCTAAGACGGGAAACCGTGACTAGGGGTTGGATATAAGAAGCGAGAAAGAAAGGGGAAACGACTTGTAACTCGGTAATTAGCAAAATGAACAATTGAATAGACTCGATCAATGAATAAATAGAAGGCAAATGAAGATATGAAAAAGCCCATGGCTCAAATATAATATAGTTATCCATGAGAAGAAACCGGTTGAACATAATCCAATTTCATGAAGGAATACGAGTAGAGTAGTTCTCGATTTACTGGTTCATGAAGCCAGTTGAACATAATTACTAAATAAGATAATAGAAGCATACAGCGGAAGTCTTTAACAAAATAGATACATATATGAAGATATGTATCTCTTTCTGAACCAAATTCAAAAGATGAACGAATCTCCTCTCAACACTGCCGCCCTTGCCACCTCGCTCAACCTGCAAGTTTTTGAAAACACGAGCAGGGCTGAGTACTTGATGTACTCCGTGAGGTTATGCCCAAAAATGATTTTCAGTAAAATAATCACCAATCATGCATTTCACAGTTATCACAAGGTTTTATCAAAATACTTGTGTAACTAAAATACTTTATTTCCATAAACAATTGGAGTGCACTCCCCATTTTCTTCCATATCTGTATTATCCATATCTGTAAGTACGCCGGCAAGGTGGCCACCTCACCGGACGTTTCCATGCATAACCGGCCCACCTCTGGAGCACACAGTCACGACTTCGTGTACACATCACCTGGCTAGCGACCTTTGTCTAACTCAGGCTCGATCGATATAACGTTGGCAATCCAACACAGATAGGCATCACACATAAAACCAAAAACATTTTATGCATGAAAGGGTTTTGAGTCAACTTGCTTTATTTTCAAAACATGCTTCATTATAGCAACAATATAATTTTCTTTGTTAGAACGCCCACCTGATTGCAAAGTGATAGATCGGTTCCAGGTTTCTTCTTCACGTTCCTCGACTCTCGTCCCTTGCTTGACCTTTAGGGAAACATCTCGTTTTAGAAAAAATACATTACTACTAGAATTCTCATTAGAGTTTTAGGAACTCACATCGCTTCTAACTCATATCGCGTATTAGAAATATATTAATCGAGATGATAGAAAAGTCCACCCGGAAAATTCGGCATGGCCTCAACGTTCGGTGATACTACTCGATAATTCTAAATTATCTAAAATCAGCTAAATTCGACTAATTCAAATGAGAACTCAATTTCTCCATTCGAACTAGTCCAAAGACTCGATCAAGACGCTTAACAAAGCAGTAGAAGGTCCGTCATATGAAAAACAAGTTCAACATTCTAAGAGAATTTAGAAATTCTGCGACCTTCTAGGAAAATAATTGTTTCTCACTCATTATAAATCGAAACAGAGCATATGATATTGATTTGGAAAGATAACACACAGAGCTACGACATGTTTAAATTTCAGAATTTTCCCGTGAGTGAGTTGGGAGATTGAAGCATTTATTCCCAGAACTCGGAATCTGAAAATCGGGAATTTGGCAGATTTTGGTACTAACTTTGAGTGATGATTTCTCACTCGTTTCTTAATGGATTCGAATGAATGAGCTATCAAAACTAAAGTTCAAAAAACAAGGAACAACTTTCTAGTTATACTATTTTTCATTCGATCAAAGGAAAGTGGTCAAAACGTGGTTGGAAAAACGGAACAGAAGTTGTTCGTCGGAATTTCCAGATTGGAGATACAAACTTTGAAAAATCATAGTAAATTCATATGAACACCGTTTTGAGTGAACGAGATATGTATAGAACGCTAATGGAACGTACTTCAACATGGAAGAAGAATAAATGTCGAATTTCAAACGAGCTGTTCTCAGTTTAGCCCGCAAGTGGGCTGTTTTCCAGATTTCAAAAGAAATGAGATGCAAATTTCAATGTCATAACTGATGCATATGAACTCGGATCAAGACGAAATTTTAGCTACGGATAGCTGAGAACATGAGCTAAAACTTTCATTTAGGACTCAAAATGAGATAGAGTCGGGAAAGGGTTCAAAAATGCTGAACAAAACGTGCACGCCAACTGTTCGGTAAAATGTCCGAATCAAAAACGTGACCAACACTTATGGGTTCGACTCTAGCATGTTTTAATCAACATTCAAATATGATCAAGGGACAATCAGTTGCTGGAAGTGCTCGAACATGAGGGAAAAACAAGGATCATCATCAATCAATACACGAATGGACATGATTTCGAATGTGGAACAAGAATTGTTTAGAATCAAGAACATGTATGATACTCTCATGCTTATGAACGAAAATGGAACTTCAATAAGAGTTTCAATACTTTAATCTAATCCTTCATTCATGCTCAAGACGTTGAGAGGAGGTTAGACTTACCGAAAATTGAAGAAGGGTCAAAGCTTGAGCGATAGTTCGAACATTCGGTTCTTGCATGTTCTACTTGGAGCTCTCTCTAATTTTTCTGATTTTTCTACTTCATTCCCTCCCTCAATCAGCGCCGCTCTCACTCTCTCTACCAATTTAAAATCATCGACGGTGAGGCAGCCCCAATTTCGCATCATCGATTTCGGCACCGATTTCGCAGCATCGCCGCCAACTCCGTCGTCAACCCCGTCACGGCAGCAGTAGCAAGTGTAGGAGCAGAGAAAACCGCCCCTCTCCAGCTTCAGATTCCGGCAGCTCGCCACTGCATCTCGTCGGCGTCGCGTTCTCCTAGACTGCACCGGCTACCCTCGATAATCTGCACGCCGGCGCCACCGACATCGTCGCCCATCGCCGTCGCTGTCGCAGCAGCAGCAGGGGTATGGACTGCCGCCGTTCCGCAGCCGACGCCATCTTCATCGTCATCTCACCGCAGCAGCAGTAGCAGCATCAGCAGCAGCAGGGGCTGCCCCACCTCTGTTCTAGTATCTCTCTCTCGACTCCGCCGCTCGAGTTCTCGATGCTGCCACCTCCATCGATAACTCGCCACCAGTAGAAGATGTTGCCCATTTTAAGAAATTCGAATCGAGGCTCCTCACTATCTTAATTCATTTAATCTCTAGAAGTTTTAGTGTAGGGTTCCTTTCATTAACAAGTTATTGAAGCAATTCGTATTTCTAGTTTTCTTGGTTTATCAAGGTCGACAATGGTATTGGAACATGAACAGTAATAGTTTGATTGGAATATTAAGGTTTTCCATTGCAGTGAGGGTTAAGAAATTGGGTAGAAGAAGTACTTACTGATTTAGGATTGAAATTGGATTTGATGAAGATGGACAGGTATGAAAATATGGATGAGCTTGTAGTTGCTTTTCTTCCTCTTCTCCTCTATGTTCTTTTCTTTTGCTTTTCTTCTCTTTATTTCTTTGATTCTCTTCTTGCTTATGCTGATCCTTAATCTCCTTCCTTCTTCTTCTTACTCTTTCCTTTATCTAGATGATGATGAATGGAATGATAAAACAACTGCATTTGATTTTCATGTTTCTCTTCTCTCGATTTCCTTGATGTTTGCTCGCCCTCTATCTCGCTCGTTTTGCTTCTCTGGTAAAAAGGAGGGGATGATCTTCAAATGGTGAAAAGGAGGTGCAAGGATGGTGAAAAAGTGAGTAGTCAACGTGGCTTCATTCCAACCATTTCTCATGGGCTTCATAGACTTGGGCTTGTAGTTGGGCTAAAAAAAAATAAGAGGTTTGATAATGGCTTAGGATTAAACACTTAATTAAAAGGTCTATTAATAAAAATTTCTCTTCTACTAAAAATCGTGATTAATAAAACTAGAGATCGATTTTCGAACGAGACCTTAATTGTGTGAGGGAACTTATCGACAACTTACGATATGTGTATTCGTACACATGAAAAATAATCCATCAATTAATTATAAGTCCAAAAGACTTAAACGAAAAACTATTTCGTATCATAACTACTTCACCAATAATTATATTATTGATCACAAATACTCGAGAAATTTTATTTCCTCCTTCGGAATTTGAATTTTTCTAAATACGGATTTTTACGGCTATTACATTATGTGGTCGATTTTTTTAAAACAATTCGCAGTTTGAGTGCCAATAGGTACATTTCTCATATTTTTGCTTGATTTTTGAAAAAAAAAAAAATCTGGAACAATTTAAATTATTGGCACTATTAGTGTCAATAATAATGCCTATAGTGTCTATTACATAATGGTCTATTAGTACTATTTTGACATTATTAGTGCCAAGATTGAAAAAAAAATGTAAAATAAAACGTTAGAAAATTTCGAAAAAAAAATGTCAAAAAACATCCAAAAAAGTATTACAAAAATAAATATCAAAAAATAAAATTAAAATATGTTAGAAAAAATCGGAAAAAGAAACTTAAAAAACAAAAAGGGCGTCAAAAATACGTCAAAGTCAAATTTTAGTAAATGTATATTGGTCCAAAAAGGCAAAATATCAACATTAGTAAGGGTATATTAGTAAGGAGTACTTTTTAATTTCATGGATATAATTTGCCATTTACTAACATATATGGACATACACATTTTTTTTCTCATTTATCAATCTTATTAATTAATTATAATTGTAGGCAGCCGAATTTTAAAGGAAATAGAAAAAAGAAAGTTTATTAATTTTATATTTTTAATTTGTAATATTATAAAATCCAAATTAAATGATGTATTATTTTTTGGCAACAAGTCAAATATTATATCAACAATAGAGAGTCAATATGATTGTGATACCTAAGTCTAAAAATTCATTATAGAGCCCAAAAACCCACCAAGCCAAACCAAAGCCATCATTCGATTCAAAAATCTGACAAAAGTCCTCCGACATTAATATTATATCAAGCCCAAGCCAATCCTAGCCAGTGTTCGATCCGGAAATAAGACAAAAGTCTTCTATATTGGTAAAAGCTCAAGCTTAGCTAGTGTTCCATTCATAAATAAGATAAAAGTCCTTTGTATCAATGTTAAAAGCTTGAGCCCAAGTCAAACCAAGCTCAACGTTTAATCCAAAAATAAAACAAAAGTCCTCCGTATTGATGTTATATATAAAGTTCAAGCCAAGCTCATCTCTCTCTCTTCCCTTAAGAAGAATTTATCATATTACTCTTAGAAAAATTACAAATAAATATGAGATTTAAATGAATTAGGAAAAAATACCCCTCTCTTTCTCTCCATTAATGCTGCAGTCAACCACCCCACCCCACCTCATCTCCACCCAGCCACAAACGCCACCAATTCCCACTTCATCTCATCCAACCACAAGATTTGCCTGCACTTGCATTTATACATAGTTTAATTTCTATATTAATTTTAGAATGTGACTATAGAACATATATAACTTAAGATATTATTATAAAAAATAGAAGTTTTATCTTTTTGGGCTATATAAAAATTATCCTATTAAGTATTACCACTTTAGCCATTTATCACCATAGTTATGATTCACTAAACAAATTCAACATTTAACAATATCTTAATAGTGAAAAATATGGTTTTATTTTCCGATGTATTTTGAAATCATTTATAAGTATTAATCATGTTTGAAACAAATTTTAGCACTTATTTAACTATTTTTGGGATGACTACTTCCGTTTTGCCCCTTTATAGGAATTCTCAGAAATTTGGCGTCATGTTAAGGTATGAGTCCGTAGCAAATAATGGAAGCCGATTTAGAGCTTGGGACCATGGGTTAGAGAGAATGAGACGAAAGGAGCGGCGCGGCAGAATTACACGGTTGAATTTTATACTATATATACGGTTTAAAGTTAAGCTACATGGTTGAGCTCAACAGTGTAGCTGCCGAACGTAATGAAATTTTTACCCATTTTTTTTTAAAATAAAAAAAAATATATATATTTCTTTATTCTTGATTATAACATTTTTAAAAGATAACAATGGTGATAAATGCATAGAAAAAGATATTACCTTAATAATTGAGATTAGTTTAGTGAACTATGGAGGTGTTTGGCTAAGCTTATAAGCTGTTTGACTGCTTATAAACTCTCTAAAAGTATTTGGCAAAATAAGCTCTTTAAGAGCTTATAAGCTGCAATAATAAGTTTCAACAGCTTAAGCTGTCTAAAATATAAGGGGAGCACTTGTATGAGCCAGTCCTCATGGTCAGGCCCATTTCCCGCCAGCCCAATGCATAGCCCAGCCCGTCCAAATTAAGTAAGAAATCGAACCCAAACAACAGCACCACTCCGATCGAAGCCGTGGCCACCCTTCGATCGCCACTGCAGCTGCGAAAGAATTTCATCGCCACCCTCAGCACCCCTCTCATCGAAGACTTTCGTCGCCACACTGAGATCGCCGCCGCAGACGGAGGGGAGATTTCAATCAACTCAGCACCCCTCTGAACTGATTTCAACCACGTCGTTATAAGACTTGATTGCCGAACTAAACTGATTTTTTCTCTCTATAGTCTTGATTTAATGTTAACGCCTATCTATGCTTCAATATTATGCAGGAATTTCTTCAATTCCGACATCAATAAAGGGATGCTCTGCCATTATAAAGTCATACTAAAGGTTGGTTCAATTCTTTGTCACGCATATAGTTTGATTGGAATCAGGGCTACCCCTTGGCCGCAATTCGTATCTGAAAATTAATTACCCTTTCTTCTTGTGTTTGTGTCTTCTTACAGGAATAATGCATTGTCTTCATTACCTGCAGAAATTGGTTCATTGAATCAGCTGGGTACATTTGATCTGCAATAAAACCAGGTGATTCCCCAAATTTATAGTTAAAGTTTCTAAACCATAAGTTTCTATAAAATCTCAGTTGTGTGATCCTCCCATGTATTAGAGCTTGATAGAGTTTGATCAAACTATAAGTCATCTATCATGAAAATCTCATACACTAACCAGTCTTGTTGCTGTGAATTGTATCTTTTCTGGATGCAGTTGAAAGAATTTCCTGTGGAGGCTTGCAGTTTGTGCCTCTCATTTCTCAACATATCTAACAATTCACTGTCTGGTGTGCCTTCTGAGATTGGTAAGGCTATATTGTTCTTCTGTTATGTCTAAAAATCTCAAATCAAGATTATAATGCAGTTTTTGACATTGCTTATCATGGAGCAAACATGTTCTAATTTCAGTGAGTATTTTAACAGGTATTGATTTTGGTGAGGGGATAGATCAATCTAAAATGGATCAGAATGAACGTTCTTTTGACATGTCTAGTATAGATGTGATTGAAAATGAGACAAATGATTTTAGTGCTTGCAAAGAACAAAGAGTTAAAAGCAATGAAGGTAATAGTTGTCACTTTAATTCACTTATCATGCATATTTATGAGTATTTGAATGAAGGTAATAGTTGTCCTTGTAGAAATACTGCTTTCTTCATTCCTTCCTTCATTTCAGTTCTTTCTCAATATATATATATGTAGCTGTGGGAACATATGTGCTTTCTTAAAATAAAATCATAGTTAATAAACATTGCTGCTTCATCATATCATCTTTGACTTTCCTGCATTTGACTGTTTTTCTTTCATTTCTATTTTTATATACGTAAAGATCTTTATGTTTACTGTTTAGGTGATAATTTTTGTGAGAATCAAGATAAAGATAATTCATTTGCCCAAGAAGAACATACAATTACAAATAAAGAAGGTAATATAACAAAGTATATTATTTGTATTTTGTTGTTCTTTGTATATTCATTTTAAACATATAAAAACACAGGTGTTGATATTGTTGAGGAGCTAGATCAACCTCAAATGGATGGAAATCAAAGCTATATATCTGAGTCTGATCTAGATATGTTTAGTGCTGGGAAAGAACGAAGAGCTATGAACGATGAAGGTAATAATTGTCACTTTTATCCTATAATTTATAAAAAGTGCCAAACTCTGTGAAATAATGTGCCATTCTGTATGGGTTAAAGTGCCAATCTTTGCCAAAAATCTATATTGATGCTACTTGATATTGCAACACAAAATATGATAACTATTCTCATCACTTCTTACAGTCCACACCATTCGTTTGTCTGGGTCTCTCATTGGCATCAAGACACAAAGTTTTGAAGACATATATGAATTATATTGCAATCATGCTCTTGAAGTTAGCTTTAGTGTTCGAAGATCATCCACAAAATATAATAGTAGAGGGGAGGTAGTTGGTAAATATTTAGTGTGCTCATGTGAAGGAACTAGGAAGGAAACAACCTTTAGTTCAATCAATATAAAACAAGGTAAAAAGAGACCATTTAACATCACACGGACAAACTGCAAGGCATCTTTGAATGCAAGATTAACTGCTGATGGTTTATTTGAAGTTGTTGGCCATAATACAAAACACAATCACACACTGTCTAGGAGAGAATGGAGCTACATGCATCGTTCTCAAAGATCAATCAGTACAGAGAAGGCTGTTGTTATTGAGGATATGATCTCTTGTGGAATGAAACCTATGGATTCATTTCGATATATGGTACAAGATGCAGGGGGTGAAGATGTTCTTGGTCATACAAAGAAAGACCACCTGAATTTTGTGAACAGGTTGAAGATGAATGCAATAGAAGGAGGAGATGCACAAACCCTCATTGATATTTTGCAGCAACAATGTGTTGAGGATCAAGAGTTCTTTTTCAGAGTCAAACTTGATGATGATGGTAGATTGTGCAATGTATTTTGGAGAGACTCAATGATGAAAGAGGATTATATGATATATGGTGATGTTGTCGTGTTTGACACAACATATAGAACTAACAAGTATAATCTAATATGTGCTCCATTTGTTGGGATAAACAATCATTGGAAGAATGTTATGTTTGGTTGTGCATTCATTGCAAATGAGAAGATTCAGTCATTTGAGTGGTTATTTGAGGTTTTCAAGAAATCCATGGAGTGTCGATGTCCTGTGACATTATTTACAGATCAAGATCAAGCAATAGCAAGTGCAATAGAAAGAGTGTTCCCTACCACTAGACATAGATTATGCATATGGCATTTGTATCAGAATGCACTAAAACGTTTAGGTAAGCTGAAATCCAACAAGTGCTTTGAGGAGGTGTTGGAGAAGTGTTTGACTGGATGTACAAATATTGAAGAATTTGAGCAATGTTGGAGCTCCATGCTCTCAGACTTCGGATTGCAAGAAAATTCTTGGTTTAAGAGGTTGTATAGTTTCAAAGAGAAGTGGTGCAATGCCTACAACAAAGATTTCTTCTCTGCTGGGGTCCTATCATCACAAAGAAGTGAGAGCACAAACAGCACAATAGGATTTAATGCGAAGAAGACAACAAGTTTGAATGATTTCTATACTATCTTCAAGAAAACACTCGAACGTTGGAGAAGTGCCGAAGCAAATGATGAATTTCAGTGCTCAAGAGCAAGACCTGCATCATCCTTCCCTATGACAGGAATTATCAGGCATGCTGCTGAGGTATATACTCTTACAATTTTTAGAGATTTTGAAAAGGAACTCTTAAAGTCCTTTGCCACCTCCATTACTTGTTTGTCTGAAGATCATAATAGTAAACTATATCAAATAATACATTTTGATCGTAGCTTCCAAGTAAGATACTGTGCAATGGGATCTTTGGTGAGTTGCTCGTGCAAGAGGTTTGAGGAATGTGGGCTACTATGTTGTCATATCTTGAGGGTATTGCATGCACATTCAGTGAATCATATACCACAATGTTATATTATGAAAAGGTGGACAAAGATTGTCAAACAAGATCTGTGGGATAAATCAAAAGTTTCATGTGAGAAGAGTACAAAATGTGCTCCTTGGAGACATCAAATGGTGAGAAGATTCTACAGTGCTATTCTAAAAGCACAAGAAAATGAAGATGACAGATTGGTTGTTGAAGAAGGATTGAAAAGTATCACTTCTTCACTTGGTGCGTTGATGGTTGCAAGGGAAAAAAAGAATCAAATGCAAGACGTTGAAGTATCAAGCTCGTTGATTAATGTGGTAGATCCTCCACGTTCAATCACAAAGGGAAGAAAAAAAGGTAGAATCAAAGGATATCTTGAAAAAAGTAAAAAGAAGAAGAAGATATGCGATGCACCAAATCCAAGTCAGTTGAAGGAGTTTGGTACCAAAACTCCAAATACAAGATTATTTTAGAAGATTCCACTGTAAGTTTTCTTTTAATAAATGGTAAAAACTTTAAGCTTATTTGATAAATATTATGTGTCTCTTTTATTTTTATTTTTTTCTTCTTTGTTTTATTTTTAAATGGAGCTTAACTTCACTATATGTGTTTTTTTTTTATTGTATGTGTGCAGATGACAATGGATGGTGGTGGAGTCATTGAAGTTCTTCTTTCTCAATGTTCATTTAGTGATTAGTTGATTTAAGTGATATTATTCTAGATTATGGATTCTTGATCCGCAAATACTTCATTGTGATGGATAGCATAATTGTTCAGAAAAAGTTTACTAAATTTTAATTAATTCTTTTTTGATTGGAAAGGTTGTTGATTTGTTGGGTTCAAACAAGAATTGATACTTTTGTTCTTTAATATTGGCACTCTTGTTCATAAATATTGACACTTTAAAAAAATATAATAAAAGTCGATTATTTTGCCCCTTAAAGTGTGCGAACATGGCTTGATCTCTCATAAGGTATCGTATACATAGGCGTTGGAACGTTGAAATAATTGAAAAATTGTCGATTTGTTTGGTTCAAAAAGATTGGCACTTTTGTTCTTTAATATTGACACTTTTTTCATAAAAATTGGCACTTTTAATGAAAACTATAATAATCGATTATTTTGTCCCTTAAAATGTGCGAATATGTCTTGATCTCTCGTAAGGTATCGTATACATAGGCGTTGGAAAGTTAAAATAATTGAAAAATTGTAAATTAGTTGGGTTAAAAAATGATTGGCACTTTTGTTCTTTAATATTGGCACTATTGTTAATAAGGATTAGCACTTTCAGTGAAAACGATAATAGTCAATTATTTTGCCCATTAAAGTGTGCGAACATGGCTTGATCTCTCATAAGGTATCGTATACATAGGCGTTGGAACGTTGAAATAATTGAAAAATTGTCGATTTGTTTGGTTCAAAAAAGATTGACACTTTTGTTCTTCAATATTGGCACTTTTTTCATAAAAATTGGCACTTTTAATGAAAACTATAATAATCGATTATTTTGTCCCTTAAAATGTGCGAATATGTCTTGATCTCTCGTAAGGTATCGTATACATAGGCGTTGGAAAGTTAAAATAATTGAAAAATTGTAAATTAGTTGGGTTAAAAAATGATTGGCACTTTTGTTCTTTAATATTGGCACTATTGTTAATAAGGATTAGCACTTTCAGTGAAAACGATAATAGTCAATTATTTTGCCCATTAAAGTGTGCGAACATGGCTTGATCTCTCATAAGGTATCGTATACATAGGCGTTGGAACGTTGAAATAATTGAAAAATTGTCGATTTGTTTGGTTCAAAAAAGATTGACACTTTTGTTCTTCAATATTGGCACTTTTTTCATAAAAATTGGCACTTTTAATGAAAACTATAATAATCGATTATTTTGTCCCTTAAAATGTGCGAATATGTCTTGATCTCTCGTAAGGTATCGTATACATAGGCGTTGGAAAGTTAAAATAATTGAAAAATTGTAAATTAGTTGGGTTAAAAAATGATTGACACTTTTGTTCTTTAATATTGGCACTATTGTTAATAAGGATTAGCACTTTCAGTGAAAACGATAATAGTCAATTATTTTACCCATTAAAATGTGCAAACATGGCTTGATTTCTCGAAAGGTATTGTATACATAGCCATTGGAAGGTTAAAATAATTGAAAAATTGTTTGTTGGGTTCAAACAAGAATTGACACTTTTGTTCTTTAATATTGGCACTCTTGTTCATAAATATTGGCACTTTAAAAAAACATAATAAAAGTCGATTATTTTGACCCTTAAAGTGTGCGAACATGGCTTGAAATAATTGAAAAATTGTAGATTAGTTGGGTTCAAAAAAGATTGGCACTTTTATTCTATAATATTGGCACTCTTGTTCATAAAGATTGACACTCTTAGTAAAAACAATGAAAGTCAATTATTTTGTGCAAACATGTCTTGATCTCTCGTAAGATGTTGTATACATGGTTGTTGGAAGGTTACAATAATTGAAAAATTGTCGATTTGGGTTTTTAAAAAAGAATGGCACTTTTGTTCGTGTATATTGGCACTTTTGTTCATAAAGATTGGCACTCTTAGTAAAAACAATGAAAGTCGATTATTTTGTGCAAACATGTCTTGATCTCTCATAAGATGTATACATGGTCGTTGGAAGGTTACAATAATTGAAAAATTATCAATTTGGATTTTTAAAAAAGAATGGCACTTTTGTTCGTGTATATTGGCACTCTTGTTCATAAAGATTGACACTCTTAGTAAAAACAATAAAAGTCGATTATTTTGTGTAAACATGTCTTGATCTCTCGTAAGGTATTGTATACATGGTCGTTGGAAGGTTACAATAATTGAAAAATTGTCGATTTGGGTTTTTAAAAAAGAATGGCACTTTTGTTCGTGTATATCGGCACTATTGTTCATAAAAATTGGCACTATAAAAAAAATAATAAAAATTGATTATGTTGACACTTAAAGTGTGCAATCATGTCTTGATTTCTCGTAAGCTATCATATACATAAGCATTGAAAGGTTACAATAATAGAAAAATTATCGATTTGTGGAGTTCAAAAAGATTGGCACTTTTGTTTATATATATTGACACTCTTATTCATGGAAATTGGCACTTTTCATGATACTCTTATGATGGCAGCATATGCATGCATACTTCACAAAACTAACCAAACTCAAAGAGACCGAGCACTTATTTCTCAACAATAAGCAACCTGCTGCAAACATCTCTATTGCATTGCAACAAAAACTATTATCATCATCATACCAATCCAACAAAACTATTATAATCCAACAAAAATATTCAAGGACAAATAAAGCCAACTTGTACAGACAAAAGTCACCAAATCAAGATTTAGTTATGCTAGAAAGATGATATTGCATTCCATATATCTAAGCAACAGACATTACATTAGATATAAACTATAAATCCAGTACGGCCTAAATTTGGATGGCAAAACATTCAACATAGTAAATAAATTTGTAGTTGCTGAAGAAGAGCTTCCTACCCTAACAAACATATTTCTCATAATTCAGCAACAAAGTTGCATACATCCTAACTCAAAATAGCAAGGCCAAAAAAGTTGTAAGCATCCAAAATGTGAACTTCCCTCTAGATAATCAATCAAGAACCTGACCCATCACTTGCAGCTACGAGACCAAGAATACATTTATAAAGCCTCCTCCAAACCACAGACAACTCCTAAATCAACCAAAACAGGAAAAGCACAATGTCGTCCACAATCCAAATTACATAAAACTTAATGATATTCTATAATCCAAATTAGATAAATCAAAATAGATAAAACATACCAATTCAGCTGACTTCATACATCACTTCTGCCTTTTCAAACAAAATTCAGCAACTTTACTCAAAACTTGACTCCTCAAGTCATTAAGATCAGACAAAATAATCCTAGAGCAATACATTGCTCTCAACTTTTTTCTGGTATGTGGCTTCATCCAAAAAGAAAAACAGATAGATAATAGTTAATATTTTATCTATGTACATAAAAAGAAGAAATGAAACATAATCAAATTTTTTTACCTTTGTCAAATCTGGACACTCGTAACTTCCACCAACAAAATTCTCCATGTGGTTCAAAAGGTATACACCACAATCAACGTTTCTTTTGGTATCTTGCCATGCAAATGCTACATTCTCAATCTGAAAAGATCTTATCTCAATGCCCTGTGGGTGGTTACTTTCTTCAAGAAAGGAACCAAAGTGTTCTCTCTACATAACAAATATCTTTAATTAATACACATTTGAATAACTAAAAATTTTTAAAGTATATAATTACCAATGTCTCTACGATCTTCCAATAGATAGTCCCATCATGACAATTGGCCTTTTGGTTGTCCAGATAAAATATCTTTCTTTGAGGCAAAGAAATGACAGCAGCAAAGTAGTGCAAATTGAAGCAGATGGGTATGAAGAACTACAATAAAAACAAACAAAATAAATTGTATAGCATCATAATAGAACTATTGTATAATCTCACGCATTTATATCTTACCATTTGTATTGTATTCAGATCATTCCGCTGTTTCATATCACTCAAGCATTTGAGCCAACAACCTTTGAGTGATTTCTTCATTTGTTCAACTTTTTCAGATTCAGCATCAGACTCGAGTTCTGAAACTTTCACAAGATATGACTGTAACAAACAATTAAAAAATGTTAATACCTATATTATCATATCAATTAAGTATAAACTTTGTTAAATCGAAAAACTTACTGAGTGTTGGGTGTTGAAAACAAATTTTTGTATCTGAACTGAATTCTTCCAAGACTTATAAATTTCAGTTTTGCTGATGACCATTGACCAGATATCAATTATGCTTGATTCAATTAAAGTACCATCTCTCAATGATTGTATAGCAGAAAAGTGGACAAAAAATTTGCCCTTATGTGCAAACACGTTGCTCCTACAAGATGCAGACTTGGGATCAAGACAATTGAAATAATGAATATTCTTACTATTTAAAGACTGCTATTCTTACCCCTACTCCTCCTCCTACTACTGCTACTACTACTATAATCTTCATTAGTATTTATTTAGGAATATTTAGGAGAAGCTTTCATGCCCTGGATATGAAAGCAGCAGAGCAGAGACTGTTCAACAACTACTCATACATTTGATTGCTTCCATGTCCATAAGAAAATGTTAAATTAAATAGGAAGGAATAGAAAACTGACTTTCAAGAAGACCTGAACACAATTCCATCACACAGCCATGCTTAAGCCCTAATACTCTACTTACTATTATTGTTCTAGAGCAACTAACTGTAAGGGATAAGAACACTTACTCTATTTTAGGACGATGGTTGCAAAAGAAGCAAAAGTCTGCAATATCCTTCTCCTTCCTGCTCAGACCAGAGAGGTATCTACTATTCCTATGCATAAATATAGACTTGAATGGTGATTTTTCATCAATACTCCAATCGGTGTCCGGACAACAATGCATTGGATCAGCTATACTCAACTCCACATGATCTATATATACAAAAAAATTAAGTAAACATTCAGCTGACTTAAATAATATCCTATCAAAACTAATCATCAGATTAAATTAATCTACAATATTATATCATACATAATATATCATATCTAAAAATATTGAAATAATAAAAAGGATACCTTCATCTTCAGAATACAATCCATCCTTCATGGATATGACACAAGTATCAGAATCATCAAGGTTATTCAACCCCATACGACCTACTGAAAGATGACAAAAGATTTACTGAAATTAAAAAAATATAATGAAGATTTCATAAGTTAATATACACACACACATATATATATATATATATATATATATTTATATATATATAAAATACCTTCATCAGTTACTCCACGAATAATATTGTCGATGTCAGGTTGAACTTCATCGGGAGTTAGCAAGTTGAACTTTGGGTAATCATCGCGATTCAGGGCATTCATCAGCCTAACATTTTCCACCAGTTCATCAATACGCTTAAGGAATTCTTCATCGTAGAAGATTTCTTGGCTATTGGACGCAGGAGAAGTAGAGTGTGCTGGAGAAGTAGAGTGTGCTGGAGATGAAGGTTTTGTGGTGGTTGTCTCCTCTTTTTTGGAATTCTTTTTAATGTCACTCAGTCTGGACAGGTGGTTGTGAATAACCACATTGAAATCCCTTTTCAGAAGCAGGTAAGACTCATGCAAGGCCTACAAAATACAATTTAAAAAAAAAACGTAAGAACAATTACAAACACAAGACACATATTGAAATAATTATGGATGCTTACATTTTTTGCAATACCCTTGATCTCGATATCATCCTTTTCACCTCGGGGCAGTTTGTATGTGATGAATCGCCCTTTTTCATCATCATCCTCAACAGAAATGTCATCAAGGCTCACAGATTCTTCCCTATCTATTCTATCAATAGCTTTACATAAAGCTACATCTTGAGATTTTCCATCTCTACCACTAATTGGGTATTTTCCTTCTACCCATTTTCCTATCCCAAAGAGACAACCACCTTTGAGCTCATCATCTAATCTACCATTCACCCTTTTGGAATCCCAATGTTGAATCAAGGGCAAGGTAGAATCCTCAGCAATACCTTGCCACATAAACTGATGAAAGTACAACAATGGAAGCACCAACACACACCCACTAACATTCTTTTTATCCTTTATGCTAGTTAGAGCTTTACACAACTTTTCTAGTATGAAACTACACCAATCTAGTGAGGAGATCTTATGTATGTCAACCAAAGATCTGAATATAGACATATCAACTACAGAGTTCATACTAGGTGTGAGAAAGGTGGACAATGCATATAAAATAAAAAGCCTAATAAAATCAGCACCACCATCATCCAACCCATTTTCCTTACTACTTTTCAGCAGATTCAGTAGTGATGAAGCTTTCACATTCTCCCCCAATTCAAATCTCTGCTTGAAATCATCTAGAAACGTACTAATACTAGGCTCATCATCCCTTTTCATTTTCAAAATAGGATTCCCCTCGTTCCTAGGAAGCAGAAACAGATCTTCAATATCACTAGGGGTGACTACTATGTTCCTACCCTCCCCGAAAGATAGAACACGAGTGATTGGGTTGAAATTCTCTATAAACCAATATATTTTCTTCCATTGTATGTAAGCCAGCCCTGTCACTTTAAGAATCCCCCCAAAACCAATAGATATAAGAGACTGTTTCTGGGCATCAGTGAAATTTTCAACTAAAAGACAAACTCCACCTGGCCTACACCTTATATTGTATCTGCAACATTAGTATATAACAAACACATAAAACATTGGCACTACTTTTCAGAGAAATTGTCACTTTTATATATAACACTTGTCGCTAAAAATGAAAAAAATAAGAAGTATACCCCTCATCTGCTTCCTTAGTGTGTTTTGTCTTCTTCTTCATTTGCCTATCATCTCTTTCTTCAGATATTCTTTTTCGTGTTGTCTTCATTGAACTGAACCTATTAAACAAAAAGAACAAAAGAAAACTGAGTCTAACTGAACTGAGTCTGGACAGAAAAGCTATGATACAATATCCTACTCTTTGTAACAGTAGCAGTAATTCAAGTTACTAATAATGTTATTCATTCAACAAGATTTACCATATAGGGAAAGAAACGCAAGTAAAAACAACCAAAAAAGAAGAAGCAATTCTAATTAACAGAAAACAGAACAATAGAACAAAAGCTTTAACGTTGTTAATCTGCAGCTGCACAACACAAAGCATCAACTCGCATCATCATTGCGTGAGTGATCCAAAATCTCCAAATCAAGCGTGAATAAAAGGAATTTCTTATGAAGCTCAAACCAATTTCAAAATTTATCAGAATCTAGTAAGGAAGGAAAACTCAAAACAGACATAAATCAATTAGTGATTTTAGCTCGTGAAGAGATTCATTCAGCTGAAGCACATACACTCAATACACTCTCCGACGGAAATGCAGCTTGATTGTAACGTGCTAGATCGCAAATTTCGGAGCTCCGACGGAAACTGAAGAGATGAAAGTCAGCCGCACGGCGGTGGTAGTGGCAACCCTACTTCGCGGAGGACGAGAAAGAGTAAATGGGATCCTCCAATTGCAGATTGATAGAAATTGGGGATCCTCCAATAGAAAGGTGAATAGTACAGAAGAGAGAGGTGGTTGTGTAGAGTGGCGATAGCGGCGGCGGTGGCGCAGGTAGGGGCGGTGGACGGGTGGTAGGTAGGTGGTGAATTGAGAAATGGCAGAAGAAACAAGAGACGGAAAGAGGAACACACTTTTTTTTTCTTTTTTTTTTAATTATATGTGAGCGGGCCGGGCGAGTCGGGTATGGGCCGGGCTGAGATCCGGCCACACCGTAGGAATGGCTGACAGGAGTTTTTGCCAAAATATAATCTCATCCACTACAACTCATGTTATATATATTTTTTTATTTTACTTTTTGACTGCTATAACTCTATTTTATTTTTATATTTATATTATATTTGATTTTACGACGACATTATGGATTTCAGAATTTTAATTTTTAATTTTTCTTTTTTATTTTTTAATTTTCAGATTTATTTTTTTATTATCTCTTCAAACTTATAAGATCTTTTATCCAAACACTTTAATAACTTATAAGCTCTTACCATCATACATCTTATAAGTTCTTAAACATCTTATAAGCTCTGAAGCTCTTGAAAATAAACTTAGCCAAAAGGGGCCTACATATATAGATATGTAATTTGTTTCTGCAATTTTAATGATTAACCAATAAAATCTATTATGATTGAATAACATAAGGGGCATGAATAGTAGTTTTTGAATGTGTAGATAAAAATAAATTTAAACTTTATAATACTAGAGGTTAATCTCCATTATAATAGAGATTAATTTTATAATTAAAATTCTATAATATAGAGGTTGAATTTATAAACCAATATTAAAGGTTACAAATATTAGAGGTTCATCTACATTATAAATATAAATATAAGTATAAATATAAATATAAATTTATAATATGAGAGGTTAAAATTTATAAAATTTATAAATTCGACGGAACGCAAGACTCGGCATATATGATTTCGCAAGTTTTCTGCATAATCCTCGCAAAGAAAAACAGTACATACCTGGATAATGATTAAATCAACCCTAACTTCACCTTTATTTTTATTTATTTTCCCATGAGAGTACAGTGAAGCCGATGATGGGACCAAAATAAATCAAGAACTGGTGCGAATTACATGGTGCCGTTAAATTTTCTAGTGGAGAAAAGTTCATGAATCCAAAAATAATTTGCCGACAATTTTCAATAAATTGAGTTTTGCAATTTAATAATCCAGAAAATCCTTTTCTCATAAAAAGTAACCTGACGACGTGGATGGATCCTAGACCTTATTGCACTGCAGGTCATGCATAAAAGTACTAGAGCCCTCCGAAATTAGGGCTTCAGTTTTGGTTGCGGTGGAGCCCTCCGAAATTAGGTGGGCTGTGTAATATATTATTATTATTATTATTATTTGAATTAATTTTTTGATGAATTAAATTAAGACAAAAACTTGGGTGAGGTCGGTTACATAGTGTGGCCGGGTCAAAGTGCCAATTTTTATACAGAAAAATGTTAATCTATACAAATAAAAGTGTCAATCTTTAACATAATTATTTTACAAATAAAATGTCGATTTTTAAAAGTGTCAATCTTTATACAGAAAAGTGCTAATCTACACGAATAAAAGTGCCAGTGTTTTAGCTGGCCGCACGGTGTCTCTGGCTGACCCGAGTGTGTCCCTTAAATTAATAACGAGATATTTTTAAAATTCAATTGTATTGCACGTTTGGAAAATTATAATACAATAAAATAAAATACAAATAAAAAAATACTAATGATGACCGAAGCATGCCCAAATTTCCTCGATCATATCCTCTTCGAGTTTGTCATGAGCGGTTGCATCGCGGAGGGAGGTCTGCCTTTGCATATAACGTGCAAACGAGACATCAACACCTTGACGTACTTGCAACGGATTAGTTGAAGAGCTCGATGCTTCGTCGTCCTCCCAATTTTCAGCTTCCTCTCCTTCATCTTCAATTATCATATTGTGCATGATAACACATGCATACATGATCTCTGTTAAATTTTTGATATAATGTAACCGTCCCGGCCCTCGCACTATCGCCCATCGGGCTTGGAGAATGCTGAATGCTCTCTCGATGTCCTTCCTCGCCGATACTTGTTTCATAGCGAAAAGTGCTCGCTGTGGATTTGTCGGACATGGCACCGTTTCATTGAAAGCCTTGCTTGTCGTAGTTTCCATAGGATCTTTGATCGACATAGCTCACCTCTTCATGTCCATTGAACTCTACATTCCCTTGAGATTGAACACTTTGAATGTGAGCTTTCTTCTCATCCTCATACTTTTCTTCATATTAGCAAGTTCCATTGCTAGTGCCTCATACTTCTCATCGAATACCGAAGCAACTTTTCTTGAAGAGGCCATCTCCATTGACCATTGATAACTATTGGCAGCCATCTCCTCTATAATCCTCAAGGCCTCTCTTGCATTTCGATTCACCAAACATCCCCCAGAAGTGGCATCTACTATGCTCCGAGTATGAGGTGTTAACCCACTATAGAAAGTGGTTATTTGTTGACCCTCATTAAAGCCATGTTGAGGACATTTCCTTAGGAGCTCCCTATATCTCTCCCATGCTTCACACAAGGTCTCGTCACCTTGTTGAGAGAAGTGTGAGATGTCGGAGATAAGCCTTTGAGCCTTTGAGGGTGAGAAGTATTTAGAGAGGAAGACCTTGCACAAGTTGTTCCAAGTATGGATATCGGCCTTGTTCAAACTCCAAGATCAAAAGTTCAACAAGTCTTCCCTTGGATCTAGTGTACATGCACCTATAAAACAAAAATCAAAGAGAAAAATGCTTGAATAAGCATTCGAGATATCAAATCAACTATCAAAACTCAATCTAATTAATCCCCGGCAACGGCGCGAAAAATTGATCGCTACTTTTTATAGTGGAAATGCAATAATAATCGAAGTAAATTCGAGTTGAACCACAAAGATTGTAAGACGAGTGAGTTTCAAGTAGTAATTCGTTACCTATCCTACTATCCAAGCTACCAAACTACCATATTTTGTATTTTCATATTAATCTAAGCAATTAAAAGTAGGGGCAAAATGTCAACTATCCACTTTCATATAAAAAAATCAATTTCTACCCACCCAAATAATTTTACACACTTTTTATCCATTTTTTGTCCTTTTGTGCACATGGACGCTATATTTTGACATAAATACCCTTATTTAGCACATGGGCACCCCTTTCTCTCACTCCTCTCTCTTCTTTGACTTTTCAACACACTTTTATTCTTTCTTTTTAATTTCTATTTTATTTTCTTTCTTTTTTCAATTGTTTTTTTTCAGTATTTTTTTTTAATTTTCATTTTTTTCCAGCCTTTATTTCCCTTTTTCTTTTTCATTTTTTCAATTTTTAATTTTTTTTGTTTTTTATCTATTTTTGTAGTTTTCGTTTTTTAAGCCTTTTTTCCTTTCTTTTTATTTCTTTTTATTTTTTTCGCTTTTTTAGACTTTTTAAGCCTATTTTATTTTTTCTTTTCATTTTTATTTTTTTTGTGTTTTTTAGTCTTTTTCACAAAAAAAATTCATTTTTTTTGTATGAACAGGGAAGTGGTACGAGGTACGAAATGAAAAATTCGTAATAAAAATCAGGTAAGAGCTGGGAAGTGGTACGAGGTGCGAATATGGAACAAGTACGACATGTGTAATTCGTATCAAAACAAGGCTAATTGTGGTACGAACAATTACAAATTCGAATA
Organism: Mentha longifolia; assembly: GCA_001642375.2. Classification (NCBI taxonomy): domain Eukaryota; kingdom Viridiplantae; phylum Streptophyta; class Magnoliopsida; order Lamiales; family Lamiaceae; genus Mentha; species Mentha longifolia. The sequence continues at coordinate 34,021,416 of CM038116.1, forward strand.
TTTGTACCTAGCAGTAGCACAACAATTGTTTACAAACATATAGTAGCAAAACCATTCACATATCTCAACAACAAGGATTTTCTATATTTCTATCGGTATGAATGTTGTTGAATTCGTACCCAATTACCTATGATTATCTGTACGAATATCGGTCAATTGGTACCGATTACCTATAATGTAGTACGAATTCAGGAACAACAATAATATTAAATCTACTCTAGAGAGAACTAACATATCGGTACGAATACACAAAGGTAGTTCAAGAGCAACTGGAAAACAAACATGTAGCAGCAAAACTCTTTACATATCTCAACAATAAGAAATTTCTATATTTCTACTGGTACGAATATTGTTCAATTCGTACCCGATTACCTATGATTATCGGTACGAATATTGGTCAATTTGTACCGATTACCTATAATGTAGTACGAATTCAAGAACAACAGAAGCATTAAATCCACTCTAGAGAGAATAAACATATCGGTACGAATACACAAAAGTAGTTCAAGAGCAACTGGAAAACAAACATATAACAGCAAAACCCTTCACATATCTCAACAACAAAAAATTTCTATATTTCTATCAGTACGAATATTGTTCAATTCGTACCGATTACCTATGATTATCGGTACGAATACTTCTCTGCGATTCATTCCTCCCACACAACATTCATCAAATCAACAATTAATTCACAGTACACACTCATTCTACCATCCAAACCCACATACTCCAATTCAGGAACAATAATAGCATTAAATCCACTCTAAAAATAAAAAAAGATTTGCAAGATAAACACTCTAAAATACAAACATGAAGAAACAGAGATTAAAAAACATATGTCAATGAATTGTTATCAGAGAAACAAAACCAAATCATCTAAAACAAACTCATGCGTAGAAAACGAGCATAAATCAAAGAAAATAACTGTGCGGCTACATATTTATTTCCTATATCTACTAATATTTCTATTAAAAAAACAACAAAAAAAAAAAAACCAAAGAGATTCTAGTTTGGATACAAAAGGGAAATCAGATATTGGAACTTGATATCACTTTAAAACAATTTCGTCTATATAGAATCCCGTAATGCGTCGAAATTCTACCATCAATTCCTCTTTGTAGACCTCCGCTCATTTTCTCTCTCTCTCTCTCTCCACCATACATACGTAGACCACGACTCCGCTCATTTCGCCGCAAAAGAAGGAAAGACAGAAATGGATGCGGCGGCGGCTGATTTTTAGAGAGAGAGAGACCAAGAGGGAGAGGGAGGAAGAGGAAAGCTCGTCGGGCCCCGATCTGAGCTCGTACGAGGCCGCGTGCTGCGCCGATTCCGACCTCCGGAGCTTCGACTTTGCCGGTGGAAGAGCTCCGACTGGATTTGGGGTTGGGAGTGGAGGGGGAGAGAAATAGAGAGAGGATGAGGAAGAAGAAACTGGTTATAAAATTGGGGATTGAGGGATTTGAATTCTAATTTTCAGAATTTGAATTTGGTTTGGGGATTGAGGGGTAGAATTGTTCTACTTTAAAAAAATGGGTAGAAAATATGTAACATAATTGGGGTGGATATGAGTTGATATTCTTATATGAAATTGGTTATTTGACCCTATTACCTCTTAAAATTAATAGACAATAGAACGAAATCAAACTCAACTAAATGATCAAACTAGCAAACGAAATATTCAAATTTAATGATAAACAAAGGTGATCCCAATTATACTTCAACTAGGCTTAGGTGATGGGTATTTAGAACTCTAACTAGAACTAACCATTTTAATCTAACTTTATGTGGGAAACCTCCTAATTATATTTCAATCAATTCTTATTGCTAAGAAATCAAGTTGATTAATGAAATACTTAATTCCGACTAGGACATCAAGTAATTCTTTAACTCCCAATAGCATAATGAGTTTCTTATCCCTAGTATCTCTAGCATGCATTCCTCTTGTTTCCTAGCATTCAATCTAAGCTTACTAGGCTTTAGAACAAACACTTGATATGCAACCATGGTGATCAAGCATAAATGCATAATAAAACATGGCCCTAAGAGAAATGAACATGAAATAGAAGGTAAATTCAACAATTAAAGCCTAAAACCCATCACCTAATCTTAATCTACATATAATTAGAATCACAAAGAGATTTAGCTAAGCATGATTAAGGAAAATAAACCATAGAAAATAGATGAAATCATGCTTAAAATATAGAGAATAAGAAAAGAAATAGAAATATTGGATTAGATCTTCAATCTTCAAAGTAAATCTTCAACAATCTTCAAAATACCAAAGTAGAAAGCATGAAATGAAATTAGGATTCTAAGGTGTGTCTTGAGTGTTAATAATACCCAAATTGGGGATAATTGGGAGTTTAATACATGGAAAAATAAAATCCCGTAATTGAAAGTCAACACCCGGAACAAGTCAAAGGGAAATGAGGAATCGCGGTCCAAATCGCGGCCTATGGGCTGGGATTCAGCCCGCGGCTTCTCAGCTTCCGTCTCTGTTTGAAATCGCGGGCTATGTCGCGGTCTACGGGCTAGGTCGTGGCCCGCGACTTCTCAGCTTCCTTCTTGCACAGTTCCACGGTTTTCACTCGTTCTCCCTCGTCCGAAGTCCGAAGCTCGATCTGCTTTTTGCTATGACTTCATATTGAAATGCTCTTCGACATGGGCTCATTCAATTGGTCAAATATGTTCTTCATTTTTCCTGCAAAAGCATAATAAAACTCGAGAAAATGAGGAAAACGTGAATGTAAGCGAAAGTAATGAAACCTTATAAACTCTAAGCACATTTGCACTCATTCAAGCATCAACTCCACTCCAAATGAACTCGAAATGCATCTAAAATACGTGTTTATCAAAGTGGTGTGGAGAAATAGATTTAGGGGAGGGAGTATATATAGGTGAAAATATAGAAATATAAAAAAATTAATTTGTCGGTCAATGGTCAAATGACCATTGACCAATAAGGAGCTGCCACGTGGCCGCACCCGGCAAGGGGGAGGAGGGCGTAAATGAGTCCGCGGGCTCGAGCCCGCCAAGGGCGGCATCACCGTTTCGAGCATGGCACCCGCGGGCGCAAGGGTTGCGCCCTCGCCTGGCGGGCAATGTGAGTGCTGTAATGGAATTTTCCGAATATTAACCAAACTACCTTGTCAATCGTGCAATAAATGTCTTTAGTTTTCAAGATATTCACCAAATACAATATAACCTCCATAAATTAATGCAGTTATGAACAGAAAAAATATTAATTTTAGAGAGGTATTAATTCATCGATAAATTAATAATTTATTAATTTAAAGAAGTATTCTATATTCATTTAATTTAAATTAATTACATCAGAATTCATGAATTTAAGTTCAATTATATAGAGATATTAATGAGTATTATTGTTAGGAACTTGAATCATCTTATTTAATGTTTAAAATTTATACGTATGTTCAATAAGAACTTGAATCAAATGGATGTAAATCATCTATTGGATTATCCGAGTGAAAATGAAGGATGTTCACAAATCTAAAGCTTAGAAGAAATTTTATTGAAAACCAATTGAGGATGAAGCTCAAGATGATACGGTACCATTAGAGCCGGTTACGCGAAAATAAGCAATAGTAGCGGCGAAAATCCTTCATAATTTCTTTCTGCAGTCAACGAACGCCACACCAGAGCTTTTAAGTGCCGTGAGAAAAGTGGGAGATGAGATTCATTTTGATTTGGATTTCAATAGAAAACAATCAACACTAGAGTCATATTTTACTAAGTTGTCTTAGTTATCTTTGTAATTTTATGAGATTATTAATTTATGATGTTCATGGGACCCTTGTATTATATAGGGGTCTTAAAAAAAATTATTATCTTATTAATTTATCGAGTTATTAATTTACACTTGGGTCCCAATTCAAGACCGAAGAAACATATTATTTTAAAGAGGTTATTAATTTATCGAGTATTAATTTATAGAGGTTATACTTTATTGCGTTAGACCATTTTAAATATGATGCTTTGTGTAATAGGGAAATGTATACTCTACACCTTAGACCACCATGTGAGAGGTGGGGTAATGCCCCCAAGGGTAAGGTATACATTACCATTTTGGTTAATCTTGATCTTATTTAAGATCATAAGCAACTCATCACCGTTAAGAGTACATTAAATTATTGTATGCTAAATTTCATAGATTTATTTTATCGTACCTTTTGGTAGACTTTAGTTTCGGTATGGAGCACACTCCATACTTTTACTGTACCTTATTAATTTTCAGTATATTATATCTTAATTCGGTATATTGTTATATCACGGTATATCGATAATATCTTTATGCTATGCTTTTGATATCACAATTCATATTGCTAACAGTTTGTGGATTTGTGTGGTGTGATATGGGTAATTTGGAAATGGAAAAATAAAAGAATTTTCGAGAATGTTAATTGGAACAAAGATAAGATTGTGGATGAGATGAAATGACAACTGCTGAGTAGGTGTTCGACGAGGAATTATTTTACTAGTAATTTATCATTTAGGGATTGGCAATTAGAGTCTCGCAGTCTTTAATGTAGTTGTAATCTTCAGGCACTTGGTTTCAGATACTTCGTGTACCTGAGTTCGTTTTAATAATATTCTCCATTTCCCAGATTAAACAAAATTATGATATTTTGTTAAAATTAATCTCTATTCTCTAATTTTCTTGTTATTTTATCACATTCTCGCTCTAAACTTTCTTTTTTCTCTAGTTGGTGTGGTTGAATGTCGGTACCTGTAAATATTAAGCGTAAAACTAAAAAGTATAATTAGTAAGTTTCAGTTAGAATTTTAGTAGCATAAAGATATACGTAGTTAATAAAATATTATATATATCTCATATATATATATATATGTGTATATATATATATATATATACTCTATTATAAAAGTGTGATGTTTTACAAAATTTGATTTGTCTATTATATCCCTATTATATAATTTAACATGTTTTGTAAGAAACAAACGTGAAAATCACCTTATATGTTTTTTCTTTTTAATATTATGTCATCATGTGATAATTTCTTAATTGTTTGTATTAGATAGGTTTTGTCGAATAAAGATATATACTAAATTGCATGTTCCGAAAATTGTTTTTTTTTTTTTTCTTTTAATCAGGCAACACAACACTCTCACACATGCACACACATACACATAAATGCACCCGAGGTGATTCGAACTCCCGATCTCTTGGTAGGAGGGGAAATATCTTACCAACTGAGCTGTGCTTTGTCGTCTCGAAAATTGATTAAAAGAAGCTATATAGAAAGGGACGATCATAGTCCATCGATAAAAAAGATAAGATATAAGTTATGATATATAAACAAAAGTGTGTAAGAAAGTAGTAATAATATACATTTATTTTTAGTTTTATTAGTTAAAATATTGGACGTGATAAAATTTCGGGACAAAGGGTCATTTCCAAACTTAATATGAATATAATTTTTCATTTCAAATTAAACATACACATACTAACAATAATATAATTGATTAATTGTTGTTAATTTAGTTTTCAACTCTTTATTAGTGATCAATTAATATTGTCATTATTATTATTTTATGTTTCTCTTTCACACCCTTACCAATTGTTTTTGTTTCTAATATCAATAATTCATTTCACTTTTGAAAGTATCAAAATTCCAACTCACAATATCTCATATAAATAGCATCCAATTTAATTTTCTTAAATAAAAATTTATGTGATACAAGTTGTATAATTTATGAAAATTATTATTTTTATTCTACTTTTACAAAATTGATAAAAAAATTGGTTATACATGCAACACACGTGATCCATGTTAGTATATATATATATATATATAAGAATTAGAAATTACAATATGCTTAAACGTAAAGTTTTAGTAATATGTATGCCTAAGTGGATCTTCATCATTTTTTTTTTAATGCACTTGACAAGGATAGTACATTATTATTTGCAAACAAATTATGATGGAAATGCAAAACTAATTAAAATAAATTATTTTTTATATTTGAAATAAAAGAATACAACAAATTACTAGGATGCCGTTGCAGTTTTTTACTCTCTCGTTTTTTTCAAGTGTTTCCGGGACTTAAATTAAATATGCTAAGGAGCTAGCTAGTTTAATTTACAGCACTCAAGCATTATTTATTACTTTATTCTTTTTTTATTTTTTATCGTCAGCATATTATTAGTATTAAATACTCATTCCAATTTTTTAAGTGCTTACTTATTATTTTTGTTGTTTGTTTTTAAATGTTCTTTTTATTTCAAAATTTGATGGTAAAATAGTTTAAACTTTCTCAATTTACTCCAATAATTAATGCAATATATAAGTTGGTGCTCAGAAAAATAAAAAGAATAATAAATTAGATTAAAATGTAAATTTACATATTTTCTTGATATATGTAATTTGATAATAGGACACTTATGAAAACGGAAGGGAAAAAACGGAAGGGAGTATAGGGTAAAATGAAGGGAGCATATATCATTTGCTCTCTTGATTCAATGTACTTAAATGTGGTATAGGTAGAACATTTAGTACATCAATTAAATCAAACAAACTGTTGCTGATATATATGAGCTGCTTCTGTGGCCCATTTCTATAAATTACTTTTATTGTCCTGTCAGAAAATAGCTTGTCCCACTATTTCCTATTTTGTGTTGCTCACATTATTCAATTTTATGTGATAAATATTATTTTCTCCGTTTCAAGATTACCGACCCCTTTCTTTCAGACGCGAGAATTAAGAAGAGAGTATTTAGTTTGTAAAATATATTGTGTGTAGGGATATGATGTGGTTTATGTATTTAGGCATATTTTAAAACTAGAGCATCATAGATGTATAAAAAACATAGTGATGTCTGATCTTATATGAAAGATCGTATCAAGACTTTTAATTTGGTATAAAAATCATAAAAAATGAAGAACAAACGAGCAAGTTATGATAGTTTAAAATTTTAGAATTTGAATTATATTGTGATATGTGCTAAGAGAGATTTAAATTATATTGGAATACGTGCTGAGAGATGAATGAATGATGAGATTTAATTAGAGAATGCTAAGTGTAATAAGGGTTTACTAATGTACTATTAGTATGCTAATTATTCCCAAAAAGGAAAGGGATCAGAAATCTTGAGACGTCCCAATAAAAAAGGGGGTTAGTAATCTTGAGACTGAAGAAGTATAACGAATGTGAGTAGCGTGCATAAAACGTGATTTAAATCCAACAGTCTATTCTGTCGGCAAAATAATTTTCCGCGCCTACTGAATTAATTTCTCCGCTTTCATTTCGTCATGAAACCAGATGCATGGCGAACAAAATATTCAAACGAACAAATTTCCTTCTTTTTAATGTTGTATTTTCCATAGTTGTTTAAAGAGGCCGGAATAATCTGTCGTCTCATGGCATTTCGTTAAATAACGATAAATCTAGAATTAATAAATAGTAGAATATTATTCATTTAAAGTTGTGCTAGCTGTAGTCAATTAACACTCTCTTTTTCTGCATTTCGATATTACATCTTTAATTGCATCGACGCATGCATGTTAAGAGTATTAAAGAGTTCTGTTGACCTAAATACTGATTTAAAAAATATTTTAACATTTAACAGTGACAAGGATCATACTATACAATAAGCGATACTACTATTAATAAGGTTGTCTATTTGGTTCGGGTATCCGGACCAAAATTTTTGGTACCCGAATCGAAAATAGCATGGAATTAGGAACCAAAACCGGACCCGAAAAAAAGTTCGGGTATCCGGTTCGGTTCCGGATACCTGAAAATAACCGATTATGAATAAACATTTAAGATATTAAATTATTAATTATTAAAACTTAGTTTAAGATATTACAAATTTAATAAAATTTAAAAGAATTAATCATATATACAAATAAATAAATAAATATTATTACATATAAATAAAATAGTTTTTCAGTTCCAATTTGGTTGTGGGCAACTCGAAAATCGAGAACCGTTTAGACAGCTCTAGATATTAATTGGTGGTGCTGATAAAAATGTTGTCATTTCTTCTTCCTTGATCTATATCAAAATTTGAAACACGAAACCATAACTTGGAAAAACAGTTGGAGATAACTTCCAATTGAGGCACACACAAACACAAAACCATGTCGTTTACACAAGAAATCAATGGGGAAGATGGAATCTACCGATCTCAAAGGCCTCCCATTTCTCGTCCTCACCACCCCAAAATTTCAATGATCCCATTCCTCTTCAAAAACATCTCATCCATTAATTCTAACTCCCCTGCACTCATCGATGCAGAAACTGCACAAACCTTCACATTTTTTAGCCTCGAAGCTCATGTTTCGAGGCTCCCCTCCGCCCTCCTCGGCTTTAAAATCTCCAAGAATGATGTCATCCTCATCCTCTCACCTAACTCCATTTATTTCCCCATCGTTTTCTTCGCGGTGGTGGCCGTGGGCGCCGTCGTCACCACCGCCAATCCACTGTACTTTTACTGTATACTATATCTTAATTCGGTATATTGTTATATCACGGTATATCGATAATTTCTTTATGCTATGCTTTTGATATCACAATTCATATTGCTAACAGTTTGTGGATTGTGTGGTATGATATGGGTAGTTTAGAAATGGAGAAATAAAAGAATTTTCGAGAATGTTAATTGGAATAAAGATAGGATTGTGGTGTTCGACGAGGAAATTTTTTACTTATAATTTATCGCTTAGGGATTGGCAATTAGAGTCCGGCAGTCTTTAATGTAGTTGTAATCTTCGGGCACTTGGTTTCAGATACTTAGTGTACCTAAGTTCGTTTTAATAATATTCTCCATTTCCCGGATTTAAAAAAAAAAAATTATTATGTTATTTTGTTAAAATTCATCTCTATTCTCTAATTTTCTTGTTATTTTATCACATTCTCGCTCTAAACTTTCTTTTTTCTCTAGTTGGTGTGGTTGAATATCGGTACCTGTAAATATTAAGCGTAAAACTAAAGAGTATAATTAGTAAGTTTCTGTTAGAATTTTAGTAGCATAAAGATATACGTAGATAACTCTTTCCACTTCATGGTTGAGTTTTATTAGTAAGGTTTATTTGTTTTTGTTAGAGTTTAGTAGTTAGCGGGAAACACTTGCATCAGTTCGAACTCACATTGAGGTCCATTCAATATTTTTATGAGGCATTCTTTTTGGGTTGTGGGCCAAGTAATTTATTTTGCTTTCATAAAGCTTGGCCGCACTGTATGGCCGGGCTGATACCAAGTCTTGTCATAATAAAATTAGTTTATTTATTTAAAGCATTGTTACGTCATCCATGAGCACATTAAGTATACTCACGATGGGCTCGCTAATGTGGTAGTGCCACGTAGATAATTCTTTCCACTTTAGGGTTGAGTTTTTTAGGAAGATTTATTTATTTATTTTGTTAGAGTTTAGTATTAAGGGTATATAATTAAATTAGTTTCTTTATTTAAAGCATTGTTATGTCATCCATGGGCACATTAAGTATACCTATGATGGGCATTGGAGCATTATTAAGTGTCTTACTTACGACTCCCTCCGTCCCCTAATAAGTGTCCCAACACCTTAAAGTTTTTGTCCTCAAATAAGTGTCTCATTACATATTTCTAGATAAAAATTAGCTTAAACTACCAAATTTACCCCCATAATCATTACACATTTCTTACTACTTTAATTTTCTATGTAATGATTAGGGGTAAATTAAGTAATTTCACTTAGTTCCTTGGTTTGTGTGTAATGGTGGCTTGGGACACTTGTTAGGGGACGGAGGGAGTATTTTTATTGTTTGTTCTTACGTGTCATATTTCAAAATTTGATGGTAAAATAGCTAAAGTTTTTCCAATTTACCTATATAATAATGCTATATATAAACTGGGGCTTATAAAAAGAGAATAATAAACGAGGTTAAAATGTAAATTTACATATTTTTTTTAATATGTATAATTTGATGATGGAAGCACTTAAAAGAACAGAAGGGAGTATAGGGTAAAATGAAGGGAGCATATGATTCAATGTACTTAAATGTAGTGTAGGTAGAACATCTAGTACACCAATTAAATCAAACAAACTGTTGCTGTTGCATTATAATTAGGGAAGATATATATGAGCTGCTTTTGTGGCCCATTTCTATAAATTACTTTTATTGTCCTGTCAGAATTTTGTGTTGCTCACATTATTCAATTTTATGTGACAAATAGTATAACCAATGAGAGTAGCGTGTGTAAAACGTGATTCAAATCCCAACAGTCTAGTGAATTTAATTTCTCCGTTTTCATTTCGTCATGAAACCAGTTACATGGCGAACGAAATATTCAAACGAATGAATTTCCTTCATTTAAAGTTGTGCTAGCCGTAGTCAAATAACACTCTCCTTTTTCTTTTCCATTTAAGCTGTCGCGGCCCTTAACTGCATTTCGGTATTACATCTTTAATTGCATCCCCGCATGCTTGCAACGTATTAAGAGTATTAAAGAGTTCTTTTAACCAAAATACTGATTTAAAAAATATTTTTAACATTTGACAGTGACAAGCATCCGATTATACGATAAGAGATACTATTAATAAAATAAGGCTGTCTATTCGGTTCGATTTGGGTACCAGGACAAAAAAAAATTGGTACCCGAATCGAAAATAGTATGGAATTAGGAACCAAAACTGGAACCGAAAAAAAAATTCGGGTAACCGGTTCGGTTCCGGATACCCAAAAATAACCGATTATGAATAAACATTTAAAATATTAAATTTTTAATTATTAAAACTTAATTTAAGATATTAAAAATTTAATTATTAAAACTTAAAAGTATTAATCATATATACTAATAAATAAATAATATTATATATAAATAAAATAGTTTTTCAGTTCCAATTTGGTTGTGGGTAACTCAAAAATGGAGAACCGTTTAGACAGCACTAGATATTAATTGGTGGTGCTGATAAAAATGTGTCATTTTTTCTTCCTTGATCTATATCAAAATCTGAAACACGAAACCATAACTTGGAAAAACAGTTGTAGAATAACTTCCAATTCAGACACACACAAACACAAAACCATGACGTTTACACAAGAAATCAATGGGGAAGATGGAATCTACCGATCTCAAAGGCCTTCCATTTCTCTTCCTCACCACCCCAAAATTTCAATGATCCCATTCCTCTTCAAAAACATCTCATCCATTAATTCTAACTCCCCTGCACTCATCGATGCAGAAACTGCACAAACCTTCACATTTTCGAGCCTCGAAGCTCATGTTTCGAGGTTCTCCTCCGCCCTCCTCGGCTTTAAAATCTCCAAGAATGACGTCATCCTCATCCTCTCACCTAACTCCATTTATTTCCCCATCGCTTTCTTCGCGGTGGTGGCCGTGGGCGCCGTCGTCACCACTGCCAATCCACTGTACACCGTATCCGAGCTTTCGAAACAGATCAAAGACAGCAACCCGAAGCTGATCATCACAGTCCACCAACTCTATGATAAGATCAAAGATTTTGACCTTCCTTGCATCATGCTAGATCATCATCAACCCAAGGAAACCTCGAACAATCCGAAGCTGCATAGTTTTTCAGAACTGATGATTCAATCGGAGTCGGAAAAATCATTGCCGGACGTGAAGCAGAGCGATGCAGCAGCGATCTTTTACTCCTCGGGAACGACCAGAGTTATCAAGGGAGCTGTGCTGACGCACAGGAACTTCATGGCGTCGGCATTGATGATGACGTCAGACCAAGAAGCCAATGAATTAGGATCAAAGAAGAACAATGTGTTTCTCTGCTTCCTTCCCATGTTTCATATCTTCGGACTGTCGGCGGTGGTGTACGCGCAGCTTCATAGAGGAAACGCGGTGGTGGTGATGTCACGTTACGAGATGAAGGCTATGTTGAGTGCTATTGAAAAATACAAGGTCACTCATTTGTTTGTGGTCCCACCTGTTGTTGTAGAGGTGATCAAGAAGCAGGAGACGGTGAAGGAATTCGATGTTTCGACGTTGAAGGAGATTCTATCGGGAGCAGCTCCATTAGGAAAGGAAATGGTGGAAGAATGCTCCCAGATTTTTCCACAAGCTGTTGTATGCCAGGTAAGTACTGGATTAATTTCCTCCTTTACTTCTACTTAACTTGTTATGCAACACATAGTAATCAATTAAGGGTTAATTACCAAAAAACCCCTAAACTATTACTCTTTTATCAAAAATACTCTGAACTATTGAAAACAACCAATTAAATCCTAAACTATCAATTTGTTATCAAATCTACCCTATGTCCATTTTCTTCATTCAGACATTTTATCGAACATATATTGTACACAGAGAAAAAAGCTCTCTTTCCTCTCCTCTTCATTCGAACATTTTATCGAACATATGGGGTCGGCGAGGCCGAAGGTGGGGGTGCGGATAAACATAGCGGCGTTCTATCTGGTGGGGTGGCCGTGCTCCGCCGTGCTGGCGTTCAAGATGAAGTGAGGGTTTCAGGGGCTGTGGTCCTGCGCATGGCCTCTACATCTTGGCGATGATGGGGCTGGTGGCGGCACAGGGGGAGTGCATGGCCTCTACACCTTGGCGATGACAGACCGGAAGCATGAGGCCAAGAGGGGATGAAGAAGACGAGGAGAAGGAAGTGCACACCATATGTTCGATAAAATGCCTGAATGAAGAAATTATACCTAGGGTAGATTTGATAACAAATTGATAGTTTATGATTTAATTGGTGATTTTCAATAGTTCGGAGTATTTTTGATAAAAGAGTAATAGTTTGGGATTTTTTTGGTAATTAACCCATGAATTTAATATTAACCATGCATGAATTAGGCCTATGGCATGACGGAAGCAGCGGGTGTTATTTCACTCGAAAGTAGAAGAATGCATTCACCTCATTCAGGCTCCGCAGGCCCACTTGCTTCGGGTGTGGAAGCTCAAATAGTAGATTTGCAAACAAAGCGACGTCGTCTCTCTCCTTTCCAAACAGGCGAGATATGGATCAAAGGTCCATTTGTTATGAAAGGTATGTTTAAGTTTGATAGAAACTCTCTAATGTCATGTTGCAACTCTTCCATTTTATGTTTAGTTTTTAGGATATATATATTTATGGTAATGTTCTTTATATGATTGTCAGTGAGCATACCTGTGTTTGGTTGTATTGATGAGATATAGTAGTAAAAATCAAGATATGATAATGTTATCATGGTTCTTAAGATTAAAATAATGAGGGGGGGTCTCATTAAAATTGAAAGAAAAATAATTCTTTTAGCCCGGACCATAAATTTATCACGAGTCATTCGAAAATTTATCTAAGATACCAAACAGTCAAATTAAACAAGATAACTTTTGTTATCTTAAGATATCTACCCTATCAAACGGGACCTTAGGTTTGATCCTAGCTTAAAGCTCGACGCCACATCAAATTTTTTATTTTATTTTATTTAATGTATGTAGGGTATCTAAACAACCAAAAGGCTACAATGGAAACTATAGACGAACAAGGTTGGTTGCACACAGGAGACATAGGGTATTTTGACGATGAGGGACGACTCTACGTAGTGGACCGTGTAAAAGAGCTCATCAAATATAAAGGCTATCAGGTTCATTAGAGAATTATATTATTAATCTAATAAGTAATTTATTTATTTTTATAAATTTGTGATAATTAATGTGATTATTCTACGTGCTTAGGTTGCACCAGCGGAGCTAGAAGAATTGCTTCTCACTCATCCTGATATAATTGATGCTGCAGTTATAGGGTGAGAACAAAATCCAAATATAACCATGATTTCACTTTTCACACAATATATATGTAATTATATTATTCTATTGATTTTTGCTTCATATAATTATTGTGAGAGTTTAAAAAAATGCAGATTAGCTGATATAGAAGCCGGTGAAATTCCAATAGCATATGTTGTGACATCATCCAAGAGTTCACTAACAACTGAACAAGTACAGCAATTTATTGCACAACAGGTAAAATTATGAGACAGTCGCCATGAATCAAATATTTTACCTAATGTACTACTCCCTCCGTCCCGTCGAAATGGCCATGTTTCTTGAATATATGTGAGGTATAAAATATAGAAACAGGGTCATTTCGACGGGACGGAGGTAGTATGAAGAAATTAATCATTGTTTGCAGCGACCTAATTCTAGCTAGCTGTTTGCATGCGTAAATGCTAAATAGGTTGCACCATTCAAGAGGTTGAGGAGGGTGATTTTTACTGAAGTTATACCCAAATCACCAACAGGAAAGATTTTGAGGAAAGAGCTACGACAAAAACTTCTTCTAGCAAAACTTTGAATTGAACTTCATTTATTTTCTCCAAAATATTTTATATACTTTCATGTAAAATAAGGATGGATTCGAAATTCAGAGTAAATCAAAAGGAAAAATATGAAATTTATAGATGTTTGATTTATCACCCTACAGAAACGAACATAAAATCATCCAAGATATATGAATCCAAGTCAATAATAATTAAAAACCCACCCATTTATTCAGCAAACTTCCCTTACAAAAATCCGTCTTTTTATTTTCCCCTTGATCTCTTTCTTTAATTGAACAAAAATGAAAAATAGGTGATGTCCTTCATGCGTTCTTAGGTTTTGCTCGGGGATTTTGTTATCCATGGTTATAGTTTTTGGTTACGTTGTTATATGGCATTTCATCGAACAATTGGAATACTTAAAGAATAATAGTAGTCAAAGCTTTGGAGGCAGATACGCAGAATCATCGTGTCCAATTCATTAAATTTTCTACTCCCAACGAATCCATCATTTAGGATTCTGGAATGCTGGACATATTCAAAATTTCTGTTTATTAAATTAACCAAACATATTTAAAGAAGAAAAAAGTTATAATAAGCCACTTTAATTAGTGAAAGAAAGATAAATCATAGCCAGTTTTTCAAAAAGATAAATTATAATGACTGTTATTGTGTACCCTTTATTTCATTTTTTTTTCTATTATTGTAATCTGTCCATTCTTTGATTACACGATAAGCTTGTGCAATCTATCCCCTTACAGTTGTTGAATACACGATGACAAATGCACGATTGTCATTGTGTTATTGCCTAGCTGTTTCATGAATTAACTTTAGCTCGTATATTTATCGGTCATGTTTAGAGTAAGTGAATATGGAATATATGGACGTACGAACGGTTATTCCTGCAAAGAAAAATTGGAAAGCCATTGATAACCCAATCTTCAATTGAGTGTTAGGATTGCGTTTGAGTGTTGTGTTGATTTTTGGAATATTGTGTATCTTTCAAGAGACGGGTGAGGAATTAGCCTCTAAGTTGCCTATTGTAAAATTTAGGACTTAAATAAGCTTTCAACTTGTGTGAGTTAAGTCACTTCCTCTTGAAAGACTAAAATAAGGAATACCGAAGTGAGAGATATTAACCTCATTAAAAGTATAGTGGACATATATCATTTGATTGAACAATTATAATTCTGTATTTACTTGCTATTTTTTTTATAACTGGATCATACAAATTCTTCACTAATAGCATACTTAAAATTGTCCTTGTCAATAAGCTTGACAAGCTCAAACTTACTGACTTGCACTAAACTCATAGAACAAATATCAAAATATATTCACTGGTTTAACTTAAGAGAAAATATCTTTCAATAAAATGAGTATAAACTAAGGCCCCACGTTCCGCGCGAATCTAATAACTGATTGTAGTCTATCAGACCAACTATCACATAGTCAAAAGGATTGATATCAGTCAATCAACTATATATATCAGTATTGACCGTAACCAATTAATCTCTATTAAACTATACTAATATCAAAACAAGAAATCGAAATTGTAAAAATGCAAGGCTTGTTTCGGGACCAACAAATCTTTTATCAAATAAGCCAAATACATTTAAATTCGATCGATTATCTTTATATATGTTTTTTAGAATAAAAGCTTATACTCCCCACACCTTTTACTTTTTCTTTTCTGTGTTCCTATCCTATTGCAACAACCGAATATATATAATTAATACTCTCACCACCTTTCTTACACGATTTCAATGTTCTGTCACGATTCTGAAATTGTACGAGCTATTATCTCCAAAAAGTGGAATAGGTGAAGTAAATAAATCATTCATGTTTAAATTTAGTTATTTTATTATTTCCATCGCCAAAATAATCAATTATTAATTAAAAATTAAAATAGAATGTATAATACTAAAAATAATTTTTTACTCTAAGTGGGTATTATAAACCTCGAATAATACTACTCTATAAAGATAGACTAAAACGCCTAAAGTGAGAATAGATTTGAAAAATATAATCTAAGTTAATAGTGTGACTAGTGTGTGACTGTTTTTCGCTTCCGGAGACAGCTCCGTACAGAGACGGAGCCAGGGGGGTCCAGTGGGGTCGCTGGAACCCCCTGGACTTATTATAATTATAAGCTATGTATGTGTATTTTATTACAATTATGTCATGTTCGAACCCAAACACTTCATTACTTGAAGTATAATTTTTTAGTGAGATATTTTGTTTCTTCTTTTTTTTCTTCAGGTAAGGGAATTAAAATACTATTATCTATATTCATATTTGAAGTAGTTTAATATATTTTTACAATTTAAATATATATACATATGTGAATATTAATTTCAGATTTTTAATAAATATAATATAATATATTATATATATAATATATTGATTTAATATTATATAATATAAGTAACACTATATATTTGCCTGAATTATTATTATTTAAATAATATAATATTATAGTATTATTATTATTATATTAATTTCAGATTCAAATATATATAATATAAATATTATGTATATAATATATTGATTTAATATTATTATATAAGTAACATAATATATGTTTGCATGAATTATCATTATTTAAATAATATAATATTATATCATTTTAAAATAATGTACTAGTAATTGTTATTATTACTATTATTATTATTATTACTATTACATATTAATTTCAGATATTAAATAAGTATAATATAAATATTATGTATAATATAAGTAACACAATATATGTTTGTATGAATCATCATTATTTAAATAAGATAATATTATATTATTTAAAATAATGTACCACAAGGAGTAATATTTATTGTTATTATTATCATTATATAATTTTTGGTCTTTTTTGAAGTATAATTTTTGAGAGAGAGCAATAGGGGGAAAGAGAATCCCATTTCTTGGAAAATAGGGGGGAATGAGAAAGGGAGAAAAACGGGTAATCCATTCCCTTAAAGAAGGGAAATAGAATGATTCAAAAGTGTAAACACCAACAAACGGAATCAGAGCTTCCGATTTCCTTTCCCTTTCCTGATTACCCTGAAACAAACGGCTCCTCAATTGCTCGACTCACGTTTACTTGTGACTGCTACTTTTTTCTCAGTTCAATGCAACCACCCATGTTTGCCTGTACTATAATTTCTGAATTCCATTGCTTTGGCCCTCTTTTAATTACACAAATAAAAAGTTTGTGTTTTATTTAGCCAGACTTTAAAATTCATGTAAAAAATTAGAAAGTTCTTATCTTAATTTCGTTAAACTTAGGGGTGTTTGGTATAATGGAAAGGAATGAGGTAAGAATAAAATCGAGTTAGGAATAGAGTGTAATGAGATGGTTGATTCTCATGCCTGGTATTCACAATAAATACAAAAATAATTAAATCATTATTCATTCATATATTTTATATCCTAAAATTATAATTTAGCGTTAAATAAAATAAAATTTCAGTATTCAATCAATATTCTCTAGTTCTCCTTGTTAATAGAGAAAATGTAGAGAAAAATATATAGATAGAGAAAGTAATGACCGAAAGATAAAATTTAGATAGAAAAGAGAATTTAGATAAAAGAGAGAGAAAAGAGAATTTAGATAAAAAAGGGACGAGTGAAAAAAGTAAGTCGAAAGAAAAAATGATAAGAGAAACAACAAATTGGAAAGAAAAGATTTATATAAAGAGAAAGTGTTGAGAGAGAAAATTTAGAGAGAGAAAATTTGGAGAATGAAAACTATAATATATAAAAATATTAAAGAGAGAGAGAGAGAGAAAAATTCAAAAGACATAAAAGTTTTAGTAAGAGAAAGTGATGAGAGAATTTTTTTTGAAACAAAATAATAAATGATACTCCTTAAAATTTTAGAGAGAGAAAATAATGAAAGTGAAAATTTTTAGAGAAAGAAAGTAAAGAAAAATGAAATTTTCTAGAGAGGAAAATTATTGTTGGAAATCTTTTCTCTCTTTGAACTAAGTTTTGATAATGCTATTGAAAACCACACTAAGACAATAGACTTTAATTGGAACAGGCTGGTCTCCGTGTTTGGATCAGTCAAGCTTAACCCGAACAGGTTGCTATGTAAAGGTCAAGGGTGGTAGTGCAACCTTGTACCTATTTTACTCAAACCTGTCATAACGTTCCTTTATATAATCTGTCTATGTAATCTGCTCAAACCGAACTCGAAGATTTCTTGCGAAGATTACAGAAGACTGAAGACAGTTCGAGGTATAGGAAGCGTGACCTGCAAAGTCCAACCTGAGATGTGGCTGAGGAACCTGTCCTCAACTCAACGTCCATAATTGTGTCAGTGTACGGTTCTGCACATACTGACACACACAACGGCTCTATTACAAATGCTTCTCTATAAATACCTCAAGACATTCAAGAAAGAAAGCACGGGAAACTCAAATTACAAGCTGAAACACTGCAGAAATCTCAAGCTAAATATTCACACAATCAACACTCGAAATCACTAGAGCTTTCCCAAGTGTTGATCTTTGTAGATTTCTATTCTTTCTAGAATCTGTCTTACTAGAACACAATCCACGCTCTCACTACCATCACTGTTGATATTCAGTGTAGTTGATAGAGTTGTATTCCAAACGGTGATAGCTTTTCACAGCTTTCCAGTTTGATTATTAGTGCTAGTTGTTTAGCATTAGTAAGATTGTATGTAAGTTTGTATGTAAAGTTAGAAGAGACACGACTCAAGATTCGTGCTAGATTCAGTCTAAAGAGAGACTTGAATTTGGACTGGAACCTCCACCAGTGTTAAAAGGAGCGAAAAATCTCAAGTTAAGGGATTACAGATTCGACGGGATCTGGCGTGGACGTAGGAGCTGTTTACTCCGAACCACGATAAAAACTCCTCGTGTTTCTTTATCTTATAAGTTTTCACACAGTTTGCATGCTCACAACCTGCACGATTGTTACCTGTCTTTGAAAACTATTTTCGAATACTGTTAGTGACTTTCACAATTTGCATGAACACTTATTTGAACTAAAGTTTTCTTTGAAAACTGCTTTGAAAACTGTTAACCAACCTTTCCACCAAACTTCCGCACGCAGGTTAGTTTTGCAAGCTCAGCAGTTCACTGTTTGAGCTGGAAAAACTAAACTGCTCTGATTAACTGAAGTGACGACTCAGTAAGATCAAATTGTTTTGAAAAGTCTAAACTGTTGGCTAATTGGTGTATCCCCCCCCCTATACACCAATATCTATTTATCGGGACCTACAAGTGGTATCAGAGCGGTGGTTCTTTTGACCACTGCTTCTGTATACTAGAAGCTTTTTGTGCTTAAGTGTCAAATTGAACTAGATCTCTGTGTCTGCAAACTGCGCATATATAAACTGTCAATATGGAAGCTTCACTTCTCCGTGTCTGTGAAGACTCTTCTATACAGGGTTATGAAGACTGGAGTTTTCGAATAAAGATGTGCCTCCAAGCTCATCATGTGCTAATGTGGGACGTCATCGAGAATGGTCCCACACCCATCCTCGAACCCTACGAAACTGATGTATCAGGAGATAAAGCTTCTGAAGCAATGTATGTGCCAAAGATTAAAGATCCCAGAAAATACACAACTGAGGAAAGAAAGGAAGCTGGACTTGACAACTTCGCTAAAGGATTAATCTCGAGCACAGTTAAGGGCGTCCACCTGGCCAAGATAAGAAATCTTGGAACTGCCAAGGAGATGTGGGACACCTTAAAAGCAATAAGTCTTGGATCAACAGAGATGCTGGAAAATAAGCTGTTAGTGGCATGCAGTAAATTCGAAGAATTCAAAATGCAGCCAATGGAGACCATTGACCAGCTCAAGAACAAATTCACAATGATTACCTTGGAGACCGCGGCTCTCAAGAAAGATAAATACACTCAGCGCGAACTCAATCTCAAAGTAATCCAATCTCTTCCAGCAAGCTGGCATGTGTACAGTGCCATGCACCGCGGCAGGTCGGACATCAACAACCTGTCAACTGAGCAACTATTTGATCTGCTCATCGGGAATGAGTTTGAAATGATCAGACTGCACGGGTCACAACAAACGTCTTCAAGCAAGAAGACCGAGCCCGAAAAGAAAGAAAAAGATGCTGCATTCAAAGCTGTATCAATTACAGAAAAAAGATCAATCCCAAAAGATCTATGCTCTAAAATGGACAAATTGTTGAAGGACTATGCACTTATGGCTAGAAGGAATGAAAAACTTGAAAAACGCTTCAACAAATTCCGCAAATATCACAAAGATTTCAAGAGAAATCAAACCACCTCTTCTTCCGACAAGAAAGGTGAAGGTATATCAAAACCCTCTAAATTCAATTCCTCTAACACTCCCACGGGTGGTTGTTTTGAATGTGGCAGACCAGATCACTATAAGTCAGACTGCCCAGACTTATCAAAGGCTGAACGCGAAGAGCTCAACGCAAAAAGAGACCAAAAGCTAAAGGAGCAGCGCAATGCCATGATCGCAGCTGAGGAAGAAGCCAAAGCTGTTGCCACATTATCAGACTCAACCTCCTCCGACGAAGATGACGATGATGAATTGGATGAGGAGGAATGTCGATTAGCTGATGAAGAACTTGAATATGAGGAATGCTTCATGGGAAAGGATCTCGATCTTGTCCAAAACAAGGTTGATACTAAAACCTCTTCTTCATATTCAGCTAACCCTAAACATGCAGGTATTGAAATACCTGAAATGCCAACGTATGAAGAGTTTCAACAACAGCTTGATGACTACAAGAAGCTCTCAGAAATGTTCAAACAAGTAGTCATAGAAGGATCCAAGCTGGAGGGTGAAAACTTGAAGCTCAAAGCTGCCTTAGATGGAAGCCTCACTCCATATGATGAAGTAAAAGAGGAGATTGAAACCCTAAAAGTCCAAATGGGTAAATCAGCCTTAAGGGAATAAAACCTTAAGGAAATGCTTATCAAGAGGGACAGTGAGATAATCAAACTGAATGGTCAACTCACAGATCTCTCAAATAAGCATGAAAAGCTGTTGCAGAAAGAGCTCAAGCTTCAACAAGTCCTAATGAGAATGAACAAAAATGGCGAAAAGCTTGAAGTCTTGCAAGCTGCCCAGAGACCTGCTCAGATAAAGTTTGGCGTCGGATTCCATGGTCAAACCAGCGGAGTCAAGGAGAAAGATAAGGTCCTGTTTGTAAAAGAAAAAGGATTGGCTGAAGGCAAAGCTCATCACACTCTGCCAGATAAACAAATAAAATTGAAGAATCCAGCCCGACAACCTTAAGCAATCCTGATAAAAGAGTATGGAAAACCTATCAGGAAACAACAGCTGAGACCGCCAGTAGAACAACAAAAGGTTGTGCGACCTAGGAAACTGCATGGTCAACCTGCTTATCAAAAAGGAAGCCAACCTACTCAAAGAAAAGTGCAAACTGCTAACAAAGGAAAAGCAGTTTCTCAACCGAAAACTGCTCGACCTCAACAAAACTACTATGAGCAGTGGCCAAACCAACAAAGACCTGACTATGAAGGTTACTGGTACAACCATCATTGGTACCAATATCCTGAGCTGTCAAGTATGCAATATCGATTTCCACATGGAAGTGGATTTGTAAATGATCAATGCAGATGTGGTTACATGGAGCAGTGCTATCGAAATGATCTTTATCAACCTGCTCATTACCAACTGCAAACTGCATACTCAAATGGAACCTACTCAAATGTGCAACGGACCAAGCCACGAGTCAACAGGAGTTTACAAAAGAGGAAGCTTGGAAACCAAGCTGCCAAATCTCTACCTGCTAACAAAGCACCTAAATTCATATGGGTTGCTAAAACTGTCTAATTGCAGGATGGGAAAACTCAAAGGAGGAAGCGAGCAGCTCGCGCGGCGATCTGGATCATCGACAGTGGATGCACAAAGGATATGACCTGCGACAAAAGCTTGCTTACAAACTTCATTGAATGTGATGGACCTCTAGTTGCTTTTGGAGGAGACTCTAAAGGGAAAACAAGAGGCTACGGTAATCTAATTGTTGGTAAAACAACAATATCTAATGTCACCTATGTTGAAGGTTTAAATCATAATCTCTTTTCTGTAAGCCAGTTCTGCTCAAACGGAAAAAGAGTAGAGTTTTCTGCTAACAAGTGTGCTATAAAGAACAAGGAAGGAGAAGAAATTCTTCTTACCGGTATTTTGCAGGATAACTTGTACATAGTACAATGGTCAAATGAAAAAGAAACATGTCTGGTCACCAAATCTACACCTGAAGTAAGCTGGTTATGGCACAAGAGACTGTGTCACTTGAACTTCAAAGCCATCAATAAGCTCGCTCGCAAGAAGCTCGCAGATGATCTTCCAGATCAAGTCTACTACAAAGATCATGTTTGTGAAGCCTGTCAAGCTGGAAAGCAGACCAAATCATCATTTCCAAGCATTGCAGCTCACAACACAAGTAGAATCTTGGAACTACTCCACTTGGATCTATTCGGTCCAGTGACTCCCAGAAACATTAATGGTAAAAAGTATACTCTCGTTATTGTTGATGATTACTCACGATATACTTAGGTTATTTTCTAACATAAAAAGAAGGAGACACTAGTGGAGCTACCTGCGCTGCTCACCAAACAGTCAAAATTGAAGAACAAAAGTGTGATCTCAATCCGATCCGATCGCGGAATAGAATTTCTTAATCATATGATTGAATCATACTGCACCAAAAGTGGAATTACTCATCAAACTTCAGCAGCTCGCACACCTCAACAGAATGGTGTTGTTGAACAACGCAACAGATCACTAAAGGAAGCAGCTCGCACGATGCTGAATGAAACCAATCTTCCCAAGAAGTTCTGGGCGGAAGCAATCAACACAGCTTGCTACACTCAGAACAGATCAGTCATTCATATAAGACATGGAAAGACTCCATATGAGCTGTGGAAGGATAAGAAACCTCGATTTAAATATCTTAAATCTTTTTGGCTGTGTGTGTTACATTCATAATAATGGGAAATCACAGTTGAAAATGTTTGATAGCAAAGCAGATCCAGGAATATTTTTAGGATATTTAGAGATCAGCAAAGCTTTCAGAGTTTTTAACAAGAAAACTCATATTGTGGAAGTAACCCCACATGTTGTTTTTGATGAATCTATTTGTGAGTACAGGGAGACCCAACCTGATGAAAGTACAGGTACAAGTCAAAATCAAACAGGCTCCAACACGCAGTTTCGAAATGAAATACTAATATGGAGTCCAACCGACTTGGAAGAATAAGAAGCTCAGCCTGTGCAAGGTCTCAATTCACAAATTCCACCCATTCAGCTAGGGGGAATAAACCAAGGGGGAACCGAAGCTCCTCCAACCAGCTCCTCTTCAACTAATCCAGAAACTTCAACAGAACCTGCAGTCAATGCAGAACTGTCAATGGATCAGCTCGCTGAACAGTTTGAACAGCTTGACCCCTTCACTCCTCAACCTCTACCTGAGTTTGAAGTTCCCATACCAGACCCTGAACCAATTCTCATAGAAGAAGAAATCTCTCGACGAAGGAGATAGGTCGATGCTCATCCTGAAGATCTCATTGTTGGGAATCCAAGAGCAGGTGTGAAGACAAGGAGACAGATAGGTGAAAGCTGTCTACTAAGCTGTTATGTATCCTACTCTGAACCCAAAACTGTTGAAGAAGCTCTTGCCGACCACGACTGGGTTACAGCTATGCAAGAGGAACTCAATGAGTTTAAAAGAAATGAAGTATGGTCACTAGTTGATTGTCCTACACATCAAGGAGTGATTGACGTAAAATGGGTGTTCAGAAACAAGAAAGATGAGAATGCTGAAGTAATCAGAAATAAGGCAAGATTAGTTGCCAAAGGTTACTGTTAACAATAATGAATAGACTATGATGAGACCTACGCACCAGTAGCAAGATTAGAAGCAATAAGATTGTTTCTAGCATATGCAGCTCATCAGAGATTCAAAGTCTATCAAATGGACGTGAAGAGTGCTTTCCTCAACGGAATCCTAGGAGAAGAAGTTTACGTTGAACAACCTCCAGGTTTCGAGGAAACAGGTCCAGAGAAAGTTTACAAACTGCACAAAGCAGTATATGGTTTGAAACAAGCTCCCAGAGCTTAGTATGAAACGTTGTCTACATTCCTACTGCATTCTAGTTTTAAAAGAGGATCAGTCGACAGAACATTATTCACCTTTAAGTACAAGGATGATATTCTTCTTGTACAAATTTATGTTGATGACATTATTTTTGGATCTAGGTCAAAATTTCTATGTGACAGGTTTGGAGAACTCATGAAGTGTGAGTACAAAATGTCCATGATGGGGGAGATGAACTTTTTCCTCGGCCTACAGGTCAAGCAATCTGCGGATGGTATCTTCATTTGTCAATCCAAATATGCTAACGAGCTGACAACCAAATTTGGTGTTCAAGATAGCAGACCTCTGAAGATTCCAATGATTGCAAATGGCAAGATGGATCCAGATTCTGAAGGAAAACCTGCCAGCATAACTTTGTACAGGGGAATTATTGGTTCTTTACTTTATATTACTGCAAGTCGACCTGACATTTCTTTTGCAGTTGGAATATGTGCTCGGTATCAAGCTAATCCAAAGGAATCGCATCTAGAAGCAGCCAAGAAAATCCTTAGATATGTCAAGGGAACTGCAAACTTCGGTTTATGGTACCCTTGTGATGATAATTTTGAACTAACTGGCTATACAGATGCAGATTATGGAGGATGCAAACTGGATAGAAAGTTCACATCAGGGACCTGTCAGTTTCTTGGAAGCAAGTTGATCTCTTAGTTCTCAAAGAAGCAAACTTCAGTTGCTACTTCAACAACAGAAGCTGAGTACATGGCAACAGCAAGCTGTTGCGCACAAATTCTTTGGTTGAAACAACAACTCAAAGATTATGATGTCACTGTTCAAAAAGTTCATATCTTTTGTGACAGCACAAGCGCCATAGCTCTCACTGTGAATCCTGTCTACCACACCAGATGCAAGCATATTGATATAAGGCATCACTTCATAAGAGATCACGTGGAAAAATAAGATATAACAGTTGAGAAAATCCATACCGACATCTAAAGAGCCGATATTCTAACAAAACCTCTCATGGAAGAGAGATTGAAAATGTTGTGTGGAAGGCTTGGAATGCTCAGAATGGATATACAGCCCAAGTCAGAGAATGGCAGCAGTTCACAAGCACAGGTCAGCCAAGAGCAGACTAACTCGGAAACTGCAAACTAACAAAAAGGCAGTTCACTAGTACAGAACAGCCAAAGACAGACAGACCTAGAAACTGTAGCTCACGAGAAGCAGTGAAGTGACACGCAGCTTGAAGCCACAAACTGCGTTGAAAGTCAACAATCACCGGTCAACCTTTAAGGGGGAACTGGAGATATCGTATCAATCTCCATTTAAATCTTAGCTGAAATTATTTCCTCTCCCCATATATTCTGTCATATATGTTTTTTTTTAATCCTTTTACTGTTAAGAATTTGAAAAGTTTTTCACAAAAAACAAGGAATGAGTATCTATCATATCTTGACCATTGGAGATCTATAAATAGAAAGAAAATTCTTGATCTCATCACGCGTTTCTTGAAATCCTCTGAAATCAAATTTCAAAATTTCTTTCGTTCTCTCATCTTCATAAACTCAGAATTTCATAATCCTTACTCTCTCTCTGCAAAATGTCTACAGATTCATTGAATGCTCAAGTGAAGAAAGCAACCCCTCTCATCTTCTTTGAGAAAGTTGTTGTGCTAGACTCTTATGGATACAGAGGTTTGGATCAGATGATTGAGGTTATCACCTAATGTGATGGTTTCTTCAACATCATCACTCAACATCCACGAATGACGCTACCGGAAAGTGTTGCTTATTTGCTGTGTTTTCTGGAATCAATAGCCGGAGACCCCGCAACGACAACTTTTCTCGTCAACAGCGAAGAAGAGAGGCGTTATCTTCTTCCACTCGTCCTTCAAACCTATAGGTTATCGGATACAGAGGCTATCACAACGGTTGATGATGTGCCCATGGAATCCGTCAACAATGTTTATCAACAAGCTCTGTTCGAGCCCAAGAAGATCTATGATCAGAGAACTTTCAACCGCCACGACCTGAAGTCCGAGTACAAATTTCTATTCGAGTTCATTCACAACGTGTTCTTCTCTTACCTAGGCTCGAACGAATCTGTCACTCTATCGAAGTTTAAACTGCTAACTGCTGTGATGAAGCAGTTACATGTTAACTGGGCCAGATTACTAGTCAATCTGTTCATCAAGGAAGCTGCAGAGCTACCTGCTAGGATCAAGGCCAACATGCAACTTCGTCATGGCACCAAGCTCTCTATCATTCTGCAGAGAACTCTTACAAATCGCGTATGGCGTGTCTGCACTGGATTTCCTGACGACAAGCTGGTTCCTCACACCTGCAACCAGTTGATCATGATTCTTGGTATCTTGCCTCACAAGATCAACAAGGCCAAAGGTGCAGCCAAGCTTTTGCTCACAGAAATGCGTGACTCAAAGGTAGATGTACCTGAAGACGAAGATGATAGCAGTAAAGATAATGAAGAAGACAGCGTCCAGGCTGAGTCAGTCAGAAAAGGAAAGAGAAAGCTGGAGGATCTGCAATTTGCGCCCTCTCAGAAGCGCATCACTCGATCTACAGCAACCTTCGTGGAGACAGATCTCACACCACCTGCGACCACCCCTGGTGTGGCTGCTGCGACCACAAAGCAATCTGCCTCTCCACAGGTTGGGGTGAAACCTGCTGTCGAACAGTCCCCTCCAGGCACCCCTCCAGGTTTCCCGTCCAAAGCTCAGTCCCAAGCTCCTGTCACAGAAGCTCCTACATCATCTCTCAACAGCTCCACAGCAGTGGACCAGATGTTAGCCTTCTACAAAGCAGAGTTTCTTAAGATGTCTCGAAGGCTCAACATGCTGGAATTGGAGAGCAAGCTGTATATTGATGAAAAGGTTGCAGCCTTGCAAACTGAGAACGCCAAGCTGTGGGAATTCATCAAAGCTCACATTGGTGAAAAGGATGCACAAGAGCAGTTCACAAAGGACAGTCCAGCTAGATAAGAGTTGTGAACTGATAACCAATGGAACCTTTTTGATCAGAAACTATGAATAAGACAGTTTGAATAGGGAAGTATAATGGATGACCTGTATCAGTCTCCATTTTCTTAAATCAAGTTCTATATATGTCAATGATATGCCTTAATATTTCATATATTCAAACCTCATTGAAATATTTTTGCTTCACTTAATCAATTATATACCTTATCAATCATTTTCACTTATTGAAGCATGTATTTTGTTATTTATGGAAATCTTTGTTAAGGATATTCTGACACAGTACTTAACATTCTTGCTTCACTTTCCATGTATGTCAAAAAGCGCATGCAAAGTCTCAAATCCGCATTTAATGCGAGGCGACGGTTGAGTGATAGGGTAGTGCGAGTGGGATACACAACCAATCCCACGCGCCCACTATCTCACGGATTTCCAGGGATTCAATCCCATCCGTTGAACGGTTGATTTACTTCAATCTCAACCGCCCGTTTTATCTTTTAAATAAGAATGTAACTGTGCATCGTCGTTCCCAAATTCAATTTCTGCATTTTTCCGCCATTTTTCTCTGCAACTCTCTTTCAAAATTTCCTAAATTCACGTTCTCATTTAGACATTCTTGAAATGGCAGGAGAATCTACATCTCAATCTCTTCCACAAACAACCGAGCAGAAGATCCAGTATCTACAGCAGTACATTCTCACAGAGCCTGCGGCAAATCTTTCAACCTATGATTACGCCGGCTTGAACGAGATGTACTCCGCCATCCAGGAACCGGACGGATTTTACAAGATTATTACTCATGAGCCAAAATTCTGGCTTCCGCAGCAAGTCGCAATGTTCTTTCTATCATATTTTTGCCCGGAAGATGTCGACTCTGCCCAATTTCATCTTCCTGTACCTGGTGTACGCGACGAGCCCATTCCAATTCTCTCGCTCATCTCTCGAACCTACGGCATCGCGGATTCAGGAACTGTGGAGATCCTGTATCACAAGCCAATGGGTTTAATTTTGGACGTTCCGGATGCAGATCTGGAAGCAGTTTACCAGAAAGCTCTCACGCAGCCTGCAACCCAGTATGATGGAAAGAGGTTCTCGCGCCCTCTGTTAAGACCTGCGTATAGAGCCCTCTTTGACTTCGTTCACAAAGTTTTCCTTGGTTACTCTGGTAACCACGACGCTGTCACTCCAACGAAGTTTAGAGTAATGACTGCAATCGTGCAGCGTCTAAACGTGAACTGGGCCCGATTTCTCCTCGAGCTCCTAAATGAAGAAGTCAAGCAGCTCTCAATCACCTATGAAGGCGAAGTGGTGACCGATTTCTGCATTGCAAGGAATCTGCGACTAGGCACCAAAATATGCTCTCTCATTCACTGCCTCCACCCCAACCTCAACTGGAGTGGAGTGACTTATTTCAACAAGGAAAAGGTCCCCAAGGACCAGAAACAGCTCGAACTAATAATTGGTGTCGACATGACCGTCTTTGCCAAGAATGATGATGTGGTGAAGCCGTTCCTGTACGACATGGGTCGATCTAACCCAGCTTGGGTACCACCAGAGCAGCGTGACGTTCGGAGAAAGAGACAGCTTGCCCCTAGCAAGCAGCTGGACAGACCTTCCAAGTCTGTGCGCATCAAATCTCTAACTCCCATATCACGCAGGTTGCATACGGAGTTTGCCTCCATAGAAGTTCAGCACCAACCTGTTCGTCAAACCCTTGAAGACATCCCAGAACCGACAGTTCTTGATGCACAGGTTTCAGTACCTGTACCCTCTGTTCGTGATATCTTCCAGTCAACAGCTTCGGAGCAAGCTGGCCAAAGTCACAGCGAATCTCAACTGGAGGATGACACAGATTTCGAGGAAGAAAATCTTGATACCTCCATCGTCATCCACCAGCAGTCCGGTGAAGATTCTCATCATCACAGCTCGCCTCCAGAGCTTGACCTCCATCTTATCCTTTCATCTGATGATGATGATTTAGAAGAGGATCCGATCAAGACTGCAGCTGCCATGTTGGTCAACTCCATAGAGATCGAAGCTGAGAAGACTGTCATGGAGTCTTTTCCCGGCATTGATCTAACTCCGGAGACCAGGCAGCTGGCAATTCGGCTACGTGCTCTGCTCGATGGGAAGGATAGATCGTACTGTGATTTGAAGTCCATCTTCCTTATCCACCCCATTGAACAGCTAGAGATTGAAGAGCACAACCTTGGGAAGTATTTTGGCTATGCTTCCATTCATGAAGCTCGCGACTGCTTCAAGAAGTTCGTCCTCTCTAGGATGAAGAGAGAGGCCAAGGTACTCAGTGTCGACTTGAAATCTTTTTACTCTCAAGATCGCGACTCTTACAATGACAGGTTTCTGGAGGATGAAGAATTCAGTCCAATTCCTTCTCCATCCTAGAACAGCGGAGATGCAGTGTCCGATCATGATCGTGTAACGGTCTATCCTGTCGCAACCGCAGGAACTCCTTTCACTGCTGTCCAAGCAGATTTGAAGAAATTTATCATTGAGGAAGTTTCCAAGGTGAAGGCCACCGAGGTCGCTGAACACCAGAAGATTGCAGACAAAATTGACGCAATGGACACAGCAGCATCTGCCATGCTGTCAAACATCAAGGCTGAAATGCCACAGATTATCAAGGATTAAGTGGCAGGCCAGCTCGATTCCTTCATCTCTATGCGCCTGAAAGCTGAATTGGACAAGTTGCTCCCCAACCAGCTATCTGAACTAAAGGTCGCCTACGCATCTTCAGTTGACAACCTGCGATATGAGTTTGAACAGCTAAACCAGCTTGTCAACAGCTTCTCTTCAAAGCTCGCACAAGCTTCATCAAGCTCTCTAAAGAAAGAAGAAGAAATGCAAGGGAACATCAACTCTCTCCTCCAGTTTAAAGAGAAAATCAGCACTGACCTGTCCTTAATCTCCAATGAGCAAGCCTCTCTCAATACCACTGTTCAGCAATTAATTGATAATGCCGAAAAGGGGAAAGGGAAAGGCAAATGCACTGCTGCTAAAGCAAAAGGCAAGGAGAAAAAGGTCACCCAACCTCCTTTGACTCAATCAGAAGCTGCTCCGCCTGTAACAGCTGTCTCTCAACCTGCTGCCCAGAAGCTATCTGAACAAGAAAGGGCACAGGGTGAGGCCTCTCTTATTCGTTTGATGGCAGAAGTTGGCTACACCGCAGATGAATGCGAGGACGAAGGCAAGCAGAAGCTGTTTCTTGAAGATCTGAGGAAACAGAGAGCAAGGGACAAAGCTCGCGTCAGAAGCTTCCAAGGTCTTGAAAGCTGCAAGGATCAAGCTGACAAGAGAGAGCCAACTGATTGGCTACCAGTGGAAGATCAGCCTTTGTGGGACGAGTTCCTGAATCAGTTCATCTTACACCACTACTGGTTGCAGGTTGATGCTCGCTACACTGGTGATTCCAAAACTGCCTTTTACAACTGGATGCAAGCTTTTCCTGACCGCGATTTCATTAAAAGAGTCCGTGCGAAAGCTACAGAGGCGAAGGTCACGATCAATCCGCCCAAAATAGAGACCTTCCAACCTCCCACTGTCTGCGGCACTGATACTCCAGATATCGACCGGATCAACACTTTCATAAGGAACATCTCAGTTCAGTACAGTTGCAAGACCACAGGCTGTGATAAGTACAAATCGATCCGTGACAGTATCTATGCAGCTATGGGATCTGTAAGCAAGGAGAAGATCGCTGAAGAAAGATTCAAGACTGTGAGGAAGTGACTTGATAGTTTTCTTTCATTTATCATATCAACTCCATAATCTGTGTACATCAATTCTGTTGATATTATAAATGAAAAATGATCATATTTTGTTCCTGATGACAAAATCTCATTGTCCAGGCCTCTGCATGTTATGCTTTAAATTTCCTAATAATTTTTCTCATGCAGCTGGCTGAACCTCACACCTTGGTTATGTTTTTGGTAAAAATCTTCTAAATCAAGATGTAAAGTGTAGGTTTCGGCATTATCAAAAAGGGGGAAATTGTTGGGAATCTTTTCTCTCTTTGAACTAAGTTTTGATAATGCTATTAGAAACCACACTTAGACAATAGACTTTAATTGGAACAGGCTGTTCTCCGTGTTTGGATCAGTCAAGCTTAACCCGAACAGGTTGCT
The DNA here is from genome assembly GCA_001642375.2 of Mentha longifolia. Taxonomy (NCBI): domain Eukaryota; kingdom Viridiplantae; phylum Streptophyta; class Magnoliopsida; order Lamiales; family Lamiaceae; genus Mentha; species Mentha longifolia. Next base: position 34,052,880 of record CM038116.1, read on the forward strand.
ATGTAAAGGTCAAGGGTGGTAGTGCAACCTTGTACCTATTTTACTCAAACTTGTCATAACGTTCCTTTATATAATCTGTCTATGTAATCTGCTCCAACCAAACTCGAAGATTTCTTGCGAAGATTACAGAAGACTGAAGACAGTTCGAGGTATACGAAGCGTGACCTGCAAAGTCCAACCTGAGCTGTGGCTGAGGAACCTGTCCTTAACTCAACGTCCATAATTGTGTCAGTGTACGGTTCTGCACATACTGACACACACAACGGCTCTATTACAAATGCTTCTCTATAAATACCTCAAGACATTCAAGAAAGAAAGCACGGGAAACTCAAATTACAAGCTGAAACGCTGCAGAAATCTCAAACTAAATATTCACACAATCAACACTCGAAATCACTAGAGCTTTCCCAAGTGTTGATCTTTGTAGATTTCTATTCTTTCTAGAATCTGTCTTACTAGAACACAATCCACGCTCTCACTACCATCACTGTTGATATTCAGTGTAGTTGATAGAGTTGTATTCCAAACGGTGATAGCTTTTCACAGCTTTCCAGTTTGATTATTAGTGCTAGTTGTTTAACATTAGTAAGATTGTATGTAAGTTTGTATGTAAAGTTAGAAGAGACACGACTCAAGATTCGTGCTAGATTCAGTCTAAAGGGAGACTTGAATTTGGACTGGAACCTCCACCAGTGTTAAAAGGAGCGAAAAATCTCAAGTTAAGGGATTACAGATTCGACGGGATCTGGCGTGGACGTAGGAGCTGTTTACTCCGAACCACAATAAAAACTCCTCGTGTTTCTCTGTTCTTATCATCTGTTTTCACACAGTTTGCATGCTCACAACCTGCACGATTGTAACCTGTCTTGCATGTGCACTGTCTTTGAAAACTATTTTCGAATACTGTTAGTCACTTTCATAGTTTGCATGAACACTTATTTGAACTAAAGTTTTCTTTGAAAACTGCTTTGAAAACTGTTAACCAACCTTTCCACCAAACTTCCGCACGCAGGTTAGTTTTGCAAGCTCAGCAGTTCACTGTTTGAGCTGGAAAAACTAAACTGCTCTGATTAACTGAAGTGACGACTCAGTAAGATCAAATTGTTTTGAAAAGTCTAAACTGTTGGCTAATTGGTGTATTCCCCCCCCCATACACCAATATCTATTTATCGGGACCTACAATTATAATAAGATAATAATTTTAGAGAGAAAATGAAAAGAGTGACAAATTTTAGATAAAGAAAGTAATGAAGGAAAACTTCTAGAGAAAAACCATTTTTAGAGAGAGAAAGTGACGAGCGAAAATTTCTAGAGAGATGACTTATGAAAAATTAAATTTTTAAAGAGAGAAAGTGTCGAGAATGAAACATTTTAGAGAGAGAGAGAGAGTGGGGAGAGAGAATTTTTTTACAGAGATAAAATCAAGAAAAAAAATATTTGTGGCGAGATAAAATGATGATAGTGAAAAATTTTAGAGAGAGAGGGTGATGAAGAAAAATTTCTAGAAACAGAAAATTTTATAGAGAGAAAGTCATGAGAGAAAATTTCTAGAGGGATAAATTATGACAATTTTTTTTTAGAGTATATAAGTGAATTTATAGAGAGACAAAGTGATGAAAATGAAAATTTTAGATAGGAAATAGCATGAAAAATAATATTTCTAGAGAGGAAAAATGACGAGAGAAAAATTTTAGAGAGAGAAAGTGAGATAATTTAGAAAATGTAAAATATTTTTTAATAAAATAAATGAGTATAAAGAAAATAAATAAATTGGTCAAATAATAAAAATAATAAAAAAATTAAATGGTAGGAATGACTAATACCATGGATATGGAAGGAACGCCAGCTATTTTCATTGGGAAATGAATGAACATTGCATCACAATGATGATGTTCGATAAATAAATCGTACCAAGCAAGAGAGCGAAATGAAGGTAGGAATGACATAATATTTCATTCTGACCTCATTCCATCATACTGAGCAACCCCTTATTGTCAAAAGTGTAAAAGTGGTTTGTAGTTTAACTTAAGTTTTCATATTTTGCCATAAACCCCGACGGCTAAAGTCTCTATGTTGAATGACAAAAAAATTAGATCAGTTGGTAAGACGTTTTCATTTCAATCAAAAGGTTATAGGTTTGAGTCAACTCAGGAAGAAAATGGGAAACTATTATTGATCTTGCTATTAAAAAAAAGTACATATGCTGAATATCTAAACTATCACAAGAGAGTGATAGACTGTCGAAATATTAACAGACTTCGACTTTTGTCTAAAGTTTACTTCTACGTACACAGAATAAATTGCACAACATATAATGTAAATAACCTTTTAAAGCATAATTCTGTTAAGTATTCTACATTAACACAGATCAATCGATACAGAAGATTAATCAAAATTAGGAGTACCTATATTATCTGAGAGATTACTATCATGTTATTCAAAAACATGATTTTTCTTGTATTGATAATAAGTGATACTCTCTTCATACCGAAAATTTAGTTCTAAACGGTGTTATAAAAATAATTGTTACATATTTTCCATAAAAAAGAAAAATCGCGAAATTTCATGACAAAATCTCATTACCCATAATATAATTCGAATTCTGTTGTAAGAAGTTCTGGATAATTTTTCTGACGTGACAAAGATTTGGTTGGTTTTAGCATGTCTCTAAAATTTCTTATAAAGTTAAATTGACCTAAATCAGAAATCAATGCTTGCTGATTGTATTAAATTTGTTAAAAAAAAACCCTATATCTATTATTCCCTCCATCTCAAAGATATAGACATATTTTTTTTCGGGACGGGATTTAAGACGGAAGTGTATTGTGGTTAGGGATTTAATGTTGTTTATGTATGTACCATTTAACTTTAATTATTTCCCCAAAAGGAAATGTGTCTATATCTGTGAGACAACCCAATAAAAAAATTGTGTCTATATCTTTGAGACGGGGAGAGTATTAAAATATGAAATAATTTTTGTAGAAAATCTATATCAAAAATCAACTAAGAAAACTATACTATTTTTCTAAAAATTAAATAAGATAGAATACAATAGCTTAAAATGAATAATCAATTTACATGAATAATTCATTCATTCATTCTCTTGACATGAGCACTTAGTCCTAATATTTCCATGCAGCTCGATGGGCTTGAACCGGGCCTTCCATAGTTCATACAATTTCGACTTCAAGTGAGTGTATATCCGAGGACGATTTTGGCATTTCACTGATAACACTAGTCGTCCACGTGTACTCCTTGTCCGAAACCATCATAGAATTGGCTCCAAATAATCTAGTTTCTTCGCGATATTCATTGTTGATCGCAGTTGAAGGCATTTGAGATAACTTCAAACTTTCCAATTCCGTGGCCACTTCTTTCATAGTTGGTCTCATTTTCCCATGCAAATTCAAGCACCTTCTCTCAAGCATTACAACTGCATTAACCTCTTCCTTTCTACCTCCCTCTAAACCTTGGTGATCTAAAATGGCTTCAAGAGTGTAATCCTCAATCGATGCAAGAAACCGAGTTACTAGACTTCTCTCCTCTTCTTCTCTATCAGTAGAGATCGGCTTCTGTCTTGTCATAAGCTCGACAAGAACTACTCCAAAGCTATAAACGTCGCTCTTTTCAATGAACTGATTCGACTGAAAATACTCAAGGTCGAAATATCCAAAAGTCCCTTTGACTTGGGTGGTTAAATAAGTCCGTTCCATTGCAAGAGACCTAGAAATTCCGAAATCCGAGACCTTAACGACATATTTTTCATCAAGAAGAATGTTCCTAGACTTAATGTCTCTATGATAGATAGGCGTGCAAGATGAAGAGTGCAGATAGGCCAGTGATCCGGCGATATCTGCTGCGATTTTCAAACGCATGTCCATAAAATTGGAAATTCAACCCTAGGATTATGAATGAGATCGTAAAGGGTCCCATTAGGCAAAAATTTGTATACGAGGAGAGGAACTTCGGTCTCGAGGCAACATCCCAATAACTTGACTATATTCTTATGATTGATCTGCGATAGTATCGCAACCTCGTTTATGAACTGATCTAGCTGATCCTTGTCAACGAGCTTCGATTTCTTTATAGCGACGATTTTGCCATCGGATAACATGCCTTTGTAGACGACACCCAGTCCTCCTTGCCCTAAGATTAGGCTTTCGTTGAAGTTATCAGTTGCTTTCTCCAATTCTTCTGCATAGAAGAGTTTGGTTTCCCCAATTGTACCTTCATTAGTTTGTTGCTTCAAGAGAAGTCCGCCATTTTGTTTGAAGAATTTCTGTTTACGCTTTTTCGTCTTTCTCTTTCGTTGTGCCTTCATTAAAAAAAGACATATGGAGAGGAGTAAAATAAATCCAAATCCGGAGCCCACTCCTGGATTAAAAAAATCCATAAAAAGTTAGATGTCATGTATAATAAATCCAATCACAATTAAGATTGAGAGTATCGTTATTACCTAAAAGGATATTAAACAATTTGGATTGTGTGCAACTAAAAGATCCAGGAATGTTGGTGCAAATTGCTTTTGAATGACATGGGCTAGTTTCAGCGTTTGCACATTCATCAATATCTGCCCCAAAAATTATTCAAGTAATTAACATAACATCCAAACATCAAATCACTTTTCGTCTTGATGATCAACAGTCCAAATTAACGAATGCGTTATAACTATACTTAAAATATATTAAAATATTTTGATGAATTATGCATTATAATAAATCGTCAAATCATCCAAACATCCAAACATCAAATCACTTTTATACGAGAGAGATCAAATAAAAAATAAAAAAAACTTCTTGTAAGAAATAATAAATGATGTGGACAGTTGATCACTTTATGATCAATAGTCCAGATTAACGAATGCGTTATAACTATACTTCAAATATATTATGATGAATTATGCATTATAATATATAATAATGAGAATTAATATTTTATGATGCAGAATGCATTATAATTATGCATAAGATATGATATAGTTGTGCATAAGATGCATTATTTTTATTTTTTAAAGGATATCAACCCAATATGTATTATATCTAATAAATTGTTATGGATGATAAATGTAATTAATACTCAATAACCTTGGCATCCAATGTAAGGATTTCCTTGGAATCCTTGCTTGCAGCGGCAAAAGTAGCCTCCATAAGTAGCATCATAATCTAAGCAGTCACTATTTTCTTTGCATGCATAGCTAGTAGTGTTACTCTTTGCATGGGTGCAATTCTTGGCTCCATTAATGCGCCAGTCGAGCTTCACTACTGGTGGGGCTCTATTTCTCCATGCACGTCCATCTTTCTCCAAGAACTCGTTTGGATTATTTAGGTAGGATAACGGATACGAAAACTTTGATTGATTTGGGCTCGCTTTCTCTTGGATGAAGACGTAGCTGCATGAGAAAAGTCTTCCTCTTCCCATTCTGTAGCTAAATTAGTCAACTTTAGCAATACTTGGCTGGTGCCTGCGAAATATTGAAGTATTGGAAAAATTAATAAGTTATTAATTTAAAGAGTATTTTTCGTTATCAACAAATTAATATATAACTTTAGATAAAGACAATGTATACAAACAATATGTACCTAATGTTTTAATATATTAATTTAAATTGATTCATATACGCTTAATTAAGTACTAGCTGGAATCACGTGCACATGAATTCATATATATATTTTTTTACTTTATGAAGATAGTAGGACAAAGATATCTCAGATTTTTCGTATTTTTCTTCTTGAGGTATTATTTTAATTTTATTAATTAATAATAAAAATTGTAGTTGTTTTAACATTTAAGAGAGTTATGATATCACTACAATTCTTATATAAACATAACTTTAAATTAAGTTTTATTATACATATAATATTACATTATATTATTGTCCCTTAGATTTGATAAATAATAGGGATATATTAGGCAAAACAAATTTTGTAAGAATAAGCTCTTTAGTAATAGATTTTATGTATTTACCGATCAATGTTAACTAATTAAACAAAGACAAAAACTTGGGTGAGGTCGGCCACATAGTGTGGCCGGGTCAACGTGTCAATCTTTATACAGAAAAGTGCTAATCTATACGAATAAAAGTGTCAATCTTTAACATAATTATTTTACGAATAAAATGCCAATTTTTAAAGTGTCAATCTTTATACAGAAAAGTGTTAATCTACACGAATAAAAGTGCCAGTGTTTTAGCCGTCCGCACGATGCCTCTGGCTGACCCAAGTGTGTCCCTTAAACAAAACTCTGATATGAACCTCAATGTGAAAAAAAGAAAAAAAAAATGATTTTGACACGGACATAGTTGATGATTAGGGATGGCAATGGGCTGGATCTGGACCGGATCTTGTTTGGTCCCAGTCCAAATCTGAAATTTTAATCTGAAGTCTAAATCCGCACCAGATCCATTGGGTCTTAAAAAATCAACTTCAAACCTAGATCCATTGGATCGGGCGAATCTTGGGTCTAGACCCGGATCCGTAATTATTACCTAAAAGTGTACATTACAAAATTGAATGGAAAAATAATTAAAATATCAACCTTCAATATAATTGATTTGCACTAGCAATATATGATTTTTTACACACCATATACGAAGAATTTTCCACATTAGTAATCCAATTGCTAATAAAAAGTGTGATTCTCTAAACATATCTAAAAAAATGAAACATATTTAAATTTATTAGGGTTTGAGATTTAATTAGAAAAGCTAATTAGGTTTATTATATTATTATAATTTAATACTCTAGGTCCATGGGCTGGATCTGGATCGTATCTGGATCTCAATAGTAAAATTCTAGATTCAAATCCAGAAATTAAGGGTGAAGTCCAGATCCGGCCCGAATCCATTAGGTCTAAATTTTTAGCACTCTAGATCTTTAAAAAATGGATCTGGATCCCGAATCTAGACCGGGTCTGAAATTCACTGCCATCCCTATTGATGATGCTTTATCATCTAAAATGTATCGAAAATCATTTATGAATCATCAAATACTTAAGAATATGATTTCAATATGTTACAAAATAGTCATAGACATATTTAATTTATTACTACATTTAAGAATTATCAATTTATAAAATGGATAGGACTTATATACTTATATGTGTTGTAAATATATCTAAAAGATATATTCCATATCTAAAAGATATACTTCATATATATCTTATGGATAATCATCCATAACCTTAATACTAACCCTAGCTCCTTGTACCACTATAAATAGAGGCTTTTAGTCCTCATAATAATACATCGAAAAATCTTTTACTTTTCTCTCTGCATATTCTCTCTTCTTTTCTCTCTTTTCTCTAGAGAATTTCTCTCTAGTTTACAACACGTTATCAGCACGATAGTTCTACTTTCTCAGTTGATAGTTCTAATTTCTCAGTTGATAGTTGTTGTAGGTAAGGATTGTGAAATTGTTCTTGTGCTAAAAAGTTTCGTATATATTTTATATATATACATAGCTTTTTGGCATATGCATAATTCTTTAGATATGATATAAAATACAAGTTGATATTGATATTGATTCTGTCACGACCCAGACCCCGGCCCTATGCGGATCTTTCGAGCCGCGACGGGTGAAGGGAGATTCATGCATTTAACACGAGAAGGATATAAAAGATGCATAAAAGAGCTTAAGATAAAGTCGCATAATAATTTGAGCTAAGTTCCAAAATAAGGTTCGGGACAATAAGGAAATATCAAGCCAAAAACATAAGGTTGGCCCGAAGTATGAGGACTTCAGACCTCACAATGCGGAAGCATTTAAAAGAGTTATCATCAACCACCCGCTACCGGATGATTGGCCAGAAAATATTAAGTCTAGTTTGATCTTTGATCGAGTAATTAAGATAACATTTATCCATAGTGGATACGACAAAATGAGGATGTCAACGGCAAGGATCTTCGCCCAATCACATTGGAATTCATCACTCCCGCCTCCGACTCGTCTCTAACCTGCATTAGGGAAAACAATGCAGGGGGCTAAGTACAAAAGTACTCAATGAGTTTGGGGCCCCCGAAAATATTTTATTTGAGAAAGATAGATATTGCATGCTCATTTATATATAAAGGGTTTTGGTTATTAGAAAATCTCCTTTATATATATATGTTAAAACAAATAACCGAGCAAATGCACGCATCATAGGTGCACCATTATAAAACCTCGCATACTTGTGTTACTGAACCCGGAACAATTAGTGGGGAGCCAATCCCACTCAATTGAACCGTCTTTACTGATACAAGTGGCAACATCTTTCAGTTCCTACTTGTCCAGATTTTTGTGTACACTACCTTGGCTTGATCAGAGCTCAAGGTCGATTGTATAATAAATGGCAGAACCTGCCCATGGGATACGGGGATACCGTTCCTCAAGTAACCACAAGCTATGACGATAAAACACTTAGCATGCATATCAATTTAAAAGCTTTTAGAGTTTAAAACTCGAAAAGTTACCTCGCGGGGATTTAACCCACTCTTGAAAATAGAAACTCACCTTTCACGTCAAAGGGTGAATCCAATCCTTGAGTACTATTGCCAACGTCTCCTACAAGACATTCTAGCAATCTTAAGTCTCTATACCAAGACAATACTTAATGGATTTGTAATCAACACCCTAGGTCTACCTATTCCCGGTTCATAGTTTGATTTAATCAAAAACACCATTGAAGGTCACCTCCTCTTTTTATTTAGAAGTGTGGACTAAAGTCCAACTTTTAAGAAAACAATTTCTTTTTGAAAATCAAAATCATGCCATGAAATGCATATAAGTTCACGTAGGATTTAATCTAGCAAATATTGCTAAAAACACATGATATGCTCACGTATTCATAGTCACACTTGTACTTAGCATGACCGTCAACCACTTAATTCATTTACATCATAGAATATTTAATATTTCATAAAGACATAATTTAAAAGTAAAAATCTGCGCAAGGCATTTCTACGAACAGCTTGTATGCGTCAAAGTTTTTCAAGTAGGCATATTCAAAGCATTGCCACACATGGAGAAACGAACATATGAGCATATGGTATATCTCTTTAGAATCCTTATACTGCGTAGTTTAACACCATACAAATTTTATCTACGTTTATATTACATAATGAGAGTTACGCTTAGACAAAAATATATCACCACACAACATTTTCCTTAGCATTCAAGGCTAACATCATGACCAAAATATTGTTTGGAAGGTCCGAAACTTTAATAAGTAAAACCCTAGTATATGGCCATGTTTTAGAACTTATAGGGACCAAAGAAGATCACAACAACCTAAATAAATCACGAAATCTTGCTAATGCGAAATATAAAGGTTAGCTATTCAGTGAAACATTTTATCGAACAGTTGGAGTGCATCAAACAGTGAGTTTCAAGCATTTTCATGAGCTCGTCATTTGCTGCACCTATCTCCAACGGATGTGAAATTTAATATGTAAAAATCTTGAAAACTATTATTTAACATACAATTGGATTCACTAAAAAAAGTAAAATGGTTAGAAAGTTATGCTCGATGCAATATGCATCAAAACAGTCTGCTTATTTCCCTTGTTAAAACAAATTTCTGCATAGAGGTCAAGTTCATGCTCAAAACTGACTTCACTCGTAAGTTCTAAAAATAGATGGCTTATACTTTCAAAAACTTCGGAATGTCTAGTTTATTTGGAAAGAAACAGTTTGTAGTTCCGAGTTCCGAGGAGTAAAATACGAGCAATTGAACGTGATTGCGCAGCGGTAAAACAGGGGCTGACTGCGCAGGTTTATTGCGAAAATCATTTTCAATAATCTACTGAATGGAATGCTCTGAAATTTTACCCATCATAGAAGACATTCCCAGCTACAACATATTAAAAATTAAGAGAAAACGGAGCACGTTTGGTCACTCAACAGAGGCTCGACAGAGGCTGAAATGCAGGATAAACATGCTATTTTCGAAAATGGTAGATTCAACGTTCACGTTTCAAAACCATAATAAATCAAAACACATTATCATGAAACTTGAATCTAAGACTTCTTGAACACTTAGGAACATACGGGGGTCGAATCCCGACATAAACGACGCCATACAAGACCACACAAGGCATCCGAAAATCAACCACAACCATAAATCCGAAAATGTGAGTGAGCCGAGAGCCACGCCTCTCAACAACCTCACTCACAGCCCGTACTCCTTCTCTCTACAACTCCATCACCCCCTACCATGCTTCTATAGTCCGTATACTTCAATCGAAATCGTAGAAGTGCAAAATAAACAAGGTTCAAGCCGTTACCTTTCTCTCTACCGTTCCTCACTCTCGATCTCTCTCTCCGGCCACTCACTCTCTCCCTAGCTCAAAGTCCAGCCGCTAATATCACTTCTCTCGTGCTCTCGCTGCTCTCCTCCGGTCTCCGATGCCAATGACAATGGCGGTAGCAAGGTGAGGGGGAGGAGGTGGTGGTGAGGTGAGTGCTTTGAGATGGTGAAGGAGTAAAGGTTGAGAAAAATGATAGAGAGGAGCTGAAAATGAAATTTGTGTTTGTGTATGAGGTGTGGTTGCCGTGTTTGAGTGAGTGAGGGAGAGGGTTGCTCATTCTTTTCTTTTCCTAATGATTTACATGCAAGGAAGTTGATTGGGTAGATAGGTTTCCAAGGCTCCTTTTCCTCTTCCAAGTAGCCGCCCACCCTATCTTCTATTTCTCTCTAGCTTGGTGATTCAACTTAAGGCACAAGTCCTCCCTCTCTCTTATTTTGTTTTCTAGTGCATGTCTTATTAAGGCTTCATTAAAAGCACACATACACACACACATATATATATATATATAGAGAGTTTGGTTCATATAGATTTAAGTCCTAGTGTGAGAAGTGTGAATTATGCTTAAAGCTATACAAAATCATGCTTAAAGCTATACAGAATCATGCTTATGGTGCGTTTTATGCTTAAAAGCATAAAATAAGCCATAAGCATAATTTTGTACCATAAGCAAGATTTATGTATAGCTGTAAGTATGATTTTGTATAGCTTTAAGCATAATTCGCACTTCTCACACTAGGATTTATTTGCATGCGAACCCTTCCCTATATATATACTAGAAATTTCGCACCGAGTAAGACGCAGTGTAGTCATAATTCCCGCGAATTATGTAAGGTCGTTTAATTGTGATTTTTGTATGTTCTCAGTTTTTGTTACAAGTCAAATTGTATGGACTGTAACATTATTTAAACCAAAAGATCATTTTCGTCCATCATTGGAAAGGCCACCTATTTGTTCGTCTACCAGGTTTGGCACAAAATCAATGATAGAAAATAAAATAATACGGACTATTCATAATTTAGCATGCTTTTGACATATTTTGAATATACCTTAGCACCATTAACTTCAACCATAAGTGGTAATTGCATCAATAAAGTGCACGCAAAGCAATCCACTATCAAGAAATATGCAAATACAGCCTCAACACCGAACACATAACATATTATAAAGGAATGAATATGCATTCATAGACGTCTTAAATGAAGGAGCAGAATAAAGAACGAGAAATAAAACTTTGGTAGTAATAGAATATGTGCAAGAAAAGCCGTGAAATAAGTGAAGAGACTGTAGTGCTAGTATTACTATTTTGTTTTCTTAAGGAGTGTAGTTCACGACAATTTTCTCAAAGTCCAAAGATGTGTTTGTGTTTGATTTTAAACGAGAATCAGTACATAAGATGTGTATGCTATGATGCACATACTCTTTTAAAAAGACCATATTGCAGTATCGCACCCGCACCGGATATTCGTAAGGGTGCGGTTCTCGTGGGATACGCACCGGATATGCCACATGGCGAATCTTAAAAATAAAAAATTAAAATAAAATAGGATATGCATATCTGGTGCTTTTGCCTCAAGAATCTGGTGCGTTTGAGTTTTTTTTAAAAAAATAATTTTATATTTTTGAATTTTTTATATATATTGCCATAAATTTAAATTCACTACAAAATCAATATACGTTATATAATTTATGGGGTTTGATAGAAAGTTTTATTTTAATTGATATTTATAATGTAGAATTTAATTTATGAATTTTATTTTTACAAAATCAGTGATATATTTAATAAAATATATAAATATACAGATATATCCCTAACGAATCGCACCCTAAAATTTTTAAAAATCCATACCGTCTTATCCGAATCGTATCGCCCCCGTACCCGTATCCCCGCACCTATGCAACCTAGTGTGTATGGTTGTATAATAGTTCAAGTTTTGAGTTCTCTTCTGAATATTTTCCGGGTTTAAAAAAGACTTGTAATAATACTAATACTATAATATGAGGCCCTTGAATGAATATTTTCCGGGTTTAACAAAGACTTGTAATAATACTAATACTATAATATGAGGCCCTTGAATATATATATTGTTGCAATTTTAAAACTCACCAACAGAATCCGAAACATGAATAATAAAGAAGGCATATATGAAAAGGACCATGTACAACATTGCATACTTTAACTTCCTATAAAAAATAAGAAAAGTTTAGCCCTCAAGTTCCAGCCATAGAACGATATAATTGCAGTTCGTGTTTCAACTACATGACAGACTATGCCCATTAATAGTGTAGCTATAGACATTCTGAAGAAGCATTAGTTATTCACACAACTTATTCAATCAGATCTGCTAAGGGAGTAAAGTTATTTGAAATTAGAATTCAGAATAAGATATTACTCTCTATATCATTACTTAAGAGTATAGTGTATATTTATGTACAACAAGCATGGATATATATAAGTGGATAAGAAAATGTGATTTTTATTGAGCGCATATAAGAGGTGGATAACGTGCATGAACGTATAGGATGCATAAGTTTCAGATATATTACTGAAGGCCTAGATACATGAGGACATGAATATAGGTTGCTGAGATATACATAAGATCAAGAAAAAAAAGTATAATTTGTAAATTAGAAGTGGACATGTGTTATAATAATAAAATAATAGGATTAAGAAATAAAATACAATCTTGAATAATTTTGATAGATGTATTAACAATTGATTCTCTCATACATAATCTTATCACATTCTACGCATAATCTTATCACATTCTACAACAATCTGCTCCGTATCCATCTACAATATTCTGCTCCATTTCTTAGAAAAAATGAGCTGAAATTACAAAATCATATGAAACTAAATTGATTTTCAGTATAATAATGATTCAAATAACCATATTTTAGGCAAATGTTAAGATCAAGATCATGGGCTTTACTTGAATGTGGATGATGCAGTAGCTGCAGCTGGATTTGAGCCCTCTTGTACATCTGAATGTTTATATTAGGTATATACACGTCTCAAATATTCTTATGAAATGTTTTGAAATTAAAAAGGCTAAATTAAATGGAGCTAATCCTCACAGTAGCCTCATCATCATGATATAATTTATTCCTTCAATATTAGGTAAGTTAATGCATAATTAATCCAAAAAGAAATGAAGCACAACCTGACAGTAGTACCATACTACCATGGATTCCCATCTAAATGACACAGTATTATCCCATTCTTTGAATCTGCACACAATACCATACGCATACACTTCCATTAATTTGTGTTATGCTACTTATTTCAGCATCTCTCAATAATTCTCGGTCATATTATGACAATAGGAGCAAGAATTTTTTAAAAGTTTTAGAGTATCATTCAAGTTCAGGATCTAATATTTCCTGCAAATTTATTATTAAATAGATTTGATTTCTCATTTAGCATTAAATTATCAAGGAGAGTCAAAAACGAAGATAGGCCCATGAGATCGAATTACAGTAGAAAAGCGCTCACACCCACATCTTATTGAAATAAGTCCCCATTTATTCATACAAATATACTGACCATCCACCAGAAAAAAAAAAAAAAAAAAAAACCTAATTCGGCTTCATAAACCCACCCTTGATCCCACAAGCATAGCTTAAACAAAAGGCGAAAGAAAACTACAATTTACCGTTGCAATCTGAACCAAATTTGGAGACAATAAATCATTTTCTTGCAGCAGAATCACAAGAAGAGATCTGTAGAGAAGCAAAATAGTTAGCATAAACATATGAGATAAGATCACAAAATTGAGAATGATTAAAAGGAGAGTTTAGGAAGCATTGGCGTGAGCAATCGGAACATCTACTTTTAGGATTCATGGAAGAGATTGTCCCAAATATAAATCATTGGCGAAATTGGTGCCTCAATTTCCAGACACGAGCAACTGGCCAACATGGAACCCCAAAATGATTAAAAACCATCAACTTATATACCCCTACTGTATTGATTCTATTGTTGTTTCTACAGTGGTTTGTACAAAGATTGTGCTCGAAATGGCTGTCCGCAAGCGGACAAAATTATCATGGCCTACTCAAAAACAATTCTTCGGTCTGAGCATGATATTTCTTGTTATCAAGACTAATACTATATAAGTTGAAGAATCAACCATTATTCTACAATACAATAACAGATAAGTAAGGGGAACAAAATGAAACACATCCTATGCTTTATTTATTTCTTTCTTCTTGTAAACTCAATTCAAGTACAAACTAAAGTCCCCATGTAAGTGCCAAGCAAACAAACAAACAAGAAAACGAACAAGAGAGAGTGGTGAAATCAAAAAATAATTAATCACTTACTCACACATACACACAAAAACCTAAATGATATAGATAATTATCAATAGCAGTCCAAAAACACACGCTGGGAAAAAAATCTGATTTATTCTCTGAAATTTTCTACCGACAAAATTCGCCGAACATCCTAGCACCAAATTGCTAAATTCCCAATTCTCAATTTCTCTTCAGAGACCCATCTTGATTCCATAATCGGAGCACCAAAAAGAGCTGAAAGAAAACTTATAACATACCTCTTTTCTTGCAGCATAGTCAGAAACCTCGCGCCAAATAATTCTGAGCAGCAGAAACCCAGGAAGAAAACCAGTAGCTTTGTAGCTATTTTCTTCACAAATCTATCTTCTTGCAGCAATTGAAGATGCACGCAAAACCCATTTAGAAATGGTTTTCCCAGCAACAAATTGGAGAATTGGAAACTAAAATGGAGAGGTCACGAAGGGGATAGCGTGTGAAGGTTACTTTTTCCTAGCGGTGAAATTGGGACCTATCTTTCCAAACATTAATTAAAAACCCCCAAAACACAAGAAACCACAGAAATACCCTATCACTGTAGTTTCTACAGTGTTTTCCCCAAAGTTTTGCCTTAATTCAGCGTCTATCCACTGTTCCTAAGCACAGTAGCTGCATCCTCCCTTATTTTATTAAGATTGGTAAATATATATACATCTAATATACAAAAGCTTTTGTTCGTTTATTCGATCGTGGTACGTCGTTCTTCGTCCGAAATAAAATTTCAATCGAGTAATCCGATGAGAATAAAAATTTCAATTCTAACGAGCCTAATATTGGATGTAACGTCGTAGACGAAAAATTCAAAAAAAACTTTTACGACGTGTGTACGAATTAAAATTAAAATCATATAGGCACATAATCATAATCATCTTCTCACACATTAATAATAATATTTCAAACAATTAAATTATGCAATGCATGATAAACTGAAGTTTAAAAAAAAAAAAAATCTTTGATTTTATTCAAATCAAATAAAATCCTTTTTAACTTATAAAAGAAATATTTTCGTTTCTCTCCGGGAATGGGACCTTTCTAGGGTAGTCTTTTCTAAATTAAAATATTTTAGGATAAAAAAAAAATCAGGATTTTACAGATTCGTATATACTCTAATATGTATTATACGGTTCTGTGTAGCTATAGTATTTTGGAATGAAATCTTATATTCGCGATTGTCTCATAAAATGAGAAACGAGATCTCAATATATGACTCCCGAATGACGAACTGCAAAAAGAACACTAATGTAGTATATTATACTGTATGTAATATTGATTATTATTCTTTTCTTTAATTGGAGAAGGATCGGAGGTATATGTGTGTATATGTTTTCGTATATTTTTATGTTTCTGCTTCCGCAATGAATCTGTATATATGAATACTATTCATTAGATTTGTACTTTGTCTGATAGATCAACTATATATTAATATTATCAATGAGAGTATTGATCTAATATTCCATCACATATATGTTTGGATTATTTATTTCAATCTATGTTATCTTATCGCTTATGATAATCATATAGTCATTTCGGTAATGATCTATTATTTATGTCATTTGCCATTAAATTTCCGTTCTCTTGATTTATGTTAAGAATAAAGCTTATTTATGATTATCAATTCTTCTATTTGAAATTGATATATATAACTTATTTCGTGAAGAAACATTGTTTTCTTAATAATCATGAAAATATTAGTGTTTTATTACTATGATGATATTATAAATATGTTTCCTGAAGAAACATGATATTCCGATGCTAAATAATCCTGAAGATTATTTACGTTCTTGTTATCTAACCGTTTAATTAATTTTATCGTTGGTTCGATTTACGTTGTTGCTCCCGAAGTAGCACAACTAATATTCTTGATGAATATTTCATGTTCTTATAGAGCAATTCATAAACACAAATTATTTTGTGCTAATATTTTATAATTGCATGCTCATGAAGAGCAATCATTGGATAATATATTTATCCTCGTATATTCCTAGTGCTAAATTGCACAAATGACTATACATCATTTATCATAATGATTATGATATGGGTCTCAGATTGTGAGATATATACTTATTCACGTGACCCTGATGGTTTTGAAATTTCCATCTATTTATGCCCAGAAGGCAGAAATATGGATTGTCCGTATAAGAGGCGAAAAATAAATATTATATTTGGATATATTATGGAAATCCTTGAAAGGATTGATTATGATCAACAAATGATCATATGTCTCCCTCAAGTTTTGATAGACTTGCATTTTCAAAAATTGTACTCTTGGTGCAGTACAAAGCTTAAAATAAAGCTTCTTCTGAAATGTCATAATGCAAGTTCAATTTATTTATTCAAGTAATGCCTGAAGCACATGATACATCGTTTATAACGATAATATGATCATAGAGAGATCAAGAAAATACTACTTAGTACAAATATGGTGTTTAAGATTGTTCACAGAAATACAAATGATATATTGCGATATTTGTTTAGCCGGTATGGCTACTACACACACCATTCTCAAAAATAGGAAATATTTCCTAAAGTTAACATTAGCTGTGAATAATATTATATATCATTGAAAGCTCCGGAAGAGCTTGTATCATTTTACCAAATAATACTAAATTAACTATAGAAAATGCCCTTTACTCTAGTAAGTCCTAGTAAGTCCAGAAGAAACTTAATTACTAAGTTTTAATGACTTTCGTTTCAATGGATACACATTGAGACAACAGCAGAAGGTAGCAACGAGTCTCTTTGCATAAATTCTTTTGTATTTTGCCAGAAGCAAACAAAAGAAAAATTATACACACTACCTTTTAGAATGTAATATACATTCATAAAAGCGATTGAGACAAATCTTATCATGAACTCAAAGTTCGATGACACAAAAAACTTTAAGCTTTGGCATGATAGATTGGGACATCCAAGAGCAACTATAATGCGCTGAATAATCAATAGCACATGTGGGCACAATATAAAGAATCAGAAGATTCTTTTAACAAATGAATTCTCATGTGATGCTTGTGTGCAAAACAAGTTAGTCATTAGACCTCATTATACAAAGGTCAATATTGGATCTCCATCTTTTTCTTGGAAAGAATTCAAGGAGATATTTGTAAACCTATACATCCACCATGTGGACCATTTCGATACTTCATGGTATTGATTGATGCTGTTCCTAGATGGTCACATGTATGTTTGCTTTCCAGCAGAAATGCAACATTTGCTAGACTAATTGTTCAAATAACAATATTAAGAGCTCAATTTCCAGCCAATTCAATCAAAAGAATTCGTCTACTGGAATTGAGATTGAACATTATGTTGCTCATGTTCATACTTAAATGGCTTAGTATAGTCATTTAACGACTTCAACTTATTGCTAGACCATAGCTTATGAAGTCAAAACCCGCAACTTATGTTTGGGGTCATGCCATATTGTATGCTGCAACATTAGTTCGTCCTAGGCCAACAGCCTACCATCAATACTGACCAATGCAAATAATTTCTGGTTGAGAACATGATGTTTCTCACTTAAGAACTTTTGGTTGTCCAGCTTAAGTTCCAATCGCACCCCCAGAACATACCAAAATTGGTCTCCAACAAAGACTTAGGATATATGTTGGATTTAATTCGCCTTCGATTATAAGGAATCTTGAACCTTTAACGGGCGATTTATTTACTGCACGATTTGCAGATTGCCATTTTGATAAAATGACATTTCCAACATTAAGTAAAACACACAATGTTAATTTGCCTGAGCAAATTTAAATGCATGAATTGATGTGTTGTTTTTCATAATCCAAAATTTGAGGCATTAGGGGGAGATATAGATGAAAAGAATGCCATCAAATTTGTGTTGGATTATATACAAGCATAATATATGATAAACTGAAAGTTCATAAAATTATTGACTGTCAGTGGAGTGATAAAGCATATAATGTTTATATGCTGCACCACAAATACTTAAAGTCATGATGGACTTTGAAATACATATTATGTCTCTCGACGTCAGAAGCGTGAGAAATATTTTGGTGCTAAAATAAATATCCGCGGAATACAAATTCAATAAAAAAATTATATCACTCCATAAACCTCCCGAAAGAGGATCGCCCTGAAGACGAGAATCCCAGTACGATTGCACGTGCTCTAATATTATAATACTGGGATTACGGAACGAACAGATCGATTATATTATGAGAAATAATATAGATCTTATTTACATAAGTATTGATAATGCCATGAACTTTAAGAGTACATGAGAAATATACGATAGAAATATCAAGTTGTCGACAACACTTCTTGCCTCAATTCTTAATGATGATTCGGATCCAAAAGTCAAGTGTGCCAAAAGCACATTGACAATAAAAATTGAGGCAGGGTTTTACTCGCAAATAAGACTGAAAGTCTTCTTTATAGTATATACACCAGAAAATATTATCCCGGTTGGACACAAATGGTTATTTCTAAGGAAGAGAAATGACATTTAATAAGGTGTTATGAAATAAAGCGAGAAGCTCAAGAGTTTTAATAGAAACTCTAAAGTAAATATGATTCTCATGTTATGGCATTGCATTCCTATATTACATATCTGGCAGTGAATATAAATAAAGATATTATGTTAATAAACATCATGACCACATTGGTGTATATGTCATTGGACGTGAATATCTATAGATATAAGTTCTCATTGGGCTTAGATTTTCTTATAAGAAGGAAAATAAACTCATAACGTGTATTGTATTAAGTCAATGCTTCCTGAAGTAAGAATAGGCAAAAATCGTGATGAATGCTTTGGCATGAATGCTTTGGCGCATTTATCAAAAGCCTTTGAATGATTGTATATCATTCTTATATATATTGATTAATTATACACGTAAAGAGCTTGAGATTAACTCATGACCGGAGAAATAAAAGATTTAAATCTAAGTAATATGTCGGCTTGCAGACCGAACATCTCCATTATTTTCATACCAGTTAGTTTGAAAAAAATTCTATAAAAGAATTTTCATATTTACTGAGTATCCCAATGATTGTCTCATTATTTTGAGTTGTTAAGATAACAAAGAAGGAAAGTATGAACCACAAGTTCATTACTTTTAGTACCGGAAGTACTACACTATCAGCCTGATACATTCAAGTTAATTTGCTATAGCAAGATTAAAAATTTCTCCCAGAAGGAGATGAATTCTTTGTTATCTTCAAGGTATGAGAAATCTTGATCTGTATTATGAGAAATTGAGATTGACATTGGTGTATACTTAGATGCAAAGTATTTTGCATCTCAATATTCTAAATCTCAAATTGGTTAATGATTTGAGAGTTTCTCCCACTGTCCTTTATAAGGACAATGTATTGATGGTGTTGCACTAACACGTTCCGGAAGAAAGGTGAAATTGATAATTTAGTGATAATTTTATGGAGTTATTCACTAAACTCCTCCAAAATTTACGCAAGATCAATATCTTCAATGATATTTGAATATGTTGCAAGATTGTTATCTTGAGGGGGAGTGACAAGTTCTAAATGATCTTGAAAATGATATTTGAATATGTTGCAAGATTGTTATCTTGAGGGGGAGTGACAAGTTCTACATGATCTTGAACATTTGGTCATGTGAGCCAAATGAATAATCCAGAAGATTAGACCCTGAGATCTAATGGTTGTACTATTTTTCTCTTACTAAGTTTTTTTCCCATTGGGTTTTCTTAAGTAAGGTTTTTAATGAAGCAACTGGTGCAACACATGAATGAGTGTTTTTCATGTACTCTTTTCCCCTATTAGATTTTTTCCCATAGAGTTTTTCTAGATAGGTTTTTTAACGAGGTATAGACATCACAACAATAATGTCCAAGGGAGAATATTATATTGAGTGGACATTATTTTGTAACTTTTCAGGAGTGGCGATATCAATATTTGACGGATTGCTGAAGTGACAATCTGACGGGCTTATTCACAAAGGCGTTACCAACATCAACGTTCAGATAGTTGGTGTACAAGATTGATATGCGCCGACTCAAGATCTACAATGCTTAATTTCAGGGGGAGTAGCTGTACTCTTTTTCCTTCGATCAGGTTTTGTCCCACTGGGTTTTCCTGACAAGGTTTTAACGAGGCAGCATATTTTGTTAGGGATGAGGGGGAGTGTTGTAAATATATCTAAAAGATATATTCCATATCTAAAAGATATACTCCATATATATCTTATGGATAATCATCTCTAACCCTAATAGTAACCCTAGCTCCTTGTACCACTATAAATAGAGGTTTTTAGTCATCATAATAATACATCGAAAAATCTTTTACTTTTCTCTCTGCATATTCTCTCTTTTCTCTAGAGAATTTCTCTCTAGTTTACAACAATATGTCATCATTAAAATTATTATTTTATTATTTCAGGACCAACGTTATTATTTTAGAAAATTTATTAATTCAGAGAGTATATATCGTATATATAAATAATTAAAAAGCTACCTATAAATATAATTACAAGACCGTCATTAAGGACATGGTGTATACGAAATACATATTTTAAAACACAAGTTAATAAATAGTAATAACACATAAAAAAGGAAAAAAGAAAGAAAAAAAAAAGAAAAAAAAGAAAAGAAGAAAAAAGGTTTTACCTTTGAGGATAGGGGTCAAACAACAACCTTTTCCGGAGGTATACCCAAAACCACTATCTGGGCAAAAACCCTCGCCATCACCATCAGAAATATTCATCTTATTATCACCACAATAGGATTGGCAGCTGCTGCCGAGATACTCATAGTTTGTAAAAAAGTGCTCGTCGTCGGTGACGGAGGTGGTGACCGAATCGTCGCAACCGATGAGAGTGACCCAGTTTTCGTCGGAGAACATGAACGGAGAATCATAAAGGGAATAACCACAGTTTAGGCTGTCCCCGTCAACAGCATCGCCCGACTTATTGTAGCAAGCTTTAATTCGCAAATCCTTGAAACTAACCCTAATTTGTGACGGATTTATTTCGACGACTTTGATATCTTCGAAAAAGGAGTGGTAAGCTGTTGATTCGTTGCAGGAGATGTTGTATAATGCTCTGAGGGAGCACTCGGATCCGACTCCGAAAGGATATGGAATCGACAAATTCCCACACTAGTCCGGGCAACCCGGTTTTGAAATTGGACCGGAGTGGGACATTGATATAGGAATAAGCAAGGAGAAGAAGATGAAATGGAGGAGAGGTTGTCGTGGGATCATGCTGGAATGCAAGGCTCTCGACAATCGACAAGCATGTTTGGGTACATATATATAGAAACAATGCTTCGTGATATATGCCTTGAACTCTCAACTTATTTATCGGGAGAAAAGCTTCCTACCAACTTCGTTGCGCTTCGTTGTCAACCATGAGTTTATGAATTTCATAAACTTGAAGTTATCTTTTGATTTTACTTTTCAAGTTCATTATTAATTTCTTTTTATATTTATATCAAAGTTCTACATTCTTCACTGCTTATTCGTAATAAATTTATTAATATCTCTGTGATCTCTTATCTTTTTGTACAAATTTCTTTTTCGGTGCATGCCCAAAAAATTATCATATTTCTTTTTTGAACAATATACCCTACTATAATCACTTTAATTTATCATTACTGTCTATCATCTTTACTTATTTAATGTTATACTACACCGCTTGACATTTTATTAAAATCCGTGCCATTTATTTTCGTGCAAATTGAAATGGGATAGAAGGAGTATTATTTACCATACATGCAAAGTTCTAAACTTTCTTGAATTTTAAAAGACGATATTATATAAGACATCATGCATAATTGTTCTGATCTATGAATTGCATTTTTTTTTAAGATTTTTTTTATTCTTTCTTCTCTGTCTTCCCTTTTCTTTTAGGTGGTCACCAGGGCCGGTCCAACAAAAAATGAGGCCTGAGGTGATATATGATAAGTGGAAAAAAATATTTTTTGTTAAAATTTATTATATAATTCTTCTTTACAAAACTAAAAAGTGCTATTTTCTATTAAATGTTGATAAAAGAAATGTAAGGTTATAATCTTGGTGCATGTATAAAAAGAGTAAAAAAAAAAAAAAAAGAGGAACTTTTTTCATTTTCTTCTTTTGTAAACTAAATAGGCCATGGTAGAAAAATAGGCCAATAGAGGAATGAAGGAAAAAAAAATCAATAAACGGAAAGAAAAATATTAGGTTAGAGGGATATGAGGAAAAAAAGAAAAAATATAAAACTAGACCCTAGAGAGTAGAGAATGAAGGAAAATAAAAATATAAAAAGGAAACAAAAAAATAGTCCTTAAAGACATAAAAATAAAATAACAGAAAATAGGACTTAAACGATGAGATTAAATAGGGAAATAAAAAATACAAAAAGTAAAAGAAAAATAGATATAATATTGCTTTAGCCAAGAATCGAACTTGGGAGGAAAATTTAAAAGACAAAAAGCTTTTCCACTAGACTAAATCAACAGTTTAACAAGTTCAATAGACGCCTACATAATATAATAAAATAAGCAACACATTTCATTTTTTTATCGGAGGCCTTAATTTTCCGGTGGCCTGAGGCGGCCGCCTCAGCCGCCTCATGGTCGGGCCGGCCCTGGCGGTCACGATGCACACATGGTATGTATAAAAAATAAAAAGAACAAGAAGAAAAAGAGCGGTTTCTTGAAATCCCTCACGTTCAAACAAAGCTTTTTCATGCTTGAGGAAAAAAAAAACAAGCAGTTTAATTTCTTTATGTTATCGCTTTTAGTAGTTTTTCTCAATCCACTGTGTGAACAACCTACAAATAATGTTTTATTTTATGCTTTATTAGTGTGAATGTCTTTACAGAAAATGTATTTGAAAATGGAACTTTCCAACTCGGCGAAACATTTTTTATTGGACACGGAAATTACTGCAAAAGTTGGTGAAGTCTATAAATCATTTAATTAGATGTATTATAAGATGCATGTGGTTAGAGAGAATTCATAGAAGATTCTAAAATATTTGATATATGAAGATAATGAGGGTTAATGAGCTCACCAACAAGTATCCTCTGTACCAATTATGGTATACCAACGGTGTACTAAAATTAATTTTTCTTGATTTTTATTTATTTATTTTCTTTTCAATTTCGATCTAATATGATTTAGTTTAATATTATACAAATTACTAATCATTCATTAGTTCAATTAAGATATAATTATTTTTTTAGCAATTTTCTTCATTTTTTAACTAAATTAATTAAAATGAAATTCTAAAAAATAAATAATAAACCCTAACCCAATTGGTGAACCCTAGTCAATTAATGTAAAATTAGATTGAATCATAATATGGTGAAATTGAAGGAAAAAAATGAACAAAAATAAAGAAAAGTCGATTTTAGTACACGATTGGTATACTGAAATGGGTGTAGAGGATCTCATTTGTGAGCTCAGACTATTTGGACTCTGTCTACAAAAATAAAAATAAAAAATAAATAAATAAAAATTGTTAATCTGATAATCACAAGGTAAATTATATTTATTTTCAAATGAATCATCAATTTACATCAATAGTTCAAAAACATTTTTTTTTGCATCAATTAATAACGAGTGTATTTGATGATGATGACGTTTCACTAATTCCAACCCACGTGTACTCACTATCCGAAATCTTAGGACTGCTCGTTCCTATTTCTTGGAAATTAACATCAAAAGTTGTATGCATTTGAGATTGAGACATCCTCAAACTTTCCAAATTTGTAGCCACTTCTTTCATAGTTGGTCTCATCTTCCCATTCAAACTCAAGCATCTTTGTGCAAGCAAAGCAACTGCATTCATCTCTTTCTTCACACCTTCCTCCAAAACCCTTGAATCTAAAATGGCATCCAAATTGTTTTCTTTCATGGAATCAAGAAACCTTATCACTAGACTTCTCTCCCCCATCCCCTCTGAACACACCGGCCTTTGACCGGTCAACAGTTCGAGAAGAACCACTCCAAAACTATAAACGTCGCTCTTTTCAGTGAACTGGTTAGACTGAAAGTACTCTGGATCACAGTACCCGACTGTCCCCTTAGCCATTGTTGTTAAATGAGTTTCATCATCCGCAACACTCATAGAAATCCCAAAATCTGACAATTTGACCACGTATTTTTCATCTAGAAGGATGTTACTAGACTTGATATCTCTATGAAAGATAGGGCACGAAGAGGCCGAGTGTAAGTACATTATTGCCCCTGCTATATCTGCAGCCATTTTCAAACGCATGTTCCATAAAAGTGGGAATTCTGAAGCAGGATCATGGATGAGATCGAAAAGGGTACCGTTTGGCATGAAATCATACACGAGGAGAGGAATCTCAGTCTCAAGACAGCATCCTAATAACTTAACCACATTCCTATGATTAATCTGGGACAATATCACCACCTCGTTTATGAATTGCTCTAACTGAACCTTATTAATAAGCTTCGATTTCTTGATTGCCACGATCTTACCATCGGATAACATTCCTTTATAAACCCTACCTTGGCCTCCTTGCCCAATAATTCTGCTTAAATTGAAATTATCAGTTGCTTTCTCCAACTCTTCAATAGTGAAGAGTTTTGGTTTCCTATATAAGCCTTCATTTTTGTGATTTTGCAAGAGAAGGCCACCATTTTTCTCGAAGAATTTCTCTTTTCGCCTCTCCTTCTTTCTTCTTTGTAGCTTCTTATACCAAAAGAGACACGATGAGATGAGTAGTACAATTCCCAATGCCGAGAGAACACCTACATGCAAACTTCTTGATCTTATATACAATTTGAAAATAGAAACTACATAAGAAGTTACTCAAAAGCACACATGCATGTTATCCTAATCTATTCTTAATTTCATCTCAGATTCCATGATATTTCCATGAATTTTAAAACTAAAGTGATATTTGGGTATGAAACATGTATCTGGACTAAAGAATGAAACTGAATACTACAATAGAGAAATTGTAGCATTTAATTTATTGCTACCTATGAAGATATAGATACTTTTGCCGGGGATGCAGCCTTTGCCACCCTTCCTTCCATCACCATAATATAATTTAGGACAAGAGCACACAAAGGATCCAGGAGTATTGATGCAAACTGCATTTGATTGACATGGATTTTCCCCACATTCATTAATATCTGCCGCATAAAAAAATATGCATAAATATTAAATCAAATCACAATATTTGAAATTGTTAAACAATACTCATAATAATTACTAAGTAGGAGAAGTATTTACGATACAATTCAGACACCAAAGTTCGGACAGAGAACTCCATCGGTAGAGAATTTTGGGTTAAGAAAATGTTTGAAGAAGTTCAAGAAAATCATTGTAATTATTAGAGCTATCAATACTCAAATGGGGCCTAGCCAGTCAAAACAGCTAATTGGGGCCGCCCACATATTTGGCCCAATAAATTGGCCCATAGGGAACAAATAATCTGGATAAAATATTCTCCCTCCAATTTCATTTGACTATTTAATTATTTTTATATTTCGAGTATGTTCAACAAATTGGCCAAATGAAATTTGTTGGAGTAGTAAATAAACAATGGTAAAAAGAAAAATAATTTACTGAAGCTTGATTAATGAAGTTAATCTCAAAACACTCCACTAAAACTAAAAATTTCAAATCAACAACGAAAAAGTTAAAACTAGTTGAAATTCAAGTTTCAAAACTCTATTAATTTCTTAAATAGAACTATATTTTACTTGATTAGTTAATTAATTGTATGTACAAACTAACCTTGACATCCGAGGTAGGGATTGCCACGGTACCCATCCTTACAGCGGCAAAGGTAACCTTTGACGTCAACTTCAAAGTCAACGCAGATGGTGTTGGCCCCACAGGCGTAGGTCGTGGAATTCTTTCGTGCAAGGGTACAATTGTCTTTTCCTATCCGCCAGTCCAAACGCAGGATGGGGATGGCTCCTTTGGTGCTGCGCCAGTTATCGTCTACGAACGCAGTGGAGTTATTAAGGTAGGAGAGAGGATAGGAGAAAGGCGCTGATTGGTTGGAGTATTCCTTCTCAGTGATGAAGGCGTAGCTGCATGGGAAAAGCTTCCCGTTTCGCCATTTTTTGCTCAAGTCGATGAATTGTACTCCCAGCATTGTAATACCTGCCATGGAATTCAAACGGTGCTTAGAATCATATATAAAGCTTAATTAATTAGTGAAATCTCAATAGATTTTCTAACTATTAACAAGAGACGTAAACAACCAAACTACTCGACAATTACTTAGCAATTGACTCGAAAAAAAACTCGTTCGAATTCAAATTCGTCAACAGTGGAGCTGGGCTTGAGCCCAAATTCAAGCTCGATAAAATTTGAGCATGTTCGCAAGCCCAAAGCTCATAAATAAGCTCTTTTTTAAACAAGCTCAAAATCGAGTTCGAGCTTGGCCGAACTTGAGCTCGAGCATCATGATCATGAGTAGTCGAGTAGAATTTAGATGAAATTCGAGCTTTTTCATGATCCGGGTTAGAGTTTGAGCTCGAATACGTTCTAATAGAATATTTATCGAGCTGAACTTGAGCTACAAGATCATAATGTTAAAGCTCGAATAGAGCTTGAGCTCGAAAAAATGAACTTTTAATCGGGCCGAACTCAATACTCGTCTAATTTAATCCCTATTAATAACATCGTTATACTGTGAAATATTATGTTATACTATTTTTTTTATTTATTATTATTTTTTTTGAGCAAGTATTTTGTTTAATTTATGTATAAGCAATAAATAAGTAGAACATTTTAAATTAAGAAAAGCTAAAATATTTTGAATATATCTGTTGGGAAATATATATAAGTACAAAAATGGCCCTAATTTTTATCTTAATGCAAAAAAAAAAAAAATTAAAAAAAAAAGAGTTAAAAACTAAAAATTATTTGCTCACATGATAGGAAATTGAAAAGGATAATTAATGTTTGATTATTTTTAATAACTTTCAAAGATCAGAATTAGATCCGATGAAGAGCAAAAGGTTGGGATATAATTAAGGTATAATAAATCGTATTTAAAAGCTGCCCATCTTAAGTTTTTTTATACATGCAAAACACACGGACTAACATATAGTTACATATACCTACGAATTTATCTAATTAAATATTAAAAATAACATGCATATGACTGAAAGTTTTGGAGATCTGATTTGGATAATTTATTACCTCTGGGAACTGGGTTCCGGCAACAACCATAGCACCCTTCATCTCCCATATCACCATTAGGGCAAACACCATAGTCTTTAGAATCACTAGAATCGTTACAATACGAAACACATCCGCCTCCGAATCTCTGATTCCCTTCCCCGATCCCGAGCACCAAATCATCGCAGCCAATGGCGGTGAGCCAGTTCTCGTCCGAGAACGTAAATTGAGTTCTCCGCAAAGAGATGCCGGCCCAAGTGCTACGCTTAATCGCTAAGTTATTATAACAAGTTACGCTAAGCAGATACGGGTTCATGACCCGTATTTGAGTAGGGTTTATTTCGACGACTTCCATATTTTCGTAAATGGAGAGGTAGGGTTTCGGAGGGTTCGTGAGGTTGCTGCATATGATGTTGAAAGAGGGGTCGAGGGAGCAATCGGGCCCGACCCCGAACGGATATGAGATCGATAGATTTCCACACCGGTCGGGGCAACCGGCGTTGAGAGGGATATCGATGGGAAAAGTTGATGAGGGCAGGAGTAAGAGAATTATTTGGAGAAGAAAGAGTTGTGGAATCATGTTGGAATAATTTTTATTAGCAATGTTGGAGTTTAAACATGTATATATGAATATAGTGGTTGTGTGTGATTGGATTAGTGTTCATGATTTTGTTCATTATAATTTATGGTAGATTTATTATGAAATGGTATGTATAATTCGATTTTCTATTTTATTTATTGGATTGATTCTATGTTTATATTACATAATATTGTATCTGACTTGTAATCAGCACAACGTTTAAATGTATCGTGACTTGGCAGCACCAACATTACCAAAATTATTTTGGTTTCATACCGTCACACTAAAATTATACAGTAGTATATTTTAAATAAGGCAGTCACTCTATAATATAGTATGCGCCACTATGACTTATTTTGAATAAATATAAAACGTTGACCGCTATTGGGATACTTCAATATATTCAAATACACAAAAAAAAAAAAAAAAAAATTCCATTCTTTTCAGTAAATTATGGTATATTCCAGTAACATAAAAGTAGATCGGCAACGTACCCTACATAAATTTAAAAGAAATTAAAATTGTTATATCTTCTTTAGATTTAGACCGTTAGCAGGAAAATAATAAAATTTTGCTTTTATTATGCGACAACCAATTATTTTATTGCCGCACAGTATTATCATATATCTGTCGTCTTATTGTCCTTAATTCGTAGGTTGTTGGAATTATGTTTCCTTTAGTCTAGTCATGCTTTACATATATATTTCCTTGAGGGTAATTAAGTAACTTTGTGCAATTAGAAAGTCAAAATTGGTATGCTGATGTTGACTCAAAATTTTAAATTCGGAATTATAAGTCTTTTATGTAGAGACAGCACCGTAAAACGAAAACGAATAATCTAACATGCACGTGATAAAATAAAATAAAATAAAATTTCCATTAGAAAGGAAATATACATTTTACTTGTGTCCATTTAAAAATCCTGAAATAAAGACGACGGTACAATTATGAGATACTCCAAAATGGACACCAAAATAACAAAATAACAAAAACAAAACCTAAAAGTAATTAAGAATACACATAAATATATACAAGGACATGAAATTTATAATAACACAAAATATAAATTAAAAAAAAAGACTACTAGGCCAAATATTCAACGCTATGTATATCACCAAAAAATAGTTCATATAGTGTCATATCTATATGCAAGTGCATGCGACGAAGATTCTTCACTGATACCACTATTTGTCCACGTGTATTCAATGTCCGAAATCGTCATAGACTTAGCTTCACAAACCCTAGCTGCTGCTGCGTCTTCTTCTGACATTATCAAACTTTCTAATTCCGTCGCCACTTCTTTCATAGTCGGTCTCATTTTACCTTTCCAATTCAAGCATCTTTGCGCAAGCCATGCAACAAAATAACCTCCTCCTCTTTACCATGCTTCAAAACTTGAGCATCTAAAACTTTGTCCAAGTTATTTTCTTCCATGGATGCAAGGAATCTCATAGCTAGGCTCTTCTCCTCCTCATTTACATCCAAAGATATCGGCCTCTGACCTGTCAGAAGCTCGACCAGAACCACTCCGAAACTATACACGTCACTCTTTTCAGTAAATTGGTTCGATTGAAAATACTCCGGATCGAAATATCCGAACGTTCCTTTGACCAATGTGGTCAAATGAGTCCGGTTCGTCGCGACAGACCTAGAAATCCCAAAATCAGAGAGCTTAACGGTATATTTCTCATCGAGAAGAATATTATTCGACTTGATATCTCGATGATAGATAGGTATGGATAATGCAGAGTGAAGATAAGCCAGTGCTCCAGCTATATCTGCTGCGATTTTCAAACGCATGTTCCACGAAACTTGGATATCAATTGTCGGATCATGAATGAGATCGAAAAGGGTTCCATTTGGAACTAACTCGTATACGAGGAGTGGAACTTCAGTCTCGAGGCAACATCCCCATAACTTCACCACATTTTTGTGATTAATCTGAGAGAGGATAACTACCTCATTTATGAATTGTTCTAATTGATCTTTGTCAACGAGCTTCGACTTTTTGACTGCGACGATTTTACCGTCAGACAACATTCCTTTGTAGACCGTGCCTTGCCCTCCTTGTCCGAGAATTCGGCTCTCGTTGAAGTTATCAGTGGCTTTCTTCAACTCTTCGGAAGTGAAGAGCTTGGTTCTTTGAACTGTGCCTTCGTTTGTTTGTTGCTGCAATAGAAGGCCGCCGTTCCGTTTGAAGAATTTCTGTTTACGGAGTTTGTTCCTTCTCTTTTGTAACAAAACATGTGCTAAAATACAAGTTGAGAGGAGTAGGAGAAACCCAATACCAGAGCCCACACCTGATTGCAAAATCATTCATTAATTAATTACTAAACAAAATAATTTAAACATGTAATTAAAATTTATTAAATTTCGTATTAGGGTTTTTAGAAAATTAATACTGCACGTAGTATCAATTATACTCGTTGGGAAATACCTATAAAGACATTAATCATATTTGACGGAGTGCAACCAACGCCGTTTTTCCTGCCGTCACCGGAATACCCATTTGGACAAGAGCAGTTGACGGAACCAATTGTGTTGGTGCAAATCGCATTTTCGTTGCATGGATTAAGTGTACTATCAGCACATTCATTAATATCTGCCCCAGAAAAAATAAGAATAACATAATTATTAGAGACAGATCCCTAAAATAACCTTTTTAATAATTAATTTCAGCCTCTCATATCTAAAAGTAATACTTTTCGAGTTTTACTTTTTTAAAAAGAGCTAGTTTATTTTGAGGTATAAACACAAAATATTACTCCTACATTATACAATAAAATTTCTTAAACTTTTGCTTAATTTTTTTTTATCAAGCAAACACAATACACTCACACACACATGCAATCGAGGTGACTTGAACTCCCAACCTCTTGGTTGGAGGGGAAGCGTCTTACCAACTGAGGTGCGCTTCGTCGTGTTATCAATTTTAATTTTTGCTTAATTTTAACCTTCGGTCTTTGATGATCATAAAAAATTTATTTCCGTATTTCAATTTAGAATAAGTGAAAACTCAAATGTCCCTACATAAAGCTCTTTTTTCTCCAAATTTTATTTTTTTTTGGTAATTATCTAAGCAGTTCATAACATTATATAAATAAGGAAAACGCACTAACCTTCGCATCCTTTATTTCGATATGGATTTCCACCATATCCCTTTTTGCAATGACAAAGGTACCCTTGGGCCCAATCACTATTACCCTCAAAATTAACACAATAACTATTCTTTTTGCATGCATAAGTGGAAGAATTCCTTTTAGCTTCACTGCAATTCTCCTTTCCAACTCTCCAATCTAACCTTATTATCGGCGGCGAGCTCTTAAACGCCCAATTATCATCATTTAGTTTTATTGAATCACTCAAATCGGAAAATGGATATGAAAATCGAGATTGTTTCGAGCTTAGCTTTTCCTCAACGAAGGCATAACTGCACGGGAAATACTTATTGCGTAGCCATTTTCCACTTAGGTCTGTTAATTGTGCTGCTAAGAACATGGTGCCTGTGAGTGAAATGCTTAAGTCAGAGAAGGCACTTTCAATTGGTAAGACACTTCCCCTCCTACCAAAAGGTCTGAGGTTCGAGTCACCATGGAGGGAAAATGAAAAACCGTTATTGATTCTCCTTAAAAGAAAAAGAAAAAAAAAAAACATGATGTGTTTCTCAATTCATAATATTGTTCTTCATATTTTCACTTACTTATTTTATGACAAATTAACCCTTTTATATTTAAGTTGGGTATTTTGTCACCTATTTATCCGTTATTTATTCTGAGATTATTTATATATCCTCAGGATTAATAAGAATTGAAATAATTCGAGCATGCAGCATTAGACTGTTAGAAATTAGAGGTGGAAAATGTAAGTCAAAAAGGGGGGAAAAAAAAGAAAACAAAAAAAAAAAATCAATCAGTTATACTATATATTTCCCCTTTCTTTAATAAATTTCCTATTACTCCGAACTTTTTTTTGTAAATATATTCTCTTTAGTTAAAATGTTCAATACTAGAAATACTTAGTACTCCTTTCGTCCCACTCATTATAGTCCCTTTTTTTTTGGGCATCAATTTTACGGATGAGATCCTTTGTACCAACTATCGTGTATCAAAATTAATTTTTTTTTATTTTTATTTTAAAAAAAATCAATTTTAATGTAATATTATGATAATCTAATATTATACTAATTAACAATAGTTCATTAATTTAATTAGGGTATATTATTATTTTACTGTATCTTTTCTTTATTTTTTAACTAATAAAATAAAAATTAAATATCAAAGAATACATAATAAATCCTAATTGGATGAGTGAGCCCTAGTCAATTAGTGTAAAGTTAGATTAAAATATAATTTAAGAAATTGAGAAAAAAATAAACAAAAATCAAGATAAATCGATTTTGGTACACTAAATTGGGGCTAGAGACCCAAGTGCCGATTTTATGAGAGCTTAATTAGTAGATAAAGTGTAGTATTTAATGTTTTAATATAAACTTTTATTTTTTTCTAAGTTAGAGCATCATAGATCTACAAAAATTTATTGATGAGTGGATCTTAAATAAAGATTGTATCGATCAAGATTTTTAATATAATAAAAAAATGTAAATATCGAAGAATAAAAGAGAAAGTTATGATAATTTAAAATCTTTTAATTCAATTTTTATTGGAATGCATGCAAAGGAGTGAGTACATGGGAATTAAGATTAGAAGGGTCTAAATTTTGTCATTTTCATAAAGGATCATTAACAATGGGACATCTCAAAAAAAAAATTGTATCATTATAAAATGGATGGAAGGAGTATTAATGGACTAAAAGTTTATCGTCAATAACTAACGTATATATATCACCTCACTTAAAGTTTGAAAGCGTAAATGCGCAATAATATATGAATCTAACCAAAGTAAGCCAATCAGAAGATTCGCTTTAATAAATAAAAGTAATCATGCATTTACTTTTCCACAACAATATAGTGATCACAAAATTGACATCTTTATCGTCAAATAACCACCACAAGTGTGTGCAGATTATCCTCTCAACCTCAAGTAAGGACAATAGAAAATTATACTTTGTCTGTATTTTTATAAGTGTTTTCTATCATTAAATTATACATATCAAAAAAATATATAAATTTATATTTTAACTTCATTTGCTATTCTCTTTATCTGAAAACCAATTTAAGTATAATACTAGTATTAATTATAGGGGTAAAGTACTTTAGCTATTTTACCATCAAATTATAAAATGAGACACTTAAAATAAATAACAACAAAAGTCAAATATGACATTTAAAAAAAAGAAAAAAAAAGGAGGGAGTATATGAAATTACTCCTATAATTTTCGGGTGAAATTAATAAATATGTGTGTTTTCAATAAATCTCTAATTAATGTTTGACGACATACCCATTTTTTTTTGTGTTCCGGTCAACAATTTATATATACCCAGAAAATATGTAAATTTACATTTTAACGTCATTTATTATTATTATTTTTTTTGCACACCACCTTATTACATTAATTATAGGGGTAAAGTTGAAAAATATAACTATTTTATCATCAAATTTCAAAATATAACACTTAAAAATAAACAACAAAATAAGAAGTGGGACACTTAAATAAAAACGAAGGGCGTACAAATTAACACCTGAAACACTTTCGCAGTTATGTCATAAAAACGGAATTTTTCCGGCATACTTGTAAAAATGTCAAGGGTCAGTGTAATTAAATATATCATTAATAATTACTACTCCACTATATACATGTAAGAATTATTTGCGCAAATCTGTTCAATATTTTAATAATAATAATAATAATAATAATAATAATAATAATAATTATTATTATTATTATTATTATTATTATTATGACGAGGATATGAAAAAGGTTCATTCATTACCTACCTTTGGGTATGGGCGTACGGCAACACCCGTTACCTGCAGAATATCCATTTTCTTGATTCGGGCAAAACCCAGACCCGTCGGAATTATTGTGGGCACAGTAGGAAACGCAGCCTCCGGCGAAGCCCTTCTTGTTCTGCCCAAATCCCGCCACGATGTCGTCGCAGCCCACGGCGGTGAGCCAGTTCTGATCCGACATGGCGTACTGACTCTCCGTCAAATCGATGGAGTAGTAACCATCTCGCGTCACGTTATGCGGGTAGACCGCCGTGTTATTGTAGCAAATTGCAGCCAAAAAATACGGGTACTTGACCCGAATCTGTGTCGGGTTTATCTCGATTATTTCCAGTAGTTTATTGCCGTTGCTTATGCTGAGGTAGGGCTTCGGAGGGTTGGAGGATTTGTTGCATACGACGTGGAAAGACGGGTCCATGGAGCAGCTCGACCCGACTCCGAACGGGTAGGGTATGTGCACGCTGCCGCATTTGGCGGGGCAACTCGAGGTGAGAGATGGCGCGACAAGGAAGAAGATGATGTGGAGGAGAGAAAATGGGAGAGGCATGTTTGAATAATTTTAGAATCTTGAATGTGTAAAATCTAGTAGTATATTCTATATAGGAATAGGAATTTCGTTAAGGATTATTTACTGTAACGCGGTAAGGTGTGTAAAGGCTTGTGCCGCAATATTTTTTTTTTTTTTTTGTCCCCCCATATAGAGAAGACAAAGACGAAGACGGAGACGAAGAATTTGCTTCCTAAAAGTGGGCGGAAAGCATGTTCTAAGACTAGCGTTGAATTTGCCATTTACAAAAGGAAACAAATATTTATTTTATTTTATTTTATTTTATATTTTTACTTTTAAGTTAAGCGCGTGTTAAGAAAAAAATAAAATAAAATCGCCACGATGATAAAACTAAATCATACCTTGCAATGCATTTTTTAAAGGGAAGAATTAGTTTTTTCTTTTTCTTTTTTTTTTTTGAGCGAAAAGGGGGAAGAATTAGTTAGTCGTATGTTTTTACTGGACCGCCACTTATAATTACAACATCACCAAATATATTTTCGCAAGAATATTTTTTTATCACTCGTATAAGCTAATCACCTACTTTTATATTTTTGCGAATTAGATACTACTTTTAAATTTTGACCATTAAATCACGAATTTGTATTTTTTATAGTTAAAATCTTTTTTCTAAAAAAAAAAAAACCATAGTGGCAATGCTGATATGAACACTTACGAGGACTTTCGGGCTATGATGTGGACGTCAGAATTAAAAACAACGTGCGATTGCTTATAGCAAAAAGGAAGGCCGTGATTTAATTCGCGAAAAATGAAAGTTTATGATTTAATTAGTAAAAATTTAAAAGTGATGTTGAATTTGCAAAATTGTGAAAGTTGGTGACTTTTTTTTTTTTTTTTTTTTGCAACCCTCATTCTTTATATCATAATTCCAATTATTTTATCCAGTAATAGTGACATGATAACAAGGCTTTCCGTACGTAATATCTAGAGAAAATACCTCCATTTACCCTACATCTCTTAGTGTATACAAATTATAACCAAAACTTAAAAAGAACAAATTACACCCAATTTGTTAGTGAGTGGACCGAAATGCCCCTGAATTCAAAAACCCAATTTCTGATATATTTTAGCCTTCTTCTTTTAAATCTGCATTTATCTCTCTCTCTCTCTCTCTCTCTCTCTCTCTCTTTGAATTGGCAACTTGAGCAGCGGCGACGGCAGCTTCCTCGACAGCGGCGGTGGCAACGGCGACGGTGGCTTCTGCATCTTCTTCTTTCTATCTTTCTTTTTTTTTCCTTTCCTTATGCTTCTTACCCTCCCTCCCCTACCCTACCTCCCAATTTTCGTCCAGCTTTATGGATCTGGAGACGACGACGGCGTCCAGTGGTTCACTAAGGGGAAGAGTGGCAGCTAGGTAGGGTTTTGGAATATAGGGTTTGCTGCTGTTTTTGCCATTTTCCGGCCAAATCCGAATGCCTGTGGTGTAATTGACCACTGGGCTTTGTTCTCCTCGGAAAGACGAAGAGATGAAGGGGTTGCTTGCTCATTTTGGTGGAGAAACGAGAGAGAGACAAGCCGGAGAAGATGAAACAGTCGGAAAATCGTGAGTTGTACGGCGACGGAAAAAATTACAGTGATAGGTAAGAAATCGCTAGTTGTACGGCGGCATAATCAAATAATAGGTAAGAAATCAAATAATTAGATGTAAGAAATTGACGATTTCTTACCATGTTATAGGTAAGAAATTGTCAAATTCTTATGATACAAGTCCTTTTTAGGTTTTTCTTCTGCAGCCAATTCTTGCGATCTATATGTAAGAAATAATTCAATTGCGATGTTGAGGAAGGTTGAATATTAGCTATGGCTTAGAAATCGGGAGATTCTTATAGAAATTAGTTGATTAATATGCTAGGTCTTAGAGATTTTGTTGATAAGTTTGCAAATGTTGATGTGAGGGGTAAGTATTTGTAGGAATTCTAGGTGGTTGATTAATGTGCTGGATGGTTGATTAATATGGTAAAAATTGATGATTATTGATAAGTTTACTGTAAGAATTATCATTTTCTTACCATCATGTGATTTTAGGCATATGTTATTCTTTTACTAATAAGAAATACATGAATCTGGTCGATTTTTGGCTTGATATGCTAGATTGTAGGATTGTATGCTTAAATTAGGGGTCAAATCTAATTTGTAATGAAATAATAGCGCGTATTGGTAAGAATTGATGATTCCCTTTCTGAATTAGAGATGAAATAACTACAAACATGTTGTAAGAATTGATGATTGGTGAAATCGTTACCCATATAGGTAAGAATATTTAAGTTTCTGACCAATGTGTTGGTAAGAATTCATTGTTCTTACGAATATATTAGTAAAAATTATCAATTCTTACCAATATGTTGACAAAGGTTGGTATTTTTTTTTTATTATTAGCATATTTGGTCGGTAAGAATTGATTATTCTTAGCAATATATGGGTAAGGATTGCTGTATTTTTTAAATTCTTACTGTATTTGTCGATAATAAATGTCTCCAAAAATTTGATATTCTTACCATCCTTTTTAAATGGTGTGAAGAGATTACTTGGGAATACGATAAACACAATCAATTGCATCGCGCGGGACGTTAAATGTAATGCTCAATACCTTACCGGAAGATTGAGGAATGAAGAAAACAACAAAATTGATACTCCCGTTGGAAACGTCTCCACGATGTCCCCTGCAACTCAAGCACAGCTTGAACAACTTGATGGAAGACATAGGGAGTATATGTATCTATGAATCGTATAATTATAATTTATTAATGATGCAATTTTTACAATTTATATGTAAGAAATGATACAGTTCTTACAACATTTTGTATATATTGTTTTTGGCGGTATATCATACGTATGAATAGATACTATTTTTACCATGTACCACTAAATCCGTCTGTAATGTCCGGCATTTTCCTAACAATCGTTAATAGTATCTTATGACGCTAAAAGGAAATTAGAATCTAATTCGATTCCCTAATTATTATATTACTTATTGGAATCTTTGGAATCTACTTCGATTTCCTAATTGTTATGTTACTTCAAGTGAATAGCAATTTAATTGCTAGTCGTTTTATATAACGGTTAAATGCTCGATTGGAAGATTCAGCTAAGTACTAATTTAGTGTCGAATTTTCATAATTAAAAACAATCGACGCGAATGCCGATTAATTATCCATGAGGATGAGTAGTGAACAATAAGATCGGGCTAAGCCATATTCGTTTGGGCCGAGGCCCATTTATCGTTTAAAGTAGTGGGCCGTTAACTATTGGGCCAAGCCAACTGTGCTATATCAAGAAGGCTTAGCAGCCGAAAGAAATTCATGTACTAATCAAATTCTAGATTTATTAATTAAATAAAGAGCATGTGCTCAAATTAGAACTTACAATAATTAAATAAGTTACAACCTTGGAGAATATTATATTATTACAAGTACTACATCTAGTCAAGAAATGACTAATACAACCATTAACCAAAGGTTTTACTAGATAACCTTACAAATGGAGATTTACACGTTAGTTATCAATCAAAAGGGTGAAGAAAAATCAATCTTTCAGCCCACAAATCTGTCTTCTCATACCCCAACATCTCAGCCACCCTTGCAGTCATCCATTGAGCCTTCGAACCTGCAAAAAGAAGAAGAGGAAATCAACCAAGAGATTATGGAAGCCTATTACCCAAGGTATAAACCACTTATTGAACTAAAAACTGGAAATAAGAGCTGGCCTTCTTCATATATATATACACCTTCTCTACAGCCATTTTCTTTTCACCCAAATACTCCACCAAAATCAGAAACTTCAACTTAGAGGGAGAACTCGAGAGGGTGTGAAGGAGAATTGCAACAGCTAGAAGAGAAGAGAGGGAGTAGCAAGCCACAACAGCCCCATCTCTTCAAGGTATTTCAACCAACACCTCACTCTAGAACTAAGCATAATGTAGTTAAATTCTAGCCTAGAACAAACATGATTATTCCTCTTCCCTTCTAAGAAAACAAACCCAGCTTCTTGCATACCACCAAGAATCCAAAGTTTAAGCATGCTGAACTTAGATATACAGAGTAAAGCGAGTATCAACCAACTTTCTTCATAGACAATAGCATCAAAAATTGACCTAAGATCATGAAACAATCACCCTCAGCCTAAGACTTGTTATATCAATCCACAAATTCTCATTAATAAGAAAAGAAACAGTAAACACAAGAATCAAAAACACCTATCCAGTTTCCTGAAACTACTGAAGCTCTTATCATACTAAAACAAATAAAGAAGCAGAATTAATAATGAGAGAATGAGAAAGAAACGAATTCGAACCTCCGACGGGACTCGAATGTCCCAACGGTGAAGTTTCTGATCGGAGAAGAAGAAGGCGACGGATGCAGCAGCACGTTCCCGTCATCATCGTCACTTCCGAACCTGCAAAACAGAGAGGGATAAGTCCGTTTAATGACGGAAATCTGAAGCTATTTTTTTTCCTAAATAAAATCGAACCCCGATTACTAACTAAACTCTGCTAAGAAACAAGTAAAATCGAGAGAAAATG
The DNA here is from genome assembly GCA_001642375.2 of Mentha longifolia. NCBI lineage: Eukaryota > Viridiplantae > Streptophyta > Magnoliopsida > Lamiales > Lamiaceae > Mentha > Mentha longifolia. The sequence continues at coordinate 34,092,174 of CM038116.1, forward strand.
TCCCCTGATTCTTCGAATTAGGGATTTTATTTTTGGATTCAAAATCCGAGATAGAGAAAGGGGCTCCGAGTTGCAGGAGTTGCGCCACTGCAGTGGCGGCTGTCGGAGGCGAGATGCACGCGCCGGAGTTGAGGGCCGTCGAACTCAGAGCCATGACTTCCGGACGGCACCCTGCAGTGACGCCGTCTCACCGCAACAAGAGGAGAACGCTGGAGATCGTTATATCGCCGGAAATCGATGAAGGGAGGTGGGAGAATCCCTGCCCCATTTCATGATTAGGGTTATTATTCCCCAATCCCAATTTGGGAAAAGGAATCAACCACGGCGAGGAGAAGAAGGCAGCAACCGATGACAACTATTGCTGCCGGCATGGTGCAAGAACGACGACGAGCCAGAATCAGAGAGGGCGAGTGATATCGCAGAGAAGAGAGTCGGTCGAGTGAAGAAGAAAAGGGGAAGAGGGATTATATTTCATTCTTCTACTTTTATTTTATTATTACTTAATTAATTATTTAGTTATCTAACCGGGCCGGGCCGGATCAGGGGTCGTGGGCTGGACTGCGGAATCCTTGGGTCGGGAAATTATTCTTGAGAGACCGAAATTTATTTCTTTAATTACGAATCCAAATTCTTAATTAATTATGGATCGAGACGCCACTTTTTAAATCGTACACTACCCGAAGGTTTTTTTTATAATTCGTAAGAATTATTTCGCTATTAAAAGAATTAACTTGAGATAAGTTAATTAACCAAGATTTGATTAAGATATTCAATTTCACAATTACGGTTAGTAAATTAATAATTCTTAAGTGAATTATTTTAATTAACTTATAGTAATAAGTTAATTAAATCAGAAGTTATCATAACCTTACGATTAATAAATTAAGCTATTTATTGAGAAGCTTCTCGATTAAATAAATTCTAAGTTAACAATAAATCAATTATAGATTTATTAAGAAACCGTCCGGCGTCCACTTAAACCATGCATATAGCAGGATTTATAACTCGATTTAGATAGCAGTAACCACGTTACTGAGATGAGAATAACCTCCAATAAGAAATAAGACTAGAATCTTATTTAAGGTTTCATTCGTTAGAATACGAATCTTATTTCGATTTTAATCGAAGGTTATGCTAAGGAAGGTCAGTAACGGAGACGAAGATCGTCTAATAACAGTCAAGAAGAGCAATGAGGTGGGCTTTCTATAAAACCAAAAAGCATGTTTTATTAGATGTTAGCTCTTTTATAATTGTCATGCCATAAATGTTTTTAGTTTTGTATGATACCTATCTGTTAAATGGCAAAATGCCAAAGTTAAGAATCGAATTCGGGTCCCTGTGTGATCAGAAAATCATACTTGGACTAGTGTACACATTGGTCGTGTCACTCAGCGTGGTGACCGATCGCGTGACCGAGTGAGGTGGCCAACTCCTCGGGCACAACAAGCTCAGATATGGTAGATTACACAAGAAGAGACTGCAGTCGCTTACAAGAAAATAAATGTTTTTGTGAACATAGGCATTTCAAAGAAAAACCCTATGATTCACTAAGTAATGGCTTGACAATAAATAAATGATTTTGGGCATGTGTCCACTGAGTACTCCGTACTCACGCCCTGTACATTATTTCCGATGTGCAGGTTGAGCAGTGTTGAAGCGAAGTGACCAGCGAAGATTTTGTCAAGAATAAATTAGAAGAAATAACTCTTGGTAGCATATGTCTCCATACATATGTTGAACACTTTTCCGCTGCGTACACTCTTAAATTTCCCTTCAATTTGTTTGTACTAAGTCTGAATCATAACAACTATTCCCATGTGAAAAACCATCAATAATGCTATCTTTATCATATGAAATCTGGTCCCAAGTTAATGAGTCGATTTGTTGTTAATCCTTCTTTATTCCCAAATTTACTACATATTACCCATAGTCACGATTTATACCAAACTGAGCTATCAATTAGCAAAGTGCGGTCGTGACACCGTCAATGTTACAAAAAAATGCATATCAATACATAAATATTTTCATAAAAAGTTATACCATTCATATGTATAGTTACATAACTAAACTACAACTTTAGAGAACAATGTCAAATCTTAATGCATACAAAAATAGTATTGACGTAAGAAAAAATGCAGTTCGTCCCACCTATAAGTATGAACTGATGAAGTTCTTACCATATGTATGTACGAATTGATGTTATTCTTACCATCATATGTATGAAATGATACTATTCTTACAATTTACCACTCAATCAATAAGTATTCCTAAACAAAATAAATATGACATTTGTATTGATGTAAGAAATATTGTCAAATAGCTACAAGATTATTTCTCTATGTAGTAAGATTTGTCATTATTTTTAAGTACTAGTTATAGAATCGTCCCTTAGTAGATTTTGTAAGAATTATGTCAATTTTAACTACACGAATTCATGAAGAAGGTTTGTCATTATTTTTAAGTTGTAGATTTGGTATCGTCCCCAAATAGATTATGTAAGAATAATATCAATTCTTATTGCAAGATATTATGTGGTAAGAATTGACATTTTTTTTTTCTTTCTGTAGTGATGGAATATTTCATGTTTAATCGTATTTTTGGGAATACGTATAGTTTTTAAAATGAAAATTACGTATTAAATTAGTTATGATAATATATGCAATACATATTTGTTTCTTGTTAATCTAGATAGAAATGTATAAATTCTTACGTATAAATCGTAAGAATATGATCATTTCTTACATAATCATACACAAAAAATATGCTCATCGTTTCTTCTATATTAATCTAGATAGAAATGTATCAATTCTTACATATCTATCGCAAGAATTGAATCATTTCTTACATAATTATACACAAAAAATATGTAAGACTTGAGGCCATTCTTGCCAAGTTGAGGCAATAAATACGCAATTCTTATCACACATTGACAACAATAAGGCATTTTTTATCGGATGAAGATGACAAGAAATATGACTGTAAGAATTACAATTTCTTATGATATACGTTAAGTATCACATAAGTTCTTACTGTAATCACATAATTCTTACTCATCTTCTCATTGTTTTGCAAACTATTCAAGATAATCAACCAATTACTATAAGAATTACTCGAAAGCATCTATAGAAAAGTAAGAACAAACAATTTCTTACCAAAATTTTTAGAGACAATAAGAATTTGATAAATTCTTACCAACGGCAACGCTAACTCGTGTTTCTTACCATTTCTTACAATTCTTACCACTGGTGCACAAACTCGCGATTTTCTTACTGCTGCTGTACAGCTCGTGATTAACACGTATTTTATGTGCAAGCTGAGTGTGTTTTGCATGTGTTTGAGTCTCGATTTATGTGTTTAAATGTTAAAAATGCTAGGGTTTATTAACTTGTAGCATACTTTTTACCTTTCTCATTTTCTTTCGGTTTTCGATCCATTTTTGTAAGAATTGGAAAGTGCATTCATGTGGCTAAGGATCGAGGGCTAGAAATGAGGAGGAATCGAGCTCAATTAGGATGAAACCTAGGGTTGAAAATGTGGAATTTGAATTCATAGAGTTAGGGTTTCAATAGTTCAAGTTGTTTATGTTTTCCCCGTTCTCTCGAGTCTCTCTGTGTCTTTTTGCAGGTTGATAGAGAACTCATTTGGCCAATTTGATCATTCCATGTCGAAGAGGAGCTCGTTAGGAAGCCGTAGCAAAAAGCGGTTCGTAAATCGGAGTTCGGATGAGAGAGAACGAGCGAAAACGGAGAAAGCGCGCAAGAGACGAAGAGTTGACCGGTCAAGGAAGAGGACGACCGGCGACCCAGCCGGCCGCCGGCCCCCCTCCTCTAGACCGCCATCAGCCACAGAGATTTCGGCGGCCTGGCCGGCGACCCAGCCGGCGGTCCAGCCGGTCGCTGGTCAGCCGCCCTTCTTCACTTAAGGGGCGAGTTCGGCTCGTCCAAACTCGCCCCGGTTCGTCCCGTTTCGCTCCGATTCGACTCAAACTTGATTTTTAATGTATTTAATCCTATAATTCACCCCATTTGGATAATTTTTACTTATTTTAACTCCTCAAGAACCCTAGAATATTTTTCCCTCTTTCCTCTTTAGTATTTTGAAGATTGTTGAAGCTATACTTTGTGGATTTGAAATTCAAGACCATCTTCTTCTTCCTTATTGAATTCTCTTTCTTTTCAACATGATTTCAATTACTTTTTATGGCTTATTTTCCTTAAATATGTCTAGCTAGTTCTCTTTGTGATTTCAATTATATGTAGATTAAGATTAAGTGATTGCGTTTAGGCTTTAATTGTGAGTTTACCTTCTAATTTCATGTTCATTTCTCTTGGGGCTATGTTTTATTATGTAATTGTGATTGATCACCATAGTTGCATACCAAGTGTTTGATCTAATGCTTAGGAGGCTTAGATTAGATGCTAGGATCAAGAGATTTGCATGCTAGAGTATAGTAGGGTTAAGGAACTCCATGAGCTATTGGGAGTTAATGAATTGCTTGATGTCTTAGTCGGAGTTAGGCCTTTCATTAATCTACTTGTCTTCATTGCAATGAGAATTGAGTGAACCATAGTTAGGAGGTTTCCCACATGAAATTGGATTAAATTGGTTAATTCTAGTTAGAGTTCTAATCACCCATCACTTGAACCTAATCGAAGTATATTTGGAATCACGTTTATTTCCTATTGATTTCATATCCTTTGCTTATTTGTTGCTTGTTTAGTTAAGTTTGAAGTTGATAATTACTTTTTGGTGTTATTATTTAAAAATAAAAAATAAAAAAAAATACAAAAACATGATATTCGGTAGCTTGGATAGTAGTTAAATAGCTAGATTACTAGTTGAAATTCTCACGCCATAGCATTCCTTGTGGTTCGACTCGATTACTCAATCGATTATTATTGCATATCCCTCACACCTAAAGTGAGGGCGGATCAATTTTTGGCGCCGTTGCCGGGGAATGCTTAGTTTGAGTTTCAATAGTCGATTTGGTTATTGAAATTACTAATTCAAGCATTTATTTTCTTTTTATTATTTGTTTTGTAGGTGTATGCTCACTAGATCAAAGAAGGGCACACCTCTACCTTTGAATCTAGAAGTTGAAAAGCAACATAAGAGGGACAATCGAGCTAAGAGAAAAGTAATGGGAGCTAATCATCAAGCTATGGAGAATCTTATGAAAGAGATGGAAGAATTTAGAGCTTGGAAAGAAGAGCAAGAAAGGAGAGCAAATGAGGCTCCACCACCTCCTCTCAACCATATGTTCCAACCTCCAACGGAACAATTCCAAGGAGGAGAGTGGGGGACGATCAATGCCAACAATTTCGAACTCAAATCCGGACTTATTCAAATGGTGAAGAGTGAACAATTTGGCGGAAGTCCTATGGAGGATCCAAATGCCCATCTTAGCATGTTTCTTGATATGTGTGATACGGTCAAGCTAAATGGAGTGCCAAGTGACGTTATTCGTATGCGGATGTTTGGGTTTTCTCTACGGGACCGGGCCAAGGATTGGACAAGGGATTGAACAAGGCCAATATTCATACATGGGATGACTTATGCAAGGCCTTTCTCTCCAAATACTTCCCACCATCTAAAGCTCAAAAGCTCATCTCCGATATATCTCATTTCTCTCAACAAGGTGACGAGACCTTGTTTGAGGCATGAGAAAGATATAGAGAGTTGTTGAGGAAGTGCCCTCAACATGGTTTCAATGAGGGACAACAAATAACCACGTTCTATAGTGGCCTTACACCTCATACGAGAAGCATAGTAGATGCCACTTCCGGAGGATGTCTCGTGAATAGAAATGCAAAGGAAGCTCTCAGGATTCTTGAGGAAATGGCTTCTAACAGTTACCAATGGCCCATGGAGAGAGCTCCGTCAAGAAGAGTAGCGTCTATTGAGGATGACAAGTATGATGCTCTAGCAATGGAAGTTGCTAATATGAAGAAGCAATATGAAGAAGAGAGGAAAGCTCAATCTCAAGCTCTAGTTCAAAGTGTTCATCAATATCAAGAGAACGTGGAGCCTAGTGGAAATGAAGACTTGAATTTTGTCAACCAAAGGCAATATGGAAATTTCAACAAGTCAAATTTTCAAGGAGTTCAAAGTGGTTTTCAAGGGAACTATCAAAGTGGATTTCAAGGGAGGCCACAAGGAGGGAATTCCTATGGGCAACAAGGAGGCTATCAAGCCTATAATCCCAACAACCGGACTCATCCCAACCTCTCCTACGGAAATCCCAACAATGCTCAATTGCCACCTCCCGGTTTCTCCGTTTCTCAAGGAGCTATTGATGAGCCAAAGAAGAATTCTTCATCACTTGAGCAAATTGTTCAACAAATGGCGAATCAACAAAGTTCATTCATCACACAAACTGGGCAAAAGGTGAATGCCTTGGAGAATTCACTCACCTCTTTAGCAAAGCAAGTGAAGATGATGGAGGGCCAAATAAGTCAAATGGCTAACCAAGCCACCACTCAACATACTCCGGGCAAATTTCCTAGTAATACGGAAGTGAACCCTAAATGATGCAATGCTATCACATTGAGAAGTGGAAAAGAGTATGAGAACCATGTTGCATCCGAAAATGGGAAGGAGAAGGTGTTAGTTGAAGATATACCTTACGAAGAAGAATCTTCAAAACATGAAGCTCCATGTGCCAAGGATGAAAGTTCAAGGAAAGCCACTCTTCGAGAAAGATTTCAAGAGGAGGATTTGGTAGAAGTCCCTATTTCTACCAAAGATGTGATTACTAAAGCTCCTTTCCCTCATCATTTGGCCAAGGCAAAAGTGGATGAGAAGATGAAGAGATTTTTAGAGATTTTCAACAAGGTACATCTAAACATCCCTTTACTTGATGCATTGAGGGATATGCCTAGTTATGCTAAGTTCTTAAAAGAGGCCATTGCCAACAAAAGGAAGTTTGGTCAATTTGAGACTATACACTTGTCGGAGGAATGTAGCGCAATCTTGCAAAAGAAGGATATGCCCTCAAAGCAAAAGGATCCCGGAAGTTTCACAATAGCTTGTTTGATTGGAGGTTCCAAATTTGGAAATGTTTTGTGTGATTTGGGAGCAAGTATAAACCTCATGCCTCTATCCATTTTCAAAAGATTGGAAATAGGTAATATCAAACCTATAGCCATTGCTCTCCAAATGGCGGATCGATCTATCACTTATGCAAATGGTGTAGTAGAAGATGTCCTTGTGAGAGTAGAAGATTTCATATTCCCGGTCGACTTTGTAGTTCTCGATATGCCGGAGGACAAGAACATGCCTCTCATTCTAGGTCGACCATTTCTTGCAATGGGAAGGGCACTTATTGATGTACAAGAAGGCAACCTCACTTTTAGAGTCAATGATGAATCCCTCACCCTTTCTATATTCGATGCTATGAAGAAGGTCGATGATTCTCGTGTTGAAGAATACAAGATGATCGTTACCTTGCCTACATCTATGGCTAAGGATCCGGTGGAACATGTCATCTCCAATTCTATCTATACCTATTCCGATTTGGAGGATGCTTGTGATGATCTTCTTGAATCACTTGCAAGGATGGATGCTAACCAAGGCTCTCCAACGGATGAAGTGAAGTACCTTGATATCAACAAACCGGGGGAAGTGGGAAGTTCAACTCAAGAGGAATCGTCTCCAAACACTTCTCATCTAAACTATGAGTTGAAACCTCTTCCGGATCACTTAAGGTATGCCTTCCTTGGTGATAAAGACTCCTTTCCGGTTATCATATCACAACATCTTTCTACATCCGAAGTTGATAAATTGTTGAGGGTGCTTAGAAGGTATAAGAATGTGATTGGTTGGACCATTGGTGATATTAAGGGAATTTGCCCATCGGTTTGTATGCATAGAATATTGATGGAGGATGGTTTTCATCCTAAATTTCAACCTCAAAGGAGGTTGAACCCCGTATTGCAAGAAGTGGTTCGGAAAGAGGTATTGAAGTTGTTAGATGCGGGGATGATATATGCAATTTCCGACAGTGAATGGGTTAGCCCAACACAAGTGGTCCCAAAGAAGGGTGGAATGACCGTGATTACCAATGAGAAGAATGAGATGATTGCTACAAGATTAGCCACCGGATGACGTGTTTGCATTGACTATAGGGCATTAAATTCGGCTACAAGGAAGGATCATTTTCCCCTTCCATTTATCGACCAAATGTTGGATCGATTGGCCGGGTACGAGTACTATTGCTTCCTTGATGGGTATTCGGGATATAATCAAATCATGATAGCCCCCGAAGACCAACACAAGACAGCGTTTACTTGTCCTTATGGTGTATTTGCATTTCGGAGGATGCCTTTTGGTTTGTGCAACGCTCCGGCTACATTTCAAAGGTGCATGATGTCTATCTTTGATGGTCTTATTGAAAATATAATGGAAGTGTTTATGGATGACTTTTCGGTGTTTGGCTTGAATTTTGATGCATGCCTAGATAACCTCTCCATTGTGTTACAAAGATGTGAAGAGAAGTCTTTAGTACTTAATTGGGAGAAATGCCACTTCATGGTCAAGGATGGAATTGTACTTGGTCATAAGGTTTCTTGTGATGGATTGGAAGTTGATAGAGCCAAGATCGTTGCAATTGAGAAGCTTCCTCCACCAACCAATGTGAAATCTATTCGGAGTTTTCTTGGTCATGCCGGGTTTTATCGAAGATTCATAAGGGATTTCTCGAAGATCACAAAACCTCTATGTTCTCTTTTGGAGAAGGATGCTAAGTTTGAGTTTGATGACAAGTGTTTGAAGGCATTTGAGACTCTAAAGAAGGCTTTGATATCAACTCCCGTCTTGATTTCTCCATGTTGGAGTGACCCCTTCATATTGATGTGTGATGCTAGTGATTGGGCGTTGGGAGTTGCGTTGGGTCAAATCCGGGACAAGGTATTTCGAGTTATCCATTATGCTAGTAAGACCTTGGATTCGGCTCAAAGAAACTACACAACTACGGAACGGGAATTCTTGGCTATTGTCTTTGCATTTGACAAGTTTCGAGCATATCTTGTTGGAAACAAAACCGTGGTGTATTCGGATCACACGGTAATTCGTCAACTCATGACCAAGAAGTAATTCGTCAACTCATGACCAAGAAGGATGCTAAACCTCGCCTTATTCGTTGGATTCTTCTCCTACAAGAGTTTGATGTGGAGATTCGAGATCGAAGAGGTTGTGAAAATGTTATAGCGGATCATCTATCTCGTCTTGAAGATCCAATTGAAGGTGAAGATGGCAAGTTGGAAATTGGTGAGTGTCTTATGTTTAACAATCTTTATTTTGAAAGTTCATGATTGTTGGTTTGCCGATTATGCAAATTACTTAGTTCTTCATGAGTTACCTCCAAATATCACTACGGATTATGTTAAGAAGAAGTTTCTCCATGAAGTGAATTTCTATTATTGGAGTGATCCTCATTTGTGGAGAAGATGTGCCGATGGTGTGATTCGGAGATGTGTTATGGAGGTTGATTGGCAAAAGATCATCAAGGAATGTCACAATGGACCAAGTGGTGGGCATTTTGGAGCCAATAGAACGGCCATGAAGGTTTTTCAAAGTGGATTTTATTGGCCTTCGATATTTAGAGATTGTCAAGCTTATGTCAAGACATGTGATCGTTGTCAAAGGATAGGAAACATTTCAAAGAGAGATGAGATGCCCCAAAATGTGATGATTGAGGTAGAGTTATTTGATGTGTGGGGAATCGATTTTATGGGCCCCTTTCCAACTTCGTGTGGATTCTCCTATATTCTTCTTGCCATCGAGTATGTGTCTAGATGAGTCGAGGCCATTCCAACTTCGACAAATGATGCAAAAGTGGTGATCAAGTTTCTCAAAAAGAACATATTGACTCGGTTTGGCACTCCGAGAGCTTTGCTTAGCGATGGGGGGTCTCATTTCAACAACAAGTGGTTGGGAAGTATGCTTGCCAAGTATGGAGTGAAGCACAAGATCACTTCACCTTATCATCCCCAAGCTAATGGTCAAGCCGAGCTTGCAAACCGGGAAATAAAACAAATCTTGGAGAAGACGGTGACCACTCGGAAGGATTGGGCTAACAAACTCGATGATGCGTTATGGGCTTATAGGACGGCGTACAAGACTCCCATTGGTATGTCTCCTTTTCAACTCATATTTGGGAAGTCTTGTCATTTACCTTTGGAAATCGAGCATCAAGCATATTGGGCTACTCGAGCAATTAATTTTGATTTCAAAGGAGCCGGATATAATCGCATTGATCATCTTGTTGAGTTGGAGGAATGGAGAAATGAGGCTTATGAGAATTCTCGAATCTATAAGGAAAGGGCAAAGAGATTCCATGATATGGGCATTCGGAAGAAGGAACTTGGTCCGGGAGATGAGGTGTTGCTATTTAATTCTAAACTTCGACTTTTTCCGGGAAAACTTAAGTCCCGATGGACCGGGCCTTATGTGATATACAAAGCTAACAAGAATGGCACTTTTGAGCTTTTAAAGGAAGATGGTTCCAAGTTCCTTGTCAATGGCCATCGTCTCAAACCCTACTTCAAGTCGGAGAAAACTCGTGAGGAGTCGATTTTCTACCTCAATGACCCTTGAAGAAAATGAGGTAATGTCGAGCTAACGACGTTAAACAAAGCGCTAGTTGAGAGGCACCTCAACACGTATCCTTTTATTTTTCATTTTAGTTTAGTTTGAATTTTATTTTCGACTTTTGTTTCACTTTTCGTTTCATTTCGAAAAAACCATAAAAAATAGAAAATTAAAAAAAAATAAAAAAATTGAAACATGTTTAGGGGGTCTCGATAGAGGGTCGGGAGTCGGCCCCTCCCGTTGGAAGGGCCGAAAAACGGTCCGAAATCGAGTCAAAAGTTGCAGCAGCAGCCGGCGACCCAACCGGCGGTCCAGCCGGTCGCCGGTCCAGCCCGCCACCATGGACAGAGACTTCGGCGGCCCAGCCGGCGGTCCACTGGGTTGCCGGTCCTCCTTCACTCTTCCCCCTATTTCTATTTTATATGTTATTGCATTTTCTTTTTCATTTTATTCTATTTCTATTTTAAATCTTGAAGAACATCCCCCATTTTCTCTCCAAATATCCAATTTTCTTCTTCCAATTACTCCCAAATCCTTTTGAATCAAGTTTAATCCTTCCATAGGTCCATTACCCATCCTATATAACCCACATTTTAAGCCAAGAAAATCATATTTTTCCCCACCTCTTCATAAAAACGAAAATTTATTTTTCTTTTGAAAGAGGTGAATCTTCTCAATTCTCTTCAAGACAATGAGGTAATGAGCTCTATACCCTTATTTTTATGTGTTTCTACTTGCTTTTTATGAATTAGTATGTATGTTTTGCTTACTAAATTCATGAAAATGAGTAGAAATTCTTGTTAGAGTTCTTTCTTGAATTTTTGGGAATTCTTGAATGAGGAATGTGACTTTGGGCATGAAATTGGATAGCATTAATTCTTCCTTTTAGGTTTATGCTATATCTAGTCTTGAAATGGGCATTCTTTTAGGAACCATGTCTCTTATGCACTTGAGCATACTTGGAATGAATTTGTAATATTTTTGATTCCTTGTTGAAAATGTGAATGAATATGCTTGATGTTAGATGAAAAATTCATTTCTTGAATGGTTCATTGCTTGAAGAGGTCATGAGTTCATAAATTCTTGGGTGTGAAAGAGGAGAATTCATTGCATTAGTTTCTTGAGTTGATTATCCAAATGAACTTGAGTTCATTTTCACTTGAATATGCATGAATGCTTTGGAATGATTTTTCTTGGACTTAAGGGAGTTATGTTGATTACGTGCTTGATATTTTCTTGAAACTCCCTTATTGAATGTTTAAAGGCAAAATGGGGGGTGATGGCTAGAAGAAATGTGATTGTTTAAGTGAAAATCATTTGATTAGTTTCTTGAATCTTATTTTGGATTTTTTTCACATGGTGTAGGGAGAAAGGAGCTAAAGGAAAAGGGACTTCTAAAGCACCTTCTAAGGCTTTAATCACTTATTCCAACAAGAGGCGCAAGGGTGATGCCTCTTCATCTCAACCATCGGACACCACCTCACGAACAATGAATCCAAAGGTCCCGGAGACTTATGAGATAAACTTGAGCAACAATGACGAAAGGGCGGCCTTTGCCTCTCTTGTCACTAGAGGGATTGAAGTGACACAATTTCCGTCTAAAGAGGTGTTAGTGTCACTTGGCCTTTACGATAATGTGAAGGAGCTCTTTGATAATATTGGTTGGGGGAGCTTTCTAGATGACACCATTCAAGACCGGAGGACATACTTTAAGGTGGTCGTCGAAATGTTGAGCACATTGAATACCACACACTTGAATATCAATCGGTCCATCACGTTTCAACTATTTGGAGGCAAGCAAGTGATGTCTTATGTAGATATTGATAATGCCTTCAATGTGCCCCATGGAGGTGATCAACTTGTTGATAGAACTTTTGATGTGAAGAGCGTGTGGAGAAAGCTTGCTCCAAACTCGGAAGAGGGATTTCGGGCCGGATATTCGAAGTCCAATGAAGTAAGGAATCCGGTGCTTCGAATGGTGTTGAAGATATTGGGGCACACCATCATTGCAAGGAGTGAAAATACATCGGTGAGGAATGATGGTCTCTTTATTTTGCATGCCATGCTCACCGGAAGGAGTATAAGTTTTTGCGACTTCTTTCTTCCTCAATTGAAGAAGCAAGCCCAAAGTGACGGAGGGAAGATCAACATTGGAGGCATGCTTACTCCAATTGCAAGGAAGATACGATCCAATCTTGGTGGATATCCTCCCATGAGTGATGAGTTTCTCCTTGACACTGTTAAGCTTCGATGCTTACGTTTCCTCAAATCAAGTTCCCCACCTTACTACTTCCTAATTACCAAGAAGGAATTATATCCTTTGCCTAATGTGATGAGCATCTTGGTCACCAACTTTGAGGAAAGGATGAATTGGTACTTGGATACCCCCGAGCATGTGATGATCATGAGAGATAAGATTTTTAATCACGGTGAAGGGAATGAATATTCACTAGGAGGAAGAGGTGGTGAAAGAAACCGAATGGTTGAAGATGAAGACATGGAAGAGAGTGATGAGCCTTTGAGAGATGAGCAAGGTTCAAGTGAACCAATTTATGATGAGAGATTTGAGGCTCTTGAGAGCCGAATGACTAACATGGAAGATGGTTTCAAGAGTTTGGATGCCCAAGTCACGGTTATGAGGCACGAGATGACATCTATGAGAATTACACAATTGGAAGAAGCAAGAAGAAGCGAGAGAATGGAAGCACTTCTTGAGAACTTTCGGGAATATCAAATTGGCCAAGGCGTCACTTGGCCAAGACCACCCCCGAAGTAGCTCGGAGTGTTTGTAAGTGTAATTTAAATCCATTATTTATTCTTCCCTCCAAACTCATTTTAGAATTTATTTTCTAAAATAAGTTTGGGGGAGGGGGGTATGATAATGAATTTAAATTACTTACATTTCATGTTTTTAAATTTGCTTTAAATTTACTTATCTTTTGCTTCTTTGTTTCTTGGTTTGTTTATTGTCTCTCTTGATGCCTTATTGTGACTTGGTGATATCTATGTGCTTTATTTGTCATTTGGTGATTTGGATTTAGATATGTTGATTTTGATTTAATGAATGAAGTTTGTTGGATTTTTGGTAAGGAATTTGGATAGGAGGCGGTTTTTGGATGATGGATTTGTTTTGAAATATTTTAGGGCATGGTTGTTTTGTCTTGTTGTTTTGTGGATTGAATTTGTTGAAAATTTGATGTTTTGTCTTGAAGCATTTGGGGATGAATTAGGGTTAAATGAATATTTTTCATGATTTTGTGGTTTTGAATGCGAAATTTTTAAGAAAGCAAAAATTTTAAGTGAATGAATGTTTGCATGCTCGAGTGTGAAATGTTCGTGTTGATTTGCTCTAGTGTTTTCAAGTGAGATGCCGATGATTGATGAAAATGATGAAATATTTTGAAATTTTTCGAGTCAAAGTCAAGCATGATTAGATTATTTCACTTGAATGGCATGAAGGATTGATCTTAGGCACTTAGGCTATAGACAAAAAGCTTGAGAGGATTTTGAGCCTAAAATTATGCACTTTACATAGTGATATCCTTTCTTGAGAGCTTGATCTTGCATTGCATACTCTTTACTAGAACTTGCCTTGATACTCTTGTTAGAAGTACTACATGTTTGCATGATTAGGAGATGATCTTAGGCCATCATTGCATAGCCTATTTTCCCTAAACACTAACCTATACTTCATTACCATTGTCGTCCCATTTTGAGCTTTGAATATATCCTTTTCTTCTTGAACCGGATGATAGGGGGTGAAGGATGGTTAAGGGAACCTTGGTGAAGTTGAAAAATCATGAAAAATGGGTAGTGATGGTGAAGGGTCTTGAGATTGGTTTTGAGTTGAAAGAACACTCCTATAAGCTCAAAGTTAGAAAAGGAAAGAACAAGAACAAAGTTCTTATGAAAAAAAAAAAATAATAAAAAAAAAAGAAAAGAAAAGAAAAAAGAAAAGAATAAGAGTATAAATGAGTGTTTCTTTAGATTGGTAGAAGCTTGAGTTCATTTGATAAAGAGGGGTTGGATAAGGTGGAAGATGAAGAAATTCATACTTTGAAAGGAGAAGAAAATGGGTAAGGGTGCTTGGATGAAAATTTAAGTCACTTAGCCTAAAAATTCTCTACCTTAACCAATGTCCCTACATTACAAGCTTAATAAAGACCTTTTTGATCCTAATTTATACATGCATTGTAGTATTAGAAACTTGAGTTGATAGGCAAGCTTATGGTCAAAGTTATGTATTGCATGATTTCGATGAGTGCTTACCTTTCCATATATTGAGTGATCGAGTGATACACATGTTTCTTGTGAGGTCTAGAGTCGAATGTGTTTAGGTGATTGAGTTCTATGCTAGGAGAGTGAGTAATTTCATGAGTGTTTGGCTTGACTTGAAGATTTCCTTGAGTTTAAAATGGTTTTGAAGTGAAATGAGGCATCGATGAACTTGAAATGCACACTCCATACGTGTTATGTGTTTTGATTGTTTGTTTCATTGTTCGGGACGAACAATGGCTTAAGTTTGGGGGAGTGATTAACACGTATTTTATGTGCATGTTGAGTGTGTTTTGCATGTGTTTGAGTCTCGATTTATGTGTTTAAATGTTAAAAATGCTAGGGTTTCTTAACTTGTACCATACTTTTTACCTTTCTCGTTTTCTTTCGGTTTTCAATCCATTTTTGTAAGAATTGGAAAGTGCATTCATATGGCTAAGGATCGAGGGCTAGAAACGAGGAGGAATCGAGCTCAATTAGGATGAAACCTAGGGTTGAAAATGTGGAATTTGAATTCATAGAGTTAGGGTTTCAATAGTTCAAGTTGTTTATGTTTTCCCCGTTCTCTCGAGTCTCTTTGTGTCTTTTTGCAAGTTGATAGAGAACTCATTTGGCCAATTTGATCATTCCATTTCAAAGAGGAGCTCGTTAGGAAGCCGTAGCAAAAAGCGGTTCGTAAATCGGAGTTCGGACGAGAGAGAACGAGCAAAAATGGAGAAAGCGCGCAAGAGACGAAGAGTTGACCGGTCAAGGAAGAGGACGACCGGCGACCCAGCCAGCGACCCAGCCGGCCGCCGGCCCCCCTCCTCTGGACTGCCATCAGCCACAGAGATTTCGGCGACCCAGCCGGCGGTCCAGCCGGTCGCCGGTTAGCCGCCCTTCTTCACTTAAGGGGCGAGTTCGGCTCGTCCAAACTCGCCCCGGTTCGTCCCGTTTCGCTCCGATTCGACTCAAACTTGATTTTTAATGTATTTAATCCTATAATTCACCCCATTTGGATAATTTTTACTTATTTTAACTCCTCAAGAACCCTAGAATATTTTTCCCTCTTTCCTCTTTAGTATTTTGAAGATTGTTGAAGCTATACTTTGTGGATTTGAAATTCAAGACCATCTTCTTCTTCCTTATTGAATTCTCTTTCTTTTAAGCATGATTTCAATTACTTTTTATGGTTTATTTTCCTTAAATATGTCTAGCTAGTTCTCTTTGTGATTTCAATTATATGTAGATTAGGATTAAGTGATTGGGTTTAGGCTTTAATTGTGAGTTTACCTTCTAATTTCATGTTCATTTTTCTTGGGGCTATGTTTTATTATGTAATTGTGATTGATCACCATAGTTGCATACCAAGTGTTTGATCTAATGCTTAGGAGGCTTAGATTAGATGCTAGGATCAAGAGATTTGCATGCTAGAGTATAGTAGGGTTAAGGAACTCCATGAGCTATTGGGAGTTAATGAATTGCTTGATGTCTTAGTCGGAATTAGGCCTTTCATTAATCTACTTGTCTTCATTGCAATGAGAAAGTGAACCATAGTTAGGAGGTTTCCCACATGAAATTGGATTAAATTGGTTAATTCTAGTTAGAGTTCTAATCACCCATCACTTGAACCTAATCGAAGTATAATTGGAATCACGTTTATTTCCTATTGATTTCATATCCTTTGCTTATTTGTTGCTTGTTTAGTTAAGTTTGAAGTTGATAATTACTTTTTGGTGTTATTATTTAAAAAATAAATAAATAAATAAATACAAAAACATGATATTCGGTAGCTTGGATAGTAGTTAAATAGCTAGATTACTAGTTGAAATTCTCACGCCATAGCATTCCTTGTGATTTGACTCGATTACTCAATCGATTATTATTGCATATCCCTCACAACTAAAGTGAGGGCGGATCAGCTCGCGATTTCGCGACTTCATCTTCTCCGGCGTGTCTCTCCCTCGTTTCTCCACCAAAATGAGCGAGCCACCCCTTCATCTCTTTGTCTTTCCGAGGTGAACAAAGCCCAGTGGTCAATTACACCACATGGGCTCCGTCGGAGCCAGCGTCTTCCTTTTCTTCTTCTTCTTTTTTGGTTGCTTTGAAACTGGCGGATTATTCTCCAGAACTGTTTCACGGTTGCGCTTGGAACTTCTAGTCGACAAATCTGTAGAGAGAAACGGTGGGCGGAGTCCGGTAGTCGTCGGAGCAAGCCTAGGGTTTCTCGGCAGATGAGGTTGAAGAAGGGATGATGGGTCTTGTTTCTGAAAATTGTGTGGGGGGGGGGGGGATTTGAAAAATGGGGTGTGAAATTAGTTATAATTTGTGTTTTGTTAAGGTTTGAGTAAAATTTGTTTTTTTTATGTCTACAATTGGTATAATATTTTTTGCCCCTAATATCTATGACGGAAATTTGTTTTGATATTTTATCATTTTTTAACAAAACATTCAAATGTAAGGATGCTTCTATGTAGGGAAAAGTTGATGTCCCGTATAAGAAGGCAAAGATAAATACAATCTATCTATTACTATTATAAAAGTGTGCATTCTTAAAAAATATGTTTTGCCTATTATATCCCTTCATTAAACTTTAATTAAAGGGTATTAATGTAATATCAGGTAATCATGAAAAAATAATAATTGATTATTATCCTCATACGTCCACATATCTCAACACTATACATCAAGTCAATCCACTATTAAATTTTTTTTATAATTTAAGAGTAATAGATATAGTATATATATATATATATATTCATGGTATATTTTAATACTATATAATAATTTGTTTTAATTATACTCGCGTGTGAATCGTGATTTTTTAATTCTCATTACAAATTATAAACTAATATAAATATTTATGAGAGAATATAATATTATTTGTCCTTCACTAATTCTACTATTTATCATCCAATTATAGTTCTATTTCTCATATACTTTTGTTTCGTCTGTTGTAACTTATACTTAAGATGAAAGAATCATCATCTTTAATATAATTCGGAGGTTAGGGGATTTATGAAATAATCAATTGCTCGACTCTCTTCAATTGTTATTAGGAGCTTATTTTGCCAAAATATTTTAAGAGTTTATAAACTTAGCCAAACTCCCCATTAGCTTAATCGTGAAGATTATTTTATTTCATGAGCTTATTGTGGACTACCTATTCGAAGAGAATGATGATTCTATTTGTAAAACAAAAAAATTAAGGAGAATAAAATGAAAAAAAAAAAAATCAATCAAAAGAGCGGGAGGGGAAAACAAATAAAGAACAATACCAAGTCAATTCAAATAGAAGAAAATAAAAGACAATATAAAGATGTAGCATCATGAAGTTCAAGAAAAGAGGAAAAGAATTGGAAACAAAAAGTTTGAAGTTTATTATTATTATTATTATTATTATTATCATTATTATTATTATTATTATTCCCTCCGTCCCACTAATAAAGAGCCCTTTTTTTCTTGGCACGGAAATTAAAAAATGAGGGATTAGTAGTGTTTTTAAGATGTGTGTAGAGATTATACTTATTTTTTATTCATTTCTATTTTATTTTTTTTTGCTTTTTTTAAATTTGAATATATATTTTCAAAGTCATATATATTTTTATTTTTTATTTGCTTTTATTTTAATTTGAAAAAAAAAAACTATTTTAGGGAATGACTCTTTATCAGTGGGACAGACAAAAAAGAAAAATTATTCTTTATAAATGGGACGGAGGGAGTATTATTGTATATGTGTTTATTAACTGTTTCCATATTTAATTAATAATTTATCGCATACTTAAAAAAGTTACTCCATACCAATTATGTAAATAAAATCAATTTAAAAAATTTAGATACACATGCAATATACGTGATCTCTGCTAGTACCAAAAAAAAAGTTGAACCAAACATGGACTTAATAATTGATTCACTTTTATGATTATTAAAAACAAAAAATTGTCACTCCTGAAAGAAAAAGAAAAAAATAATAAAATAATTGTCACTCCTTAAAAAAAAAAAAAAGAAGAAAAAGGAAGGATAAAACTTTTCTACGTAACTAGAGATTTTAAAATAGAAAGGGGAAATAATATACCTATGTGGGGATAATAAAACCAAAATATAAGATAAACATAACATTGTACAAATTCTACCCATATTTTAGATGGTAGGACTAAAATACCCTCCCCAACCCCCCCCCCCCCCCCCCAATTTCTACTCTCACCTTACACACACTCTCACTCTCTACACCCCCCCCCCCTCCCCCTTCTACTCTCACACTGTTGGTCCCAAAAAGAAAGCATGAACTCTTAAGATAAGATGTATAGTGGTTCGGAGGTTACGCTCCTACGTCCACTCTTCCCACCACAACCCGGTGAGGAACTTCACTCAACTTGGGGTTTTAACTAGGTACCCCAAGAACCATGTGAATTTATATGATAGGCACTCACGAGCCTATGAGTTTATACAATAGGCACTCACGAGCCTTACAACCTTTACATACAAAACATACAAACTCAGTTTAGGGTTTGGGTTTGGGTTCGTATATTTCCAACTAATGAGAAATCCTTTTACAATGGAGTACAATGTAGAAGGCTTGGATTTCTCTCTAGGGCTTATGGATAAATGAGATTGAAGCCCTAAGTTGTGAGCTAGAAGGTTGGATCGGAGATATTTGAAAGTGGAGAAGGAAAGAGGTTTTTGAAGTTGGAAGCGCCTTCTCTCTTCTCTTGTTCTCTTAATTTCACTTAATCTCTCTCTATGTTATGTAGTTTGAACCTTCTATTTATAGGGAGGGAAAGCAAATCTATCCGTTGGAAAGATAGATTGCGTGCACCTCACCATGTCCAATATGAATCAAATCTTTTACTTTATAGCACACAGTCCTAGGGAAGTAGTTGTTGACTTGTTAGAACCTAGGCCTGTGCATTCGGCGATTGGACGGCTCACCGTTCTTTTGAGCACTGAGAGGCGGACACGTGGTCTGGCAGCTATCACATCTCACCTGCTTGTCAGACGCTCTCGCTATGACCTGAAAGCACGCTCTAGATCAGAGAGGCGCTTTTATCTGCTTTGAATTTGCGGCTGAGGCGGCTAAGTGTGGAGACGCTTTGCGTAATGAAAGCGAGCTCCTTCACACTTAAACTAAGCACGCTCTTCGAGCTGTTCAGTCGCTCTGCTTTCATGGTGCTTTATTGCAGATGCTTTGTTCTCGAGGCACGCTTCTGGTCTGGAAGCGCTTTGTACTGGAAATGCGCTCCGGCTTTCCTTCTAGTAAGCGCTCCAGTTTTCCTTCCAGTAAGCTAAGGACGCTTCGCTTCTGCTTCTGCTTTGTTGCTCTCGCTTCTGCTTTGTCACGCTTTCTGACAAGTGCTCCGTCCTTGGAAGCACGCTCTAGCTATTCTGGATGCTCCGCTTCTTGAAGCGTTCCACTGTTTTTCCTTTAGCCAGGCGCTTCAGCTTCCTTTTAAGCTCTCTTACATTACATTTTAATACTTAGAACTCCTTAACAGATGAGTTCTTCTAATACATTAAAATGTACATATTTAACTTAGAGTTGGATCATGAAAGATAATAAGGGAAATATTCTATTTAAAACGCGGGTTTTGGAATCGAATCAAAACACTTCTTTTATTATCAACTTGATTCAAAGTTCCCCCTTACAATAATATCCTAACACACACACATTGCACACACACACACTCTTTTTTTTCACTTTTTTTAATTCTTATTATTTCTATTCTCTCTTCTTTTTTATTTTATTTCTCTATTCTTTCTTATTTTTTCTTTTTATGTTTTGTACTATTATCTATTATTTATATTATTTTTCCTTTTCTTTTTGCTTTTACCATTTCATTTTGATTTTTATTTTTATTTTGATTTTGATTTTGATTTTGATTTTGATTTTTATTTTTATTTTTATTTTTATTTTTATTTTAACATAGGTTTCATATTTACTGTGAGTAAGTTTCGAATGAAACCATCAAGTTGTGCATAGTTGGTAAGATATTGATGAAATATTGTCATTCATGGTAAAATAGTTGGCAAGATGTTGATAACATTATATGCATAGAAATCAAGAACATGAGATTACGTGACATTCAAGTGAAAGACAATACAAATAAGGCAAGTAATGAAGATATTCGTACTATTCACGTTTAATTATTTGATAATTTAATGAGAAAATCTTACCAAAGTTATTGCAAAGCAGGGGAAAAATAAAGTAATACTCAAATGTATAAAATCTTTACCACTTATGAGAACTAGACATAGCAAGAAATTGTGAAACCCTTACTAACTCATAGCAAGAAATGGTTAAGTTATTGCCTTGAAAAGACAATACATGGGGTAATGTAACTGCTATTAACTGCGGGAAAGACGGGCAAGAAATTATATCATTTCTTACCTACTGATGACAAGAAATCATTAGTTACTTGCCCGCAGAAAGCAAGAATTGGGGTGACTTATTGCCTATTTTAAGCATTCAAAACTAATTCACTTCATATCAATGCAAACTTACAATAAACATGTGCTCAATTTCTTCAACATAAATTCACAACAGAGGACTGGAAGCACATTTAAGTGTTAATTGAAAAAAAAAATAAAAGAAAAGAAAGAAGAATAAGATTTAGCTCTCAACTTCCAATTAATTTCAAGAAAACCCAATTAATTTCAAGAAGTTGGTAAGATATCGATTAATTTCAAGAAAAATCAATTCATTTACAAACTATAGGTAAGATTTCAAATCCGTTCTAAAGTTGGTAAGATATCGATAAAATCTTGTCATTCGTGGAAAGATAGTTGGCAAGATGTCGATAACATCTTGCCAAGTTATGTGCAAATAACGCAAGAGCATGAGATCCCGTGACATTCATGTGAAAGACAATACAAAATAAGACAAGTAATTATTTTTACCATTCACGTTTAAGTATTTGGTAAATTATTTAGGAAATCTTACCAAAGTTATTTGCATCTATCAAATCCTTATCACTTGTGAGAACTAGACATAAAATCAACAAGTAATTGCAAAGTTGGGGGGAAACAAAGTAATACTCAAACAAAGTAATACTCAAATGGTGAAACTCTTAGGTACTGATGGCAAGAAATGATTAACTTCTTGCCTCCATAAGGTAAGAACATTTTATTCAATAAGGCAAGAATATTTTATTGAATAATAAAATATTCAATCCTATCAAAAGTCTAAACCATAACCCTTTCTTCTCGCCACTTCATTTCTCTTCCTTGCACATTCATCCATGAAAAACCCTATCAAAAGAAAGGGCTACATAACTTAAAACAAAAAAAAAAAGAGAGCAAATAAGCTAATTTCAACATAATAAATTTCTTGCCAATTATTTCACATTTTAAATGGTAAAATTATTACTTACAAATGATAATAAATGGTTAACTTCTTACTTGCAAATGACATGAAATGGTTAACTTCTTGCCTTGATAAGGCAAGAAATTATTTTCAACCCAATTAAAACACCCATTTGATAACATCAATGCCAAATACAAAAAAAACGTAAATGAAAATAATAAATGACAAAATTCATATAGTCAAAGCCTCCATAAACCAAAGCAAACAAGAAACGATTATTGAAGGAAAAAAGAAAGAACAAAAGCTATCAATCTAATATATTTTTGCCACAAAAACAAAAGGAAAAAAGAAAACAAATCAATGGCCCAATATATATATATATAATAGCAAAATAAAGGTCGATCAACCACGATTTTTCTTGATTATTTTGCAAAATTCTCATGAACTTACCTTATTAAGCAATTCGTTTGATTTAATTTAATTTAATAAATATATTTAGAGATATCTACACTAGATTCTAATAAGATCAACTAACAAAATATATTTAATCCATATATATAAATTCATGTTTAATCTAATTCATCTGACCGAATCAAAATATCAAAGAAAAGCTTAAAAACTTATCAATGCATATTTGGTAATTTATTCTAATTAAATAGCAACATGTACTCTTGAAAATTTATATAAAATATAATAACATATATCTTCAAGATATATTTTAATGTTATATTTAGCATGTTTTACGACATGTTCTCAGATAATAACACAAAGTAGTTCAAAATAAGTATTATTGGATCAATTTAATTAGTGAATTTGATATTTAATTGAATGAATCAAAATTCTTTTGTTTTCGGCATTCATGAACTTACTTTATTAAGCAATTGGTTTGATTTAATTTAATTTAATAAATATATTTAGAGATATCTACACTAGATTCTAATAAGATCAACTAACAAAATATATTTAATCCATATATATAAATTCATGTTTAATCTAATTCATATGACCGAATCAAAATATCAAAGAAAAGCTTAAAAACTTATCAATGCATATTTGGTAATTTATTCTAATTAAATAGCAACATGGACTCTTGAAAATTTATATAAAATATAATAACATATATCTTCAAGATATATTTTAATGTTATATTTAGCATGTTTTACGACATGTTCTCAGATAATAACACAAAGTAGTTCAAAATATTATTGGATCAATTTAATTAGTATATTTGATATTTAATTGAATGAATCAAAATTCTTTTGTTTTCGGCATGATTATAAATTTTAACAAATATTTTCCTAAATTTGCATGGATTTAACTTTAAAAATCATTAGTTATATTTAATTTAAACTATCTCACATCGATTATTTTTGAAACATCGCCAATAATTTACCAATATAAAAGGTACACCACACTTTTAAACTTATTTGTCAATTCGATTTGAAGATGCCAGAATTATCCAATCTTTCAATTTAACATCAAATATATATTTGTACTATGCAATTTACTATTTTATTAATAATAATTAATAAATACGACGACTATCCGAAAAAAGCCATGACATTATTCACAAATAATGGGCCCGAGAAATATTATATCTCCAATGAATAATCTAAACAACGGGTGACTTCATATTCATAAACAACGGGCGGCTTCATATTATACAATTACTCGAGAAATATTATATTTCCAACGGATAATCCAAACAACGGACGGCTTCATATTCAAAATGAATATAACCACTCGACTCGATAAATGCAACACAACAAATGTTATCACTCAAAATAGTTGACTCAAATAGCGGGAGACTTTTGAAATAAATATAAATACTCAAAAAATATTACTTAAAAATGCATCAACAAATGCTACCTTCAAATTGTTGAATCAAACAACAATTACTACTGCTCTTCATTGGCATATTTTTTTTTAATATAATTCAATATTATTTTTTTTTACATAATAAATTTTCACAATTGTAAAATAATCAAACAACGGGGGGTTTGACATTAATACTAAATATAAAAATACATGAGAAATGATACTCTTCGACCGCCGATCTAAACAATGGACAACTTGAGATTTAAAGTAATTACAATTACGAGAGAAATGTTACATCTTTTACCGAGTACGTTTAACGGGCGCCTTAACATTTAAAATTTAAATAAATTTAATTGGCATATTTGTTTCTCAATTCTATTATTTAAAATAAATACTTATAATTTTTGTATATATTTTAATTAAAAGTTGTAACATAAAGTGATCCCGTCGATTTTCGACGGGTGTTACACTAGTGAATATTATAATGAAATTGATTGACTTTTGTGAGCTTGGAATCCTCTATCCCCAAACTAATATCTCAATGGTGTCCCAAAACTTAATTATTATTATTTTTATTCATTTTTTTCAATAAATTTATTTTATAATGATTTTATTTAATTTATAATTATTTTTAAGAGTTCATCCATCCCAATTAGGGTTTATAACTTTTTTTACATGTAATATCACGTTTATTAATATATTAGAGTTGATAAATTCAAAAATAAAGTATAGTATAATTTAAAATTAAAAAAAAAATCCATTTTTTTTCTTATAAATATCTATTATGATTTACTAAATTTTTGTATTTTTATTTTTTAAAAAAACAATATAAAATTAATAGAAATTAGATTTTGGTACACCATTGAGACATAATTTTTGGAATAGAGTGTAATAAGGATTTAAGGTTATGAGAGCTAAAATTGGAAATGCTCATGTTTTTCATGGACGAAGGGAGCAACAACTCCCAAAAAATGAATTCTTGAGGGTAAAAATGTAATATACCCGTTTCATGAGGGGTTCGCCAATCTCATCATTTCAAAACTGTGCATATGCAGAGGAAATCTTCCATCAAACTGTGCTACCAACACATAAAAACCAGAGGAAAACTTCCATCAAACTAGCACTACCTCAAGTTGATCGTACCCCGTATATAATATGTACAGCGATACATAATAAATATTTAAAATATACCAAAGCATACTTCTTTCCTGCGTCATAATTGTGCAGCTTCCTTCCAGGGCAAGATGTTAGCTCCATCCTCGTCAAGTTCCTTCGACTTGCTTTTTCTGCCTATATGCTAAAACCTGACACAGAGACGAGCAACGAAGTGAGACCACAAGCATCGTAGGTGGTACATGTCTTCCATAAAGGGGCCGTGCACGTGAGAATGCAGCAAATCACATTATTTTAAATTTTTATAATTATTTTACTAAATTGTCATGGCTTTGTCTTAATATTACATTAAATCTATTTAATTTTATTTGTCCCACATCGATTATTCATGATACATCATCAAAAGTTTACCAATATAAAAGAAGACCACCAATTTATTGCTCTTACAACATCTAATACTACCATATTCCGTAGGGTGTGGAAAGTAGCTAGATTAACTACTTTCGTGTTTTTATTATTCATCAATAAATTATAAATATATATATATATATCAGTGTCTATAGTTTTGTTTGTTTTATGTAGTATTTTTATTTTATATTTTATAGAGAGATATGAAGTATAGTAGTGTATATATTTGAATATTCCAAAAAAAATTGTCGTAAATTTGGATTGCTCTAATAATATATTGTATTTATTAAATTAATTGTATTTGAATATCTAGAATTGATTGAAAAACACGATGGAGTTTCACGTAAATAATTTTAATAATTTTAAAGCCAACTAAGGTCGAGTAAACTACTTTAGTTCCCTTTAGAAAATCTTTAATCTTGAGAATAAAAATTATAAAAGTAAAACAAAAATAAAACCATAGCTCAAACATAGCATACACATTATGAAAAACTTTATAGTACACATTTTCTATAAATGTTGAGAGATTTGAAGTCACATAAATATAGAACATATAAATATACGTACAATGCATAATTAATAAAATTACATTTTTTACAATTAAATAATTTTATTTTATATTTTTCTTAACATGATCTATAAATTATTTAAATGTATCTATATATTTATATTACGATTACGATCTTCATTCTACGTGAAATATTTTTACTTTTTTGTTTTTTTTTTCCAACAAATTTTATAATATTGGTTTAAAGATTTTATAATTTTATTTTAGTTCAATTTAACTATCCCACATCGACTATTATAAGACTCCATCAGCAGAGAACCCTTAATAAATACAATATGAATATAAATATCATGAATATATAATGAACAACATGCAATTGGAGTTTCTTTTTATATATTATATGGATGATCTGATCCACAAGCTTGTACTTAAGGACCGTGATTGGGAATTATCTGATCGTCTTTCTCTGAGGAAGAGACGAAATGTAATCAACTTAAATTCAGGATCACTATTCAAAATCTTAGACAAACACTGGATTTCTTATCTGATATATGTGTGTTTTTCATGAAAAAAATACCAATTGAAGAATCGAATCACTTTTTCGAGAAATATGAGACATCTAAGTCATACAAGTAAAGAGATCTAATGAACTTTCTCTGTCTCTTGCAACATTTATATACCCAAATAACGGGGAAAATGACAATAAAAATAAGTACAACTTCTCTAGAAACCTCCTTAACATATTTTCAATGACATCGAACAATATGCAACTTAACATTTTAATTGAACTAAACTACTTGAGAAGTGACAGATTTTCCTAACCTATTTTTTTGTTAATGTAAACAAGAGACGACTTTAGGAATATTATCTCTCTTAACCTATTTCTTTTTATTTTGATGATAAACGGACAACTTGATATTTAAATCGAGTATAATTTTTTTTAAAATGGGAACTTGAGTAAGGAGTAGATCTTTTTGTTTTGGGGTTTTCTAGAATTTGAAAGTGAGAACTCCTTTATTTAGTTGGTGTACCTACTTGAGCCGGATGAAAGGAAACTTTCACGTCCGATTTTGAAAGGGGGAGATCCTATAGGATCCTATCCTAATTTTTCTTTTGCTAGGCCCATAACGAAAAAACCCACTTTCTTGCGATTACGAGGTTTATTCGAATATGAAATCCAATCTTGGAAATATAGCATCCCGCTTTTTTTTACTACCCCGGGCTTCGATACATTTCGCAATCGAGAAATCTCTACCGGTGCAGGTGCTATTCGAGAACAATTAGCAAATCTAGATTTATGCATTATTCTAGAAAATTCGTTGGTAGATACCTATTTTTTCTAACATGATTTTAATTTTAATAATTATTTCTGTGAATTGCTATTTTACTATCATTTTGAAATAAATATTTTATTGTATCTGTTTGACATTCTATCCTTCAATTATATTGAATGACGGACGGCTTTACTTTATAACCATGCGATGACTATTTTTTTTCCAACCAACAGAAAACTTGATAATCAATTCTCTAATCTAATTAATATGTATTTTAATTATATATATATATATATCTTTAATTATTTCATAATAATATATATCTTTAATTAATTGTAGAATTTCAATTCATAGCAATCGGCAATGTGCAAGCTTGTAAATTAATAATTTTAACGGATATATACTCGACGGCTTAACATTCTTTTTTTTTTTTTTATCAGATAAAAGGAATATTATTAAAACCAAACCAAGAGGAACAAGCTGTACCCCCAGGGAGCAGATTACAAAATATTCAACATATTACACAGCAATCCTTTTGCCCAAACTACATAACTAGACGATAAACTTGCATCTCCTTTTGCCGAGCACCAAGCCTAAAATCTACATTTGATCTCTTCCTCGATACGCTTAAAATCTCATTCCTTTGCGTTGAATAAAACCGAGTTCCTCCATTTCCAAATCACCCAAGTCACACACAATCCACTCATTCTCTTCTTCCATTTACCTCTCCCAAGTAAACCAACAAAACTCTCATAATGAGTATAACTATACGAAAAACGGGATCTCACCTATTCTATTTTTTATTACAATGATCAACGGGCTACTTGATATTCAAAACGAGTAAAACTAATCGAGAAATGTCACACTTCAATGATCTTCTTTTTTTTTCTTCATTTTTTTCTAATTCGGTTTAGTTTTATTTTTTTCGAATGGATCCTAACAAACTATACTTTCGAAATAAATAATTTTATTATTATTTTCCACGAGAAGTGAGCCCCGTCGAATTTCGACGGGCACTAAACTAGTTTTTTTTAAACCAATTATGTAAACAGTTGAATGAGGGCTCAACTCTTATATTTCTGCAATTCATCTTCGTCATCTTCATCCGCCATCTCTAAAGAATACAAACTCAAAATCAAAATCATATCTAAGAAGAAGAACACAATTGTTCATACCATGAAACAAAAACATATACAACTAAGCAAATTTATTCTATTTAAATTAGATAGAAAGCCACATACCTTTGCTGGAATTCCTAATCTTCACCCCCAAATTCCAAAATCTTCACCACCCGCCCACACAATTGTTCATACCATGAAACAAAAACATATACAACTAAGCAAATTTATTCTATTTAAATTAGATAGAAAGCCACATACCTTTGCTGGAATTCCTAATCTTCACCCCCAAATTCCAAAATCTTCACCACCCGCCCAGAAACTCACCGTCCAGCCGCGTCAACGCCGCCGCACAACCCAGTAAGACGACCGCATCGCCTCCGTCGCCGTGTAAGCTCTCCGACGAGAGAAAGAGAGTTTGCGTGAGATTGAGAGAGAGAAATGGAGAGAGAGATAGTATCGTGAGATTGCGAGAGGGGAGGTTCTGTAAAATAATAGGTAATGTGAGAGAAAGAGAGGAGAAGAGAGAGGAGAGAGGAGAGAGAAAGGGTATTTTCGGGTATCTCTACAAAAATTAGGTAGATTTTATCCATTTTTAAACTTGTGTTATTATTTGTATTCCTTATGTGTTCTTAGGTATATTAGGGTATTACCTCTTTAAAATAATGGTACCATGGTACCGCTTCATGCTAAAAGTATCTTCACAAAATAGAAAACAAAATACCAACTTAATTAAATTCCATACAATCCTTGCGTACACAAAAACAACTCATAACTAGCATAACAAAAGTCATACTCCTTCCGACACTAAAGGATGTGCACCTGACGATGACGTGGCCATGCTATCATCACTGATTGTCCACGTGCAGTCGATATCTGAAAACATCATACACTTGCCTTCACAGACCCTTGCTTCTTCTGACTCATCGTTAACAATCGAAGGTAGTCGAGAAATTCTCAAACTTTCCAATTCTATAGCCACTTCTTTCATGGCTGGCCTCATTTTCCCCTTGACATTCAGGCATCTTCTTGCAAGCTTCGCTACGGCTATGACCCCTTCTCTTGAACCTTCCTCTAAAACTTGAGCATCTAAAACTGCATCAAGATTGTTTTCTTGCATGCATTCGAGAAAATGCGAGGCTAGATTTCTTTCCATTTCCGATCTCTCCATAGATATTGGTCATTTTCCTGTCAGAAGCTCAACCAATATAACTCCAAAACTGTAGACATCGCTCTTTTCTGTGTACTGACTTGTCTGGTAATACTCTGGATCCAAATATTCAAATGTCCCTTTAACCAATGTGGTTAAATGAGTTTGATCTACCTTAACAAGTTTGGAAATTCCGAAATCCGACACTTTGACCGTATACTTTTCATCTAAAAGAATATTTATGGACTTGATATCTCTATGATAGATAGGTATAGAGGATGCAAAATGTAAGTATGACAGTGCCCCCGCTACATCTGCAGCTATTTTCAGTCGCATGCTCCATGTAAGTGGAAACTCGATCTTGGGATCATGGATGAGATCGAAGAGTGTCCCATTTGGCACGAACTCGTTAACAAGTTGAGGAGCCTCAGTTGCCAAACAAGATCCTAGTAATCTAACCACATTCTTGTGATTGATTTGTGACAATATCACAACCTCGTTTATGAACTGCTCCACTTGATTCTCATCCACTTGCCTTAGTTTCTTGATAGCCACAATTGTACCATCAAATAACATACCTTTGTAAACTACGCCTTCTCCTCCTTGTCCACAGATTCAGCTTTCATTAAAGTTGTCGGTGGCTTTGGCCAACTCTTTCTCAGTGAAAAGTTTAGTTTTTCCAAGCGTGCCCTCGCTTGTCTGTTGTTGCCCTCATTTGCGTATGCAACCATAAGCAAAGTAACAGAAGCAGTAGAAGTCCCAACATAGAACTTAGACCTGTGTACAAAAAGTACAAATGTAAAAAAACAAAAGATAATGCTTAGGATTGCATTCTATTGTATCATATACACAAACAATATGGCATTATATTCACATATAATGACACTTGAATCCTGAGATCTCACTACATATTGATTTAAACTTTGGGTTTTGAATAATTTTACCTATCAAGAAAATTTTAACAATGTTGAACGGTGGCAACCTTGTGCAACCGTTTCCCCTTAATTTTCCATCACCGGTATACCCTCTCCGACACGAACAATTGAAAGAGCTGGGAGTATTAATGCAACGAGAATGTTGAACACATGGATTTTCATCACACTCATTAATATCTGCTTCAGAAACAATACAAACACGTTTCAACAATTAGTAGTCCATCCTCATCTGAAACATGTCGAGATACTAGCTAGCTTGCAGTCTCTTTTGTAAGCGTTCACTAAGCGATGTAAGGATTAATTGACTAACTTTATAAAGAGGTTTTCTCTTTGGTGTATAAGGAAAATTTTATCATATCTTCTCATGAAAGGTTGAGAAAAGGCTTAACATGTGTGAAAATATTATTACTCCAAATATAAACTACTTGAGAAATGATATTCTTCTTTAAGGTATTTTTCTATTACATGTTGTTGGGAACCCTGCTTAGTTTAGTTTTGATGATGTTATTAGAAACCACACTTAGTTATAGGACTTAGTTATAGGATTGATAGGAACAGACTAATCTCTGTATTTGGATCAGTCAAGCTTAACTCGGACAGGTTGCTCCATGTAAAGATCAAGGTTGGTAGTGCAACCTTGTACCTAGTTAGATCAATCTATCAACCTGTTCCTTAGTCAACCTGCTCGTGTAACCTGCATAGTCCAATCTGCTGAGGCCAACCTGCATAGGCCAACCTGCATGCTGAGGCCAACCTCCTGAGAGCAACCTGCATGCTGAGGACAACCTCCTAAGAGCAACCTGCATGCTGAGGAACCTGCATGCTAAGGAACCTGCATGCTAAGGAAGCTGCATGCTGAGGAACCTGCTGAGGCCAACCTGCATTGTCCAACCTGCTGAAGCCAATATGCTGTGAGTCAAGCTGCTATTAGTCAACAGCTTCTCAAGATGAAGATTCTAATACAAAGATCAAGCTTGAAGACCACAGAAAGCAAAGACAGCTTGAGGTACAAAAGGTTGACCTTCCCAGTCCGACCTAAGCTGTGCCTTGACAACCTCGATGGTTCAAGCTGTACAGAAAACCTCAACGGCTAGAAGTCCAGTCAGCAGTACGGTTCTGACACCTCTGCAACTCCAACGGCTCTAATTCAAATTGGAGTCATATAAATACTTCAAGCCATCCCAGAATCGAACGCAAGGGGAAAATAGACGGGGAATAGAGTAAAAATAGAGAGGAAACCAGAGTTTCAAAGCCAAATCTATCCAGAAATCTTTACGCTTCAAAGCCAAACTCATCACTCGAATCCAAGCCATTTCCCAAGTGTTGAGACCTTCAAGATTTCAGATTCTGGAACCTCACAGAATACTCTCCACAAGCTTACTACATATTCGTCCAAGTAAAGAAGAATCTGTTAGTTTAGCTGCAAGGTTGTATGTAAGAATGTATGAAAGGTTGTAAGGGTCACGACCCAGAACTCGTGCTCGGCTCAAGTCTAAAGATTGATGAAGGTTGAGGCTGGTACTCAGCCAGTATAAATAAGAGAGAAGTAAGGAATTTCAGATACGACGGTATCTGACGTGGATGTAGGGACGTTTCCCGAACCACGCTAAATCAACTGTCTTGATCTCTCTCTCTCTATCTTTTATTTACAGTCGACCTTACAATGTTCAACTAACCTTCATTACATTGCACTTCATTGATATAATCAACCTGCACAAAGATCCAGACCAAAGAAAGAATTTTCTAAGAGGTAGCCAACCTGTCCACCAAACTTCCGCACACAGTTCGGTTTAGCAAGCTCACCAGTTTACTGACTGAGCTGGATAAACCGAGCTGCACTGATAAGCTGAGCTGACAACTCAGTAAGATCAAATTTTGTTTCTAAAGTCAAAACTGTTGGCGAATTGGTGTATTCCCCCCCCATACACCAATAACTATTTATCGGGACCTACACATGTAGATGGGCATATTGACATTTACAATTCCAGTGAATAAAAATATCTAAGAAACGTTACCCTCATTAACTTATTTTTCCATTAACGAGCTACTTGACATTCAATTGAATGTGTAAAATTAAACGAGCAATGTGGTCCCTTATTGACCTATTTTTCATTATATAATTCAATGCTATTTTTATTGAAGTGTTACAATACTAGTATCAATTAAAATAAATGACTATGTTAGTTTTTATTTTATTTAAAAATTATAACAAAAAGTAATTTTTGTTAAATTTTGATGGGCACTACACTAGTTTATCTAAGTAGGACATGTAATTATTTTATTAGTATTTAATTGTTGTTTATTAATTGAGATAGGGTTGATAAATTCAACATTAGTGCTTATATAGTTTCTTAGATTTTAATTTTTAATTATAAATATTAATTATGAAAATCATATTGGAATGTACATTGGGACAAATGATCGAATCTGCTTTTAAATATACTTATCCAATATTAAAAGCTCATTTGGTTGGAAGTATATATGTGACAGGCCTTGAAATATATGACCTAGATAAATTATGCTGTATATAATATCAATATTGTGTTTGATTAAATGTATTAAATTGTTCAACAATATTTACTTGAGAATGAAATATGGATAAAATTATCCAAAACATTTTATACTTGTGGCTAATATTATTTATCCCACCTAAAAGGTGGGATAAATAATTCCGCAAAACAGTATAATTAAACCGGGCTTTTATTTTATACAAGGCAGTGTATCTTCAACCCAAACAAAATACTAAAGTGTCAGATATATTATATGCCATAATCACCCCTACCAAAAGCAGAACATGTAAACCTTTTTAGTTTAGTTTTGGATAATATCATTAGAGAGAGTGGCTACCAACCTGTGCACCCTGGGTAGAGGTATGGATTTCCTTCATATCCTTCCCAACAATTGCAAAGGTATCCACCAACTTTAGCACCAAAATCAACACAATTAGTATTAGACTGACATACATAGCTTGAATTCCGCTGTGCTTGGGAGCAATTCTGGCCCCCGATCCTCCAGTCCAATCGCACCACCGGCAACTTATCTTTCAAGAACGACGTAGAGTTGTGTAGCAGGATAGAGTAGTTATACGAATACCCGGGTTTGTCTGGGGTTCCCTTCTCCTTCACGAAGGCATAGCTGCAAGGGAAGACTCTTGTACGGTTCCACGATCTACTTAGGTCAAGTATATCAGCCAAAAGAAACGAGGAACCTGTGTGCCAACATATAAAAGAATAGTACTTGTCACGAGAGTCTTGTATGAGACCATCTTTGTAGTAAGATGCGTCAGGATCCGGATCCATACCATATCTAGTGGCATATTTGTTACGAATTACAAATATACCACTTAATGTAGTTTTTCCATGTACTCCTATATAATTACACTATTTTCTATCATTTTTCCATGTACTCCTATATAATTTTTTCAGGCAGGAGGGTTTTGTTGGGCAATTCTTTTCGACCTTTTCACACCAAATTATGATAATATATTTATATCCATTTATAGTGATAATATATTACCATCTTTTCCATATGATAAAGCAAGTGTGGATCACATTATGAGATACTACCTCCGTCCACCATCGTTAGACATAGATGGTGGGACATGCAGGGACAGAGCCAGGAATTTTACATAGGGGGGGCGAATTTTTTAAATATCTAAGGGGTCGTTAGGTATCCATATACTAGTATATCAAATATCAAATAGAGGTATGAATATCATATATCAGGTATGGGTATGAGAAGGGGACGAGACATTTTTAGGAAATTTTCAGGTAGGAATTTGAGACTTTTGATGTGGGGTGACAAAGAAAAATGAGTGATACCTGTGTAAATATTGATACATGAGAGATGTTAAAAATTGAGATATGAGTATATCAAAGATATTATTTTCATACCCATATACTGATATATCAAACACATGGTATGGGTATGGTTCATTTTGATACACATAAACGACTCCCAAGTTATTAAAAGTGATAAAATATAGTGATATTAATGCCTTGATAAAAAAATTCAAATAAAACTGATAGATTTTCTGCATTACAAAATATAAGAACAAATTATTTTGATTAAGTTATTTCGATTTTCTACACCCCATACGTCTAAATTGGGCATAAAATAAATTAGTGTATATTATTATAGGTTACCTAGAACATATATAGGAAATACATACATACATACCGGTATATATAGATATAAAATATATATATGTAGGTAAATTCTTTTCAAAATTGGGGGGGGAGGGGGGCGACCGCCACCACCTGTCCCCCCCCTAGCTCAGTCCCTGGGGACATGGGTTTTAATGTATTGTGATGATGTGTTATAAAGTGAATTTTTGTGTCTCATTAGTTGTACAAGATAGGTATTATAAAGTGAATAAATGTGGACCCATTAGTTATAAAGTGAAGTTTTTATGTGGGATCTACTTCCTAAAATGGAAAGTGTCTACTTATTGTGGACAGCCGAATAAGTAAAGTATGTCTAAAGATGGTGGATGGAGGAGTAAACTTTTTTATCTTTTTCTTATCCCTCATTTTCCTCTTCTATTAAGAGAACACGCCCTAAGAAAATAAATAGAAATATGTCATAGTCTACCTTTGAGAATTGGGGTCCGGCAACAGCCCTCGCCAACGGAATTCCTGTCGCTGTTATTTGGGCAGTAACCCCTACCGGTTGAATTATTCCCCTCACCGCAGAAGCCTATGCAGGAGTCGCTGAAACTCTGGCCACCTAAGAACGAGCTCGAGGCTAGTATTTCGTCGCAGCCAACGGCCGTGAGCCAGTTGTCTTCCGACAACGAATATGGACTCCCAACCAAGTTAATGTCATTCCAAACCGTCCATGTCCTTTTGCCAGAAGATCCAGAGCGGCAAGATCCATACACAAGGTGATAGTAGTGGATCCGGATCTGGGCCGGGTTATTAAGGCTTATTCCATCCACTTCTACACTCTTGTCACTAATGTTGAGGTAGGGTTTGGATGTACTATTACAAGTGACGCTGAAAGATTTCTCGAGAGAGCAATCCGACCTGACTCCAAATGGAAACGGAATCGGCACTTTTCCACAATGGGTTGGGCAACCGGGTTTTTGGGTTGATGCTAGTGGAAGAAGAAGGAAGAAGATGAACTGGGAAAGAGATCTCATTAGTGGAGGCATAAATTTTTTTAGTTTTATGTGTAGTTTAGACACACACACACACCCATTTAAAAATCATTCCCATTTAAAAATCATTCTATTAATTAGACGCACACACACACCCATATATACATATATTATGATAACAAGGACCACATAATGTGCTACAACGTTAATCTTGACCCCCCAAGCGTGGAATTACTTCTTTTATCATGGACTGTGATGAATTGATGACCAAGCGTAGCTTATCTTGAAGAAAAAAAATCATATCACCTTTGATCTTAATCACGTAGGTGTTGCACGCAGAAAATTCGTTTCGATTTTGTTTTCCTATAGTCAAAAACATTATAACGTCCTATACATGTTAATAAATTTGTATCAATTTAAGTATAGTTCATAATCACACAGGCCAATATAATGCACTTTAACTGTTCGATGAAAATACAGAGTCAACGATCAGATTATGTTAGGTATGAAGTAAACTTTCCGTTTTCGGAGATTAGTTGATATATTCATTATATTTGAAGTTAATAAATTCCTGACATCTTGGATTTTATTGAAATTGTTTTCTATAATATGATGATTGTTATGTACTGTACTAGTTCCATATACTTATAATATAATTAGTCCATTTTTTGGGAATAGACATGTCGACTTTAGATCACGTCCACTCATGTTGTCTATGCTTTTAGAAAAGTTGATCAATAATTTATTCACTTTTTATATTAACAAGAAACACATAAAGTTAGCAAAATTAGGAACCACATTTTATCCCAACATACAATTTATATGCTAACAAAAAATGTTATTTTGCATCTAACTCTATATGTATTTCAATATAATTTAAATTATAATTTTTTTTAATTATTCAAACTTTTTTGTTTATTTTCCAACTTTGATGATTTTTATATCAAAATAAAAGTCTCGATGCGATCTTTTATTAAGATCCTTTATTCATAAATATGAGTTTAATTATGAATCTATATATGGTGTGTATATTATCTTTAAATAAATTCTCAAATATAGTGCAGAAAACATTTGAGACTAATATAATGGGACGAAGGAAGTACTAACATTTATGTCTTTGAGTTGCAGGAATCTCTGTAAATTAATAAAAATAAAAAATAAATCCTAATACAAATTAAAAACAAAACACAATCTCAAACTAGAAGTCTCGTATTACATGCTATAGTAACGTATACACAGATACAAATAACAGCACGTTCGATTTTCTTAGTGTAGAAGATCTTAATTATACATAAATTCGATCATACTACTTCGCACATTAAGGGGTGTGCACCTGATGCTGACGTGGACATACTGTCATCGTCGATTGTCCACGTGTACTCAAAATTCGAAAACATCATATTCTTACATTCAATCACCCTTGCTTCTTCTGTCGCTTCACTAACAATCGAAGGTATTTGAGAAATCCTTAAACTTTCCAAATTAATAGCCACTTCATTCATGGTTGGTCTCATTATCCCCCTAACATTCAAGCATCGCCTTGCAAGCTGCGCAACTGCTATCACATCCTCCTTTTCACCTTGCTCTGAAACTTGAGTATCTAAAATGTCGTCAAGATTGTTTTCTTGCATGCATGCAAGAAAATGTGATGCTAGATTTCTTGCCATTTCTGATCTTTCCATAGATATCGGCCGTTTGCCCGTTAGAAGCTCGACTAGAATCACCCCAAAGCTGTACACGTCACTCTTTTCTGTGTATTGACTTGTTTGGTAATATTCAGGATCTAAATACCCAAACGTCCCTTTCACCAGCGTGGTTAAATGAGTTTGGTCTACTTCAACAAGCTTGGAAATTCCAAAATCCGACACTTTGACAATGTATTTTTCATCTAAGAGAATATTTTTGGACTTGACATCTCTATGATAGATAGGTATAGAAGATGCAGAGTGTAAGTACGCTAATGCCCCTGCTACATCTGCAGCTATTTTCAGACGCATGTTCCATGTGAGAGGGAACTCAATCTTAGGAACATGAATGAAATCGAAGAGCGTTCCATTTGGTAAGAATTCATAAACAAGCAGAGGCTCCTCATTTGCTAGACAACACCCTAATAATCTTACCACATTCTTATGATTAATCTGTGATAATATCACAACCTCATTTATGAACTGCTCTACTTGATTATCATCAACTTCCCTTAATTTCTTTATCGCTACAATCGTACCATCGGATAACATACCTTTGTAGACTATTCCTTGGCCTCCTTGTCCACAAATTCTGCTTTCGTTGAAGTTATCAGTGGCTTTGGCCAACTCTTTTACAGTGAAAAGTTTAGTTTTCCCGAATGTGCCCTCGCTCGTTTGTTGTTGCATGAGAATGCGTTTGAAGAGATCTTCTTTGCGCTTTCTTTTCTTTTTATTCTCAAGCACTTTATGCAGCCAAAAACATAGTAATAGAAAAACCATAAGCCCTAATGATGCGCCCAACCCTGTGTGCACAAATCACTCATCATCTTAGTAAATAAAAATAAACTAATTGCGATTTGCTTATAATTTTGAAACTTACCTATGAAGACAATTTGGATAATGTTGGAGAGTGGCAGTGACAACCTTGTGCAACCATTTCCTCTTAACCTACCATCACCGCTATACCCCCTTTTACACAAACACTCAAAAGAGCCATTACTATTCTTGCAGGTAGAATGTGAAACACACGGATTACTAGCACATTCATCAATATCTGCTCCAAAAAAAATATTAAAAAAAGCCTTCATCAATTAGTATAGTACATTTCCAATTAAAAAAATTATTCAATTCTTAAATTCTTATATATTAGTCCATTATTGTATTTGTTAATTAGGGTATATATATAATTATTTTTAAGCTAGAGAAGTCTGATTATTTTAAAATTGATTATTACATTATTATGGTATATGCTACTCTTTCCCTCCCAACTCAAGTAAGTCTTTTAAATATATATGAAGTATAAAATAATAAAATCAACCATTTAAATTGGGATAGAGAGAGTATTTTGTTAGGCTTCCTTCTGTATTACCTCCTTTGTCCACGAGTTATTTATCATGTTGACTTTATAGATGATTTTGGAGCTTTGTGATAATCAATTTTAAATTGAATTTTTGAAGTTTAGTTTTTTTTACAAGTACTACAACACTCGTAATACCATGTAAAGAAAACTAAAATCAAAAAATTTAATTTAAAATCCATCATCACAAAGTTCCAAAATTATCTAAAAAGTCAAGGTCAGTAAATCGTGGACGGAAGGAGTAATAATTACATATTTGGCATGTATGTTAAATATACGTGAATGATAAAAATCATAAAATAATAAAATGAGCTAATGAAATGGGACAGAGAGTACTAAGTATAGTATAAACTTTTATATTATATTCCTTCCATCCCCCATTAGAGAGAGAAAACTACTAACCTGTGCATCCAGGGTAAAGGTAAGGGTTTCCAGCGTATCCTTGGGAGCAGTTGCAAAGGTATCCTCCAATTTTAGCTCCAAAATCAACACATTCAGTATTAGACTGGCAAGCATAATAGCTCGAATTCCACTTCGCTTCGGAGCAATTCTGGCTGCCGATCCTCCAGTCCAGCCGCACCACCGGCTGCTTTTCTTTCAAGAACGTCGTAGAGTTTTGCATCAGGATGGAGTAGGTATATGAATACCCAGGTTTATCCACAAGGATTCCCTTCTCTTTGAGGAAGGCGTAGCTACAAGGGAAAACCCTCGTTGTTTCTCGCAAGATTTTGCTAATGTCAACTAGATTCGCAGTAAGGTACGAGGTACCTGCAACATAATGGATATAAAATAAAATTAATTATTGTAATTTTTTTCTTGATTAGGCAAACACAACACTCTCATAGACAAGCACCCAGGTGAATCGAACGGATATAAAATAAAATTAACTTTTGTAATAAAACAAATAAAATTGACTTTTGTTATTAAATGCCTCAAATAGGCCGGGAAGGAGAAAGTATGAAGTTTACCTTTGGGAATAGGTGTCCGGCAACAGCCCTCCCCCACCGAATTCCGGTCGCCATTATTCGGGCAATTTCCCAAATCCTGTAAAGTGTAACCATCCGAGCAGTAGCCTGCACAGGCGTCACGGAGACTTTGATTGCCGTCGTACGAGCTGGATGCGATGAAATCGTCGCACCCAATGCCGGTGAGCCAGTTGTCTTCAGACAACGAATATTGGCTCTCCGACAAGTCTATGTCGTTCCCATCATTCCACGTGCTGTTTCCTGTAGATATGTTGTAACAAGCTCCATATAGAAGGTGTGGATACTTGATCCGGATCCGGGCCGGGTTATCGAGGCTTATTTCAACCACTTCGACACTCTTATTACTAATGTTGAGATAGGGTTTGGAAGCGATGCAAGTGATGGTGAACGATTTCTCGAGAGAGCAATCGGACCCGACTCCGAATGGATACGGAATCGGCATTTTTCCGCATCGGGTCGGGCAATCGGGTTTGCGGGTTGATGCTATTGGAAGAAGGAAAAAGAAGATGAAGTAGGGAAGATAACTCATTTGGATTGAATGAAAGTATAGCTTCAAAGTGGAAACACATATATGTATAAATCAAGGATTATAATGACTATGTGGGTGTAATTATCCAGCTATATACATGTGTTTTACAGTAGTATGTTTTAGCTTTTCGAATATTAAATGTCGCCATGATTGGTAAGCCTTTGGGAAAGTAATGTGTAATAAGCTAAAAAACGTGCTTATTAATAAACTAACAAAAAAAAAAAAAAAAAAACATAATATGTGCTAGTGGTTACAACATTAAGCTTGACCCCACGCGCGTGGAATTACTTTTATTTATTTATTATTCAAGAACTATGATGAATTGAGGACTAAGTTGAGCTTTTCTTGAGGAAAAGTGAACTTTAATTAGTCTTAAAAAAAATAAAAAAAATAAAATTAACTTTAATATATCCAATAATTTTAAAAATTCTTGTACCTAACTACGCCCAGAAAAGTATCAATAAACTTATATTGATTTTGTAGTCAACACATCATTACTTTAATTACTAATTATCCTAATATAGTTTTAATCCACTATGGGAGCACTTTTTAATTTCGAGCCTAATCTCCCGCAATCATCCATATTGGTGGTGCATTATTCGTGAACTGAGTGATAATTTTATTTCAATATCTTATCTTGTTTTTACTTTTTATCATGCTCTGTAATATTTTAACATTAAAGTTATGCCACGTTTTCGGCCGGGTATAATCTGAAACTATACATATTTAATTTGGGAAGCTTTCATTAGTAATCATTAGATCAAAGTTCCCACAAGCTCTTTTATGCTTGAGAAAAGAGTAATTATTATGCATTTATTTTTCGTTATCATTCTTTTTATTTTTCTTAATCCACTTTAAACACGCTATACGTATGGCAAGATTTGTTATTTATTCAACAAATATCCCCAAAATATAATATAATGGAATATGTCAGGCTCACATTAATAATCTTCTCTGTGTGTGTGGAAGAAAAATAAAAAGAAAAGGAAAAATGAATGTTTCCAAGAAGATATTTTGTTATGATTTTAATTATTGCATGCCATTAAACCCATGCTTATATTATATTGACATCTCTTACTTAGCTTACTTATCGATGTGGGATGTATATAAATCTTACATAATCATATGATGTGCTAGATTTACTTACGTCTATTTAGAGAACCCACCGTGAACGTACTTAAGAATTATATATGTGAGAATGGAGGAAATATAGATTTATATCTTCTAACTTTTTTAAAATCGACTGAGTCAAATAAATTTAATTTATTAATTTAAAAATTCTAATTTAATAAGTTGGTTATACCTATGTCTATTCTTGAGGAATAAAATAAAATCTATTACTATTATAACAGGGTCAATTCTTACAATTTTTGCTTTGTCTAATATACCCCTATTTTAGATCTATTTTAAGGTGATAAAGTAATTATGAACGTAATTTTTTTTATTTAATTGAATTTATATAAACTTTTCCTACTTCAAGTATAATTATACTTCTCCGCTCTTATTTATCTTGTCAATTTTGCAAGAACATTATTCATCTACTCAAAAATCTATTGCTTTCTACGTGCTATATCATAAAACTCACAATAATAAATAATAAGTACGGAATTTGATATAAATATTGAAACATAAAAAAAATTATACTATTATTTTTAACATATTTTTCAACATTAATAAAAAAAAAACGTATCTACGTGCAACGCACGTAATCTCTACTAGTTATTTTATAAATAACCGTATAGATGCAGATAATTATTCATCTCCACTGTTCCTTGAGTTTGCTTTTCATTTAGGGTGATACGTACACCATGTTTACAGAGAAAAAGAAAACTCAGAAGAATTTTCAATTGGGAACTCTTGAATTTATGGAAAATCAAATCAAATAATTAGTTATTGAAAATAAGACAATATAAAGATAACACATTTTGTGAATATTCTACTGCTTTTCCCCACCAAAGCGTCTTTGTCTCCGCTGAAACGCAGTAAGAGCCTCCATAAAATCTGCGTCGTCGAATTCAGGAAAGAGCTTCTGCGTAAAGAACAGCTCTGTGTATGCCAACTGCCACAGCATGAAATTGCTCACTCTCAATTCACCGCTGCTTCTGATAAGCAAATCAGGGTTTGGATAATCATCAATCACATTGGTTCCAAGAGGCTGCCCGAAAACGGCGTCGTCGATGTCTTCAACTTGCAAAACCCCATCTTTCACTTTCGTCGCGATTTTCTTCATCGCTTCAGTCATATCGTATCGACCACTGTAGTCAGTAGCCAACACAAGGTGCATTCTGTCGTTGCCTTTAGTAGTCTCCTCCGCGTCGGACATCCGCTCTTGCAACAGCTGCGGAAGCCGCTCTCTTCTCCCAATGAAAGATACCCTCACTCCATTTCTGTTAATTCCTCATCATTCATTCGGTGTAAGATATATTAGAATGTGTTAGCAAGTAGCAACTGGGAAAGTAAAAATGAAAAAAAAAAAAAAAAAAAACTTACTGCGTTAGCATCTCAGTAAAGGTTATGATTAACTCGGTGAAGAGGCCCATCAGAAAGTCAACTTCTTCCTGTTTATTCATTATTATTACAATTGATTACTCCTTCCCTCCGTCGTACTCCATCTGTCACATTTATAATGAGTTTTTTTTTGCATAGGTTTCTAGGTAGGTGATTATTAATTAGAGATAAAGTGTTGTAGATTGCATTTTTTTTTTTAAAACTAGAGCATCATAAATTCATAAAAACATACGGATGTTTGAGCTCATATAAAAGATAGTATCAAAACATTTAATTTGGTATAAAATTATAAAACTCGAAGGTATCATAATTTAAAATTTATAAATCAATACATCTGGATACTTGCGGAGAGAGAGGTGAGTAAATGAAGAGATGATAGATTATATTAATAAGTTAGGAAAGAGACCAAGATGAATGGGACGGAAAAAAAAAAGGCTTGTTATAAAGGGGACCGTTGGAGTATATAGTTCTCGTGGCAAAAGAAGTGGTCTGACGAACAAAAGAAATGTACCTTGGGACGAACCCAATTCTCTGTGGAGAATGCAAAAACTGTGAGAACTTTGACTCCGGATTTAAGGCAGTTGAAAAGGAGTTTCTCAAGGGCTTTTCCTCCAGCTCGGTGAGCATCATGCACCGGCAGCCCTTTGCTTTTGGCCCACCTTCTGTTTCCGTCCATTATCACTGCGACATGTTTGGGCATCATCAGTTCCGGTTCTACGCCTGCAGC
Source organism: Mentha longifolia (assembly GCA_001642375.2). NCBI lineage: Eukaryota > Viridiplantae > Streptophyta > Magnoliopsida > Lamiales > Lamiaceae > Mentha > Mentha longifolia. The sequence continues at coordinate 34,135,535 of CM038116.1, forward strand.
TGCAGCCTCATTGTAACTTCCTGAAACAGCACATATTTTGTTCTTTCCCAAAGGGAACCTTACAAGAGAAGAGTTTGTTTTGCATGACTTTATATGAGTTTTTGGATATGCAGAGGGACCAAAACTCATGCTTCCTGCTAGAGCTAGAGGAACTGGCAACTGTAGAGAATACATTTTTATTTTCTGAAAATATTATATGGGCTTTTAAGACTCTGTTAATGTTCATAGGATTGGTTGGATTAATATATGTAAGGAGATGAATAACTATACAAAGTCAAAGTGTTTAGTTTAATTATCTTACAATTAGTGGGTGGAGTATTGTGTAGTTTTAGGAACGTTATGATTAATTTTACTTGTTATGTACGTCATGACACTAGATTAGAGTGTTGTATAAGTAAATGTCTAATGAACCGTAGGATATATAATTTAATTGGTTTCTGTCCACGTTCAACCGATTTTGCTTTAGAAACTCCTCAATGTACAAGATTTTTTCAATTTATAGAATCTGTATTTTATATAATTCCACGATTTTTGATTTTGATTTTAACATAAAATAATTGGCCTATTGCATAATAATATGAGATAAAATTGTTACACGTTTACCATTTATCTTTAGGGTCTATTTGGTTTTATATACTACCTCTGTTCTTTTCAAATTGTTACACATTTTATAGCAATTTTTTCAAGCGTTTTCAAGCGTCTTGATGATGAGTTTTAAAAGAACTTTTTAAAGATTTTTTTCTTTTACGGGTAACTACAACACTTGAAAAGTTCTTTTAAAACTCATCATCAGGACGCTTGAAAACGCTTAAAAAAATTGCTATAAAAAGTGTAACAATTTGAAAAAGACGGAGGTTGTATAAGAGAGTAGAAGGGTACTAAAGCTCACTTACCATGTATCGGGCAACCTGTTTTAACGTAAATATATACTCTAGCTGACTCGTAATATGAAAACATTTTACTTCGTACGAGTTTTCACTATATCATTCAAAATACTATTTTATTGAAGCCAAAATGATTCCAACATATCGAGTATGTGTTTAAATCTTCTTTACATGAAACTTATTGTATTTATGCTTTATCATCATCTCGATTAACTCCCAACTTATTTCCCAATTGTTGTAATAGTTTATTTACACTCAAAACATAAGTGACATTGGTATCAGCAAATTTTTATTAGTTCATAGGTTCATACATCTATTTTATGTTTTATCAAAGGGCATCCCTATTTATTTAGTCAATTAATATTTATTAGGTATATGAATTTGTTCAGAAATGATATACTACTCCCCCATTTATGGGCACCTTCGTTGTTTTATCTTTTTGGCATTACTTTGTTCGATTTTTTCAATTGTTTTATATTTTAGTACCTTAGAAATTAATATAGAAATCATAAAATTTTAAAAACAAATAAATATCAAAGCTTGATTTGTTTTATTACTCATTTTTTGAAGTAAAATAAAAAATAATAAATCGAGCTTTGGTTTTTTAGATTTTATAATTTCTATATTAATTTCTAAGGTACTAGAATATAAAACAATTGAAAAACCGAACAAAATAATGCCAAAGTGATAAAACGACGAAGGTGCCCACGAATGGGGGAGTAACATATCATTTCTTTGAATTTGTTAATGTATCTAATTATATAAATAAAAAATTGCATTACCCCACTGCACTATGCGGCCGGACCTTAGAAGACCAACCCATCCAAAAAGGTTTACCCAGCCCAATAGACTATCAGTATGGTATCATTATGTTCCCATTTTGCTAACCATTTCCATCCCCACTTATGCATATTGTTTGTTTTGTTCTTCCGTTGGGGCAAAAGAACTGTTTGTTTGTATTTGATAATTGATGAATGCATTTACATGTAATGCACAAGAATCTGATGTATAACAGTCCATGTATACAGTGTAAAAACTATCTAACCTTATCTAATTGATTTAAAAATTGCACTCAATTTCTTAATGATCCATTCCACCTTATTAATTATATTTATTTTGGAGTTTGGTTAATTAATTAATACTTGTATTAGCTTTTCTATAAGTTAGAGATACATCTAATACATAGAAGCTGTTTGAAACTGTATCCATCCCACTATCATTATACTACTTTAATCATTTGCTAGTGTTTATTTTGGATACAAAATTGAACTCCCTGGAGATTATGGAGTTTCTGCCACCTTTAATGTGGCTGACTTATCGCCATATCATGGTGAAGATGAGGATGAGTGTGAAGCAAACTCGAGGGCGAGTTTTACAGCAGCGGAAGCGAATGATCAAGGAAAGAAATCGCCACACAAAAATAAAGGTAATGGCCCCATAGTTGAAAGTGCAGAAAATTCAGAAAAGCGCAGCAGCTGGGTTGACTTCGAGCAATAAACTGCTTTCTCTCGGGCTTTACGAGGCTGATTGGCCAACATGGTTTCGAAGCCCTTTGAGTCTAGTTTCTAGAACATCAAACGAAAGGGCATTTGAAATTTTCTAGAGAGAGTTATGGCCAATTTACTACAAGGTGGCTGTGAAAACCGAAAATCTGCAAATGAAAAACTTTTCATCTCTTTAGCTTACAATTATGAGTTATTAATGTATCTTGAATGTGGGTAGTGAAAAAGTGTAAGGGACTAATATAAATAAGTGTATGTGGGAGTTCTTATGGTGAAGATCTTGAATAAAAAATCCCTCTTTTTAGTCTCTCGACTAGTCTATAGAAGAAGTATTTTCTTCTTGTTTTATTTTCCTCTCACTTCCTTGGTGGATTCCATAGAGTGTAGAGTTTTTGTGAGTGTTCTCTTGTATTTCCTCCTCAATTCATTTCTTCTCGGTATCAGGCTTTTGTATATTTACGTGCTGTTAATGCTCTTTCATGATAAGTATACTTATTGTAATCATGTGGAATCAACTTTATACTTACTGTATCAATTTTCTAGGTGATCCAGTTTGGTTGTTTTGGAAGGAATTTCCATCAGCAGTAGTAGCTCTTTTTCTATGCTAATTTGATTCTCTTATAATATCCTTTTGTGTCCATATAGATGACGTGCTTGCGTACGTAGCTACGGGGAAGAGACTGTCTTTGATCAAAGCATAGGAAGAAGGTGAAAAATTGAAATATGAGAACAAGTAAGCAATTTCTTGTATGCTAGTCGTGATCATATTTTTTAATCCCAAAGTGATGAGTTTTGTTTAATTTTTAATTCATAACTTAAGAATATTGCTATGTGGCTGCTCAATCATTAAGGTCATGAGAAGTCCAAAAAAATTCTCTATTAATAGCTCCATGTAGTAGGTGTTATAGAAAATTTTCGTAATTCCATATTACATTATGTTTAGCTCCATGTAGTAGGTGTTAAGTGATCTTTACAAAGTAACAGGTTTGCCGAATGCCATTTCTTTAATAGATTGATTTGATGCAATTTCTTACTAATCTATTAATTTAAAGATTGGTTCTTCATATTCAGGTTGATGAATTCCTTGTTGACAACTTGTTGCCATTCTTGAAGATTTGGAAGAAGAAGTTACATTTTGAGTGTTGGAGTATTGATTTCTTTGGTGATGATTTTGTAATTTTGCATACGAGTGGTTGTTTTAATTTAGTTGTAGATTAGATTGGATGACTTTTATGTATGACACTATTAAACTTTGTGACATCTTGACTATTTTGGATAATAAAATTTAGTATTTTCTAAAATAATTGATTTTTAATGTTTATTTTTTGCATTAAATGAAAGCAGGTAATTAACAAAATGAAATAAAAATTACATAAATCAACAAAAATAAATTTAAATTTTACAGTAAGTATAGATAATGGTCAATCATCAAAACCGTTATCTATGCCTAGTCATACATAACGGCTAGTAACATACATACATAACAGTTTCATAAAACCGTTATCTATACACATATATACATAGCGGTTCTAAAACCATTTATATAACGGTTTAAAACCGCTATGTATATTGTACTATAGATAACGGTTTTCAACTCATATAGATAATGGATAAAAACCGTTATCTATGTGCATTTTTGTAGTAGTGGATTCAGCTTTCGTTGAAGCTATTCATCTTTGGCCAATTCATTTGCAGTGAAAAGTTTTGTTTTTCCAAACGTGTACTCGCTCGTTTGTTGTTGCATGAGAAGGTGTTTGAAGAGATCTTCTTTTCTTTTTATGCTCTTTCTCTTTTCAAACACCCTGAGCAAACAAAAACAGAACAAGAGTAGCTTTTTCAAACCTGCGTGAAGAAGCCACTCATCTCATTAATTAAAACTTATAAGCTAATCATATGCTTAGGATTTAAAATATTACCTATTAAGGCAAATTGGAGAATCTTGAGGTGTTGCAACCTTGTGCACCCATTTCCCCCTAACTTGCCATCACTGCTATACCCTCTTTGACATACACAGTCAAAAGAGCCAGGAGTAATGATGTCGTGATCACATACATTAAAATCTGCTCCAAAAAGCAACCAAAGAGGCTTAATCAATTCGGAGAACATTTTCATTTTCGCTGTATCTTCCTGCAAGGCATCGGGTAGCGATAAGGTCATCTGGAAAATTCCTTCCCATCCAGACACTCTGTACTGTCGTACCCATGCTCCATTTTCTGATGGAACTTGGTTAAGAAGACACCTATGGTCTGGGTAGGCTTCATTTGGCAGGTGTAGAATTCTACGAGTGCAGGTGCTATCCTAGGTCTAAGGGCCGAAGACTTACATGCAGTCAACTTGATGCGAACCGTCCTGTAAGAGTGGAAGTGAAAGCTGGGGACCATATTCTAATCATATACTTCACTTATTTTCTCACCTCGGGTTTTACCTTTCTATCGTGCATCTATTCAGATAGTATTTGTGTGAATGAAGGAAATGTTAGATTTATCTTCTAATCTATACCGTATTATAAAAGTCTCTTGTTTTATAAATTTTGGTTTACCTATTTTGCCCATGTTATATAATTTAGTTTAAGATCAATAATGTCATATCATATTATTATACACAAATTTATAGAAAAATAAATAAAACAAGGTTTAGAAAATTACACGTTTTTATAAAAAAAAGTCAAACATGATTTTAAACCATTGTAATTAGGTATATTACATGAATTTATAGAAAAAAAATCAAATATATTATATAAATTTGAGAATTTTATAAGGAAAAAGAAAATCATATACAAATTATTTCTCTTTTATAATTAATCACTTTAATTTATATCCAACCACTTGGTTTGATTGAAGAAGATTATGCACAAGTCAAGTTAATCTATACAATCTCAACATTGAAACAATAAATAATTTTGTAAAGTAACAACGTACTATTTCATTTTTGGATTATTTTCTAAGGATATATATTACAATATTTTGTTGAAATTAGAAATTAAAAGAATTTCACTCTTAGAGAGTTTGTGAGATTCAAAATATATTATTTTTTTTATAAAAAGAATAACGTGAATGAGAGATTATACATACAACACACTTAATCACTGCTAGTTCTTTAAAAGTGACTAAGAGTCAAATAAATGTAATTCATTTAACAGAGAAAAGGAACTAAAACTTAGAAGACTTTTCAATTCGAAACACATGAATTTATGTGAAATCAAATAATTATTCTACTTCTTTTGGTCACCAAAGCGTCTTTGTCTCTGCTGAAACGCAGTAACAGCCTCCATAAAATCAGTGTCGTCGAATTCAGGAAAGAGCTTCTTTGTTAAGAACAGCTCCGTGTATGCCAACTGCCACAGCATGAAGTTACTCACTCTCAATTCACCGCTGCTTCTGATCATCAAATCAGGGTTTGGATACTCATCAATCACATTGGTTTCGAGATGCTGCTCTAAAACGGCATCGTCGATGTCTTCAACTTGCAAAACCCCCGTCTTTCACTTTCGTCGCAATTTTCTTCGTCGCTTCAGTCATATCGTATCGACCACTGTAGTCAGTAGCCATCACAAGGTGCATTCTGTTGTTGCCTTTTGTACTATCCTCGACGTCAGACATTAGCTCTTGCAGCAGTTGCGGAATCCGCTCTCTTCTCCCAATGAAAGATAACCGCACTTCATTTCTGTTCCTCATCATTCATTTGGTGTAAGATATTAGAATGTGTTAGCAAGTAGCAACTTGGAAAATGAAAACAGAAAATAAAAAGAAAAGAAGAAAAAGAAACTTACTCCATTTGCTTCTCAATTAAGGTTGTGAGTGACTCGCGGAAGAGATCCATGAGAAAGTCAACTTCTTCCTGTTTATTCATTGTTATTACTATTGATTACTCAATCTCTCCGGCATACTCTCTCCGTCCCATTTAAAACGAGGCTTTTTTTTTCTTTTTTTTTTTTTTTTTTTTAAAATTATTGCTTAGGTTTTTAATTGAGTATTAATTAGAAATAAAATGTACTCCCTCCATCCTCTATTTGTTGAACCCGTTGGCTTTTAAATTAATTTTAGAGCTTTGTGATAATGGATTTAAAAGTGTATTTTTGAAGTTTAGTTTTTCTACAAGGTACTACGAGTGACTAAACTCTAAAAATTTAATTTAAAATCTATTATCATAAATCTTCAAAATAAGCTAAAAAATCAACAGGCTCAACAGATGGAGGACGGAGGGAGTATAATTTAATATTTTAATGCATATATTATTTTTCTTAAAACTAGAGCATCATACATCAATAAAAACATACTGATGTTTCATTTTAAATTAAATAAAGTATCAAGACGTTTAATAATTGATATAAAAATTCAAATTATACCGGAGATATTAGTAACATAGTCTAATTCATGTAATAAGTCTCTAATTATTTTTTTAATAGGAAAGAGCCCAAGATGAGTGGGACGAAAAAGAGGCTCGTCATAAGGGGACCGAGGGAGTACGTACCTAGTTCTCAAGGCAAAAGAAAGTTGTCTGAAGAAAAGAATTGTACCTTGGGACGAACCCAATTTTCGGTGGAGAATGCAAAAACTGTGAGAACTTTGACTCCGGATTTCAGGCAGTTGAGAAAGAGTTGCTCGAGGGCTTTTCCTCCAGCTCGGTGCGCATCAGACACCGGCAGACCTCTGCTTTTGGCCCATCTTCTGTTTCCGTCCATTATCACAGCGACGTGTTTGGGCATCATTAGTTCCGGTTCTACACCTGCAGCTGCAGCCTCATTGTAACTTGCTGAAACACCACATTTTTGGTTCCATACCAAAGGGAACCTTAAAAGAGAAGAGTTTGTTTTGCATGACTTTACAAGAGTTTTTGGATATGCAGAGGGACCAAAACTGATGCTTGCTGCTAGAGCTAGAGGAACTGGCAACTGTAGAGAATACATTTTTATTTTCTGAAAATATGAAAGACTGTGTTAATGTTAACAGGATCGGTTGGACTAATATGTATTTATAGAGGAACAACTATACAAAGTCAAAGTCCCCGTAAGGGGTTGATATGTTATACTATCTCTATCACATTGTATTAGTCCTTTTTAGATGGACACAGAAATCAAGGAAGAAGATAATATGTGGCTATAATCAATTCTAAGGAAAAATAGTTAATTATAGCTAAATATTTTTTGTCATTTTAGAAAGGAGACTAATATGATGGGACGGACCAAAACGGAAAGGGAACTAATATAATGGGATGAAGGTAGTATATGATGACATTTCTTTCAAAAAAAAAAATCTATACAAAGTTAAAGTGTTTAGTTTAATTATCTCACAATTAGTGGATGGAGTATTTTGTAGTTTGAGGAACGTGACGATTAATTTTACTTGTAACGTACGTCATGACGCTAAATTAGTGTTGAATAAGCAAATGTTTAATGGACCATAGGGTAATTAAACTAGTTTCTGTCCACCTTCAACGGATTTTGCTTAGAAACTCCTCAATGTACACCATTTTTTTTTAATTTATAGAATTTTTATTTTATATACTTCCACGTACGATTTTTGGTTCTGATGTTATCATAAAATAAGTGTCCTATTGCATAATAATATGAGACAAAATTGTTACATGTAGGGTCTGTTTGGTTTTATGTATAGAGAGTAGAAGGGTACTAAAGCTCACTCTCTATGTGTCAGAGCCAGACACCCTGTTTAACCTAAATGTATACTCTAGATTACTCGCAATATGACCAGATCGATCAAGTACATATATACTAACTCTAGTCGAATATCAAGAAAAATTTAACAAGGCTTTTCAATTATAAGTACTAACACAAATATAAAAAATAAACACAACTCGAACATTCTATATATCCCAAATGATTTTAATGAATTAACTAAGACTTAAATTAAGGTCAAGTATTTAAAAACCAACACGTAAGAAACTCACATGATTAAAGCCTAGGATTCAGGACATCTTTCCTCAACAATCCAACTTATTATATGAATATTATCATGTGCACTAAACACTTTACCAAGTTATTCTCTCTAGTTGACTAATTAATTAACTACCGTATTTAGACAACAACTTACTAACTCACATATTCGACGTTGAACTAGATAAGATAACAATGGTCAATCGTTCAAATTAAAGAAGCAATCAATAACCAATAAGCATGTGATAGTTCACAAGTCACTTATTCTAAATCCCTAAACCCCAGAGAGGAAATTTAGCTACCCATCAACATGCATGCGATCAAGAGTATCGAATTCGTCTTATAAAAAAATCAATCACAAAAATATAAAGAAGCCATACCATTAATTGCATAAACGAATCCAAGTAGCTAAATATCCAAACCCTTAATCCATTCTTCAATATGCAAAAGAAAATAACTAGGAACATTATAAAATAGTGCTCAAAGTAGATATGTTTTCGTGTACTGAGCTTAGAATTTATAGTTTCACAAAATTACGTACAGTCAAAACTGATACGAGTATATCCGTATTTATTTAGTTTCATAGATATCCGTATTTATTTATTATTTATTAGGAATATTGTATTAACTTGAGTCGAGCGTATTATAAGCTCTTTTACGGGTTTTCTTTGTTGATTCTTTCCCATATCGCAAAAGAGAGTCGAATCAACCCTAGGATGTCTAGTATAAATTGGTCTTTATTATTATGGAATAGAACAACAAGAATTAAGCAAATCTATTTTTTCCTTTATTCCGTCAATTTCCTCTTTTCTTTTCCTGAAAGTCTTCGGCGTGAACGACAAGTTAAGCTCGCGTCTGCCTACTGTCTTCGATCGGCATGAATATCTTGTTCACCGGCGTGTGATAAGGAACAAAGCCTTATCAATTGGTGCTTTCATTAAGAGTTGAACTCAACCCACGTCAAAAATCCTGAAATATAATTGGTGGCAGCGATCATTGGGTCTTCAAAATAACGAGGGTCCGGCGACCGCTCTATGCTCTTGAAATAATTTGCTTGCGACCATTGAGAGCTGATGTTTTTGACTACTTCTGATTTCTTTTGGCCCAGTGACCACTCAAATTAAGCCCGCGATCACTGGGGATCTTTTCGTATCTTTATCCTTCGTGAATTGTCCAACGACCGCTGAGTGCCAACGGTTGCGAAGCTCCCTTTTTTAAATTCTCCGATTTCTTCCTTCGAACTTGTTTTTCTCCATTCCTTCTTCAAGCGCTAGCCCCTTTTCATCAATTTCGCCCCATCCCCAATTCTACAATACGAATCAAATTTTACCCGACTATAAAATGAAAAGAAACACATAAAAGATGACTCAAAATGAAACAAATGGAATACAAAAAACTACACAAACTTATGCCAAACAAAACAATTTTTCCTTTAACGATGATATAATTACTTCATGGTAAGTGATAATTTTATATGCGTACGGATAAGCACGAAGATGGAAAAAATGTTCGAACGGGATGAAATTTTATTTGGTTGACTCAAACTTTTCTATACCCAAATATAAATAATGGAGTATAAAGTTGAAGTATATATCCTTACAATTTTACCTTATTCGATATACTTTTCACACATTTGGATTTCCAAATAATATGGCGTCGTATTAATTTAGCAACCGCTTCATGCCTTTAGAAGTAGAGGTATCTCTAATTAAGTTTTTTTTCACATAGCTAATATCATAAAAAATAAAAGTTAAAAATTCAACGGGAACCCTCAAAATTGCCCCTTTGTTATTGCAAACCCAAAAAAGTAGCCACAACAATAAAAAAAACTAAATACTAGCCATTGTTACTAAACTATCCTTACTTTCCTTAATTATTTAGATAGAAATATAACAAAAACGAAAGCAGAAAAAAATCAATGAGAAGAATTGAACACCAATTTTCACTGCTACTGGTAACCACCACAAGCCGATATCGGCGGCCACCACAAGCCGCCGGCGATCACCACGAGCACTCACCGGAACCTGCTGCTACACTGGATTGAATACATGAATTCCGATTACACGAATTGGGTGCTCCCGTATTCAATTCATGTTTATTTTATCAGAATTTGAAAAAAAAAAAAAAAAAACATAATCCAGAAGAAACCCTTTATGAATACACGAATCTGATTTAATGAAGTTACAGGCGACCATGGCAAGTCATTACCGGAATTATCTGCAACGATTTCATGAATACACGAATCAGAAATTCAATACACGAATCACATGAATGCCTGACTCGTGTATTCGTGAATCGTGCACTTATACGAAGATCTGGAGGGATGGTGAGGCATGGCGGTAACTCGTAAGTCATGGCTGACGGCAAATAAGGGACCAGAGGCGGCGGATCTGAGGAAGACAGTGGCAGCAGTTCACTGTTTCATAAATACGCGAGTTCGAGTTCAACAAACTCGTGTATTCATGAACAAATGGTCGTGTATTGATGAAGAAGAAGAAGAAGAAGAAGAGATGGCGGTAGTTGCAGTGGCTGTCGTTGGCGGCGGCAGCGGAAGTTCTGAAAATGATATGTTTGGATGAGGAAGAGAGGGAGAGATTGGGGAATTAGAGGGGCGGCGGCTGTTACAGAGTTACTCGGTTTTTTTTTTTTGTTTTTTTCCTTAAATTTTGGTTAATTTAATTTCATTGAGGGCAAAATAAGATAAAAAATAGTGATAATGGTTAAAATCAACCACTAAACTTAATAAAAATTAAAAATTAGCCACCAACTTAAAAACATATAAATACTAGCCACTTTCAATGTATCAAGACAAAAATACCCTTAATGAAAAAATAATAAAAGAAAAAAAGGAAAAAAAAAAAAAAACTACCTACGTAACCCACCGATCCCCCACCCTACCCCCCTTCTCTCTCTTCTTTCTTCTCCCCTTCTCTTCTCCCTTCCATTGCAGCGTGTGCTGCTGTTCTTCTCTCTTCATTCTGTTTTCTTTTTTTTCCTTCTAATTTCTCTGGCTAATTCCCACTTCTCTTCTCCCTCTCTCCTTTTCCCTTCTTCATGCGCCTGCCGCTTCCTTCTCTTCTTCTTCTCTCTCTTTTTCTTTTTTGCATTCTTTTCCCCTCACCACCGCCAACATTTTCTTCATCAATTCTTGCTGATTCTGAGGCTCCATCAGTGGGTTCGATCGGAATAGAGAGGCTCGATCGAGCCCCAACAACTCGATCGATTCCCAATCGCGTCAAGTTTCAATAGAAGGCTTGATCGTACTATAACCCACTGATGCTCAATCGAGTCCACGTCTGCTCGATCGAGCCCTATTGTGCTAAGTTTCGGTTTATCAATCTTAGTCACGAATGAGATGATTGATGCTTCTTCGAGTTGTTTGGGCTCGATCGAGCATTTGTTAGTCGATCGAGCCCGAAGTGACTCGATCCAGCATGAAGTTACTCGATCCACGCATCTAATATGGCCCGACCAGATCTGAATTGAGTCCTATAGATTTTGTTCGAGGTTTCAGAAGTTGTGCAGAAACGATGCCTGGTTCTCCTCTTCTCTGCTGCAATCGACCTTTCCTCAGACTGGCGTGCGCAGTTGACGGCCAGAAGGGCGGCGCTAATGGTGGTCGACGGTGAGATGGGGCGCGGTGGTTTTCTCCTTCGATTGTGCATGACGGTGGGTATATCGGTCAAAGCGACTGCCGGAGAAGGTGTCTCGTTTAGTAAATACGAAGGTTACGGACATCGGGGCTCGATTTCCACACCGACGTCGGCAGATGTGGCTTTGATCTGAAGATTGCGCAGGATTTCTGAAATTTCAAGATACAGTTTCCGTAATTTGTGTATTTAAAATATTAAATATTAAAGCAATAAGGGTAATTTTGTCTCAATGCATGAAAGTGACTAGAATTTATATGTTTTTATGTTAGTAGCTATTTTTTAATTTCCACTAAGATATATGGCTATTTTGGATTCTGCCCCTAAAAAATAGACACTTAGATAAAAAAGATAAAAAAAGTCACTAATAAATTTCGTGAATTGCTTGTTTCTTTTCACTAATTCACGAATTCATAAAACTGAATTCGTGAATTCAGGCATTTTTTTAAGTGAATTCACGAATTTGGGTGAATTCATGAATTCAAACATTTTTTTTGAGTGAATTCACGAATTTGGGTGAATTCGTGAATTTAGTCATTTTTTGTGAGTAATTCACGAATTGAGTGTGTAAAATTCGTGAATTGCATTATATTTTTAGAGCAATTCACAAATTTAAATTCGTGTATTAAGCAAGTGCAGAAGTATTATGTAAGAGTGACTATTTTTTATCTTTTTTTATCCAAGTGGCTATTATTTATCTTTACTATCTCAAATTGGCTATTTTTGTCTATTTTTCCTTTTTTATTTTATATTAGTAGCTAATATTTATGTTTGCTATATCAAAGTGGCTACTTTTAGGTATTAACCCAAAATTCAAACACCATATGAAAAGTCTAATTCAAAACACACAATTAAGGGTGTGGTCTCTTTCCTCGAAAAGAAAATAAAAGGATAAGAAAAGGACGGTAAATTTTATCCCATATTGTGGTCTCTACTTCTTTTATCATGTGTTTTTAAGATAGGAATGATGTTTATTATCACTTCAAACTTATAAAAAAAATGTTATTATGAATTGAAGGGAAAATTTGAGATAAGGACTGCCGATGAAAAATCTTTCATCCTGATTGAGGAAAGTTACCGATCCATCATAAAGAAAAGTGTAAAGGTGAAAAATATTTATTTACCCTAATTTTCTATCAAACTAGTAAACATAACGTGCGTTGCACATTATACTTTCATTTTAATATAATGAATTCATATTTCTAATTAATTTTGATGGTTAGATAATTGATGATAGATTTGAATGATGCTCTATTTTGATGTAATGCTCTATCCATCCATCAAATTTGTACATTTAATCTTTATTTTAGGATGACCATATAAATTGTGCATTTGTCATTTCTAAAATGATTTTATAATCTTTACCCCCAATCAATTCACTTATTTACAAAACAATTTCACACATGGCCTACCACTTTAATTTAAATTCAACTCATTTATTTATTAAATGTGGAACCCCTACTATTCTTTTTACATTATAAAAAATATTAAAACTCATGCTGCAAAAAAATAAAATAAAAGTACACGATTTTGATAGACAAATAATGTAACTTGCATTACAAGAGTGATCTAGGTGCAACAACTCATATGAAATTTAGTGCAAAATTAACCGAGTCTCATTTGACATAATCTATATCATCTAATCTCTATTCATTATATAATTTATATGTTATCATTTTGTTGGCAACTATGCATGCCCAACAAACTAATAAAAGAATACAATATTCATTATTAAAAATTATTAAACTTAAAATAACTAACATATGATATACATGTAATATAGTGATAGTTTTCATCTATTGAAGGGCGATAGAATTGAATTGACTCCACATCCCCTTCTCCCAATAAAATTTATAGTAAAGCATATAAATTATAAGCCTTTTGTCTTTCGAATCATTATAATATATACGCCCACAAAATAATCTTATAATTTTTTTTCTTTTATTTTAGGAAATAATTAATGAACATATTAGCATGTTTTAGCAAATTTAGGTTGTCTTTAGCAATTCTTCTTTTGAGAAATTTAAAATAGAAAAAAATACTTTTTTTTTGGTGCTCTTATGCTCTTGTTACATACTTGCATGAGATGCCTGTTGGTATCTCGGCGGGGTGAACACAGAGGTACGTGCAGAGGTTTGCTTTGTGAGAGCCTTTACTTGTACTGACGTAGCAGAAAAATGAAAAATAAGAAGAACAATGGACACACGAAGATTGTTTTTAGTGCAAGATATATGAATAATATCTTGCAATGCCTCAAGGCAAAAATATTCACTATTAGTGAATAACGAAAATACAAGTCGAGACAAATGCCAATGAAAACTCTAGACCTAATCTAGAAACTCTCGACTACAAATTCTCAAGGATAACAACTAAAATACTACTAAAACTCTTCTATCCTTGATCTATGCTCTTGGTAGCAGATATATTCATTTCAGCTCTACTTCATCTCCATATGTCCGTCTCTTATTTATAGTAAATACTCCTTGCTCTCCAAGTATCCACTTGCAATCGTGCATAATGGACTTAGTGGTTGGTTGAGATAGTTGATAACATCCCCATGCAGCACATTCAAGTCCAGCCTTCAACAATTCTTCCATAATTTTCTCAACCACCTTGACCAAGCCAAAATAATAGTTTGTGAAGAAATGCGGATAATTTTCTCAACCACCTTAACTCGTTAATTCAATTTGATTTACCGTTTCAAGAATCCATAACTCATATAGTCATATAATTAGTAGACCAAATTAATGAATACTCTTTTTTTTTCAAGAATTAATTCTAATATCATTATATATGAGAATGAAGAATGCGGATAAATTAGATTAAAATAATTAAAAAAATATGTAAAATTCAACATATATTTTATTTGAACAATCTTATACTCCCTCCGTCCCAGTCAATTATGCATAATTTGTCATTTTGGTCCTTCTCAACCTATTATGCATATTTTTTTTACACTACCCCACTACTACCTACTTCTTCTTTATCCTACTTTAACTTTTTTATTTACAAAAATATCATACCTACTTTTTATTAAGACTCGTGTTAGAATTTTTGATGCATACGGATAGAGTATTTAAATTTAAATTTTATAATTGTTCTGAAAACCCTTGTTAGAATTTTCTAAAATTTATTTTATATGTATTCTCGACTATCAACCAAGCATTGTTGTGCGTTTCTTAATTAATGTACTCATTAATTTAAATTATTTTTTGTTAATGCACCCATCTGATTTTTTTATTTGATTACAATTCCAGTTAAACATGTCTCAAATAATATGGGTAACCGAACCGAAATTTTTGGTTAACCAATATTGAAATCCCAAAAAAATAGTAACCGTTTACCGAACTTGTTTTTCGGTTCGGCGTGTGTTTTAACCAAAAAAACCGAAAAAATTAAATACCTGCAACATGTTATAAGCATTAAACGCTGATTCAATTTTCATTTTCCAACATACAACACAAACACAACGATTCAATTCAGCATCCACTGACCCACACAACAATTCAATTAAAACAATTAGCAGACAATGTCATTTCTTTTTTTTGTTTGGTTATGGCTTCTCACTTCTCGGCGTTTTCGCGATTCTATTCTAGAGTGGAGACTGGAGAATGACTAAAAAATGTCATTTCTTTTGTTTTCTTTAAGTTATGAAATATTAATATAATATGTATATATTGATCGATCGTGGGTTTTAGAGTGTTTGTGCGATAGTAAGATTTGCAAAAAAATAAGGACACAAGAGTTTACGTGGTTCGATCTTTTAGTTAGATCTACGTCCACGGATAAAGGAGTTTATATTAATACTCTCGAGTTTACAGAATGTCCTTTCAATCTATCCTAGCATCACTATTTATAGGCGCTCAGTAGCAGTTACGGCCGAGGTCATGGCAATTACAACCGAGATCGTGGGGTGCCACATCAGCAATTGTGGGTTAGAGATCGTGGGTCGGCCGAGCTTCTATGCTCTTGGGTTGCGCTGCTGGATTGGGCCGAACTGTCTTCTGGGCCTTTCAGTGGGCCGAGCTCATCTAGGCCGAGCTTATTTGCCGAGGTCCAATTATATTGGGCCGGTGCTTAGGCCTAGTAGCTGGCCATATCCTATCACATCCCCCCCCCCCAAAAGTATAGAAGCGAGGACAAGAGTGATTGCTGGGACGTAGGGAAGTGCTTACCGCCTCGTTTAGATGAGGTGTTGCTTGAATTGAATTGCCCCGTCGAAATTGAGATTTTGACGAAGACAAAATGCATACCGCCTCATTTAGACGAGGTCAAGCTTGAATTGCATTGCCCCGTCAAAATTAAGATTTAGACGAAGTCAAAATGCATACCGCCTTGTGTAGACGAGGTCGAGCTTGAATTGCTTTGCCCCGTCGAAATTAAGATTTTGACGAAGTCGAAATGCATACCGCCTCGTTTAGACGAGGTCGAGCTTGAATCGCATTGCCCCGACAAAATTAAGATTTTGACGAAGTCGAAATGTATACCGCCTCGTTTAGACGAGGTCGAGCTTGAATAATCGTGATTTGAAGGGCGCGACTGTTGGTGTCAGGGTAAGTAGGACACGCGTCGCTTTTTTGTTGGAGCAGGCGGAGAGGCAGGATTTGAAAAGCCGTGCCTTTGCCTATAAAATCTTCCAATGTACGCTAGAAAATATGTTTCCCCCTCAAATGATTTCCAATTATAAGCAAGAGAGAAAACCCTAAACCAAAATTCTGCAACCGCCGCCACCGTTCAGTCTATTTCCTGGTGATTTGTAGTCGGAAAAAGCTGGGACAAGTAAGTACTTCCTTTATAATGGATTTTTCTTCTTCTCCCCAAGTGGGTACTGATAGTATGAAGAGAGAGATTTCGCCTTCGCCGTTTAGGGGATTTCCGGCGAAGGTTTGGTTAAATGTATATACTCGCGCGTTAGTCTAACCGGCATTTCGAGAAATCGAATTCCTGCCGTTAGTCGGGTCCACCGCCTCTCTGGCCTATGTTTCCACCATGTCTCTTTCTCATATGCAAGATTTGGCTCGTCGGTTTTTGTTTCCCGAGTCGGTCGAATTGCTTCTACCTCGTGATGTCGATAGGGGTAGTTCTCCTCCCATAGGATTTTTTACCGTACATGAAGACTATCTTCATTTCGGGCTACGGTTTCCTTTGAATCCTTTGTTTGCCGAGCTATTAAAGGAATTGCAACTGGCGTTAGGCTAGTTGGCACCGCCCTCTATCAAGCAGGTCGTAGGGTTTTGTTTCGAGGTCAGCCGCCGTGGTGGTACTCCTACTGTAGATTTGTTTCTTAGGTTTTTCAGACCTAAGCTTAGTCCAACGGGGTGGGCATACCTTTCCCCTATTAATAGGTTTAAGTTAGGGACGCCCACCAAGGTGCCAAACTGGCAGAAGAAATTTTTCTTCTGCTGGACTGAAGGCGTAACGTTGTATCCTTGGACCAATGATAAGCTCTCATCCCGAGACACTGGGAAACCCATTGGTAAGCTCGAGACATACTTGATGAGCATCGGCCTCATTGAGAGGGACTATTCGGAGGCCGATCTCGCAAGTCATGGGCTAAGCCCATATAATTTCGTATCCACTACGGACTTTGGTAAGGCCCTGCTTTACTACTTTGTGTTCGGCATTCTGTTGGTGTTGACTGACGTCCCCCCCCTTTTTTTTGTAGTGGACGCTCAAGCTATCCAGGCCGCTCTCCAGAACAAGAACAAAAGGAAGAGGCAGAAGCCCTCTGCTTCCGTGGTGGAGAAGGCGACGTCGGCGATGTCATCAGAAAGGACAACCGACCTAGGGAGGTCGGTGTCTGTGAGCTCACAACTGGACGCGCCTGTCCGAAGCTCTTCTCCATTGCCGTTGGTGGGTCAATGACCTCGACGAACGTTATTTTTGTTGGATGATGAAGTGACAATCGTCGAGAGTGGCCCGACCTCGGGCCAGGGACATGCACGGGAGATGTCATTCCCCGAGGTAAGTGTAAAATTGGAAGTAGTCGTATATGGTGATGGTACTATCTAATAAAAGTTCCCCCTCTTGGTTTGGGTTTTTAGGAAGCCGAGGTGGCTTTGGACGGGTTGCGAGGCTTGGCGAACTTCATCACAAGTGGAGTTGCCAAGTTCCAGAGAAAGGCTGTGGAGGTCACGGCGGTGGAGGATCGGCTCAACGAAGATGCCATTTGGCGATGTCCCATTAACAGGTATGAACTCCTGGAGACGGTCATTGCTGATCTACTGAAGAGACTGGTTGGGGAGGGGATCACCGAGGAGCCAGCCCGTGATGACCCAAAGGAGCCCGAAGCCGAATCAGAGGTCGGCCTGGAAGGAGAAAATCGTGATGGAGTCAACTGACGCTTTTCACGATTTTTTGGCTTCTTTCCCTCTCTTTTTTTTTTTTTTATAGCCTTGTACTTCGTCACCATTAGGGTGGCGCTTCATTTGCCGTGTTCGGCTATAAATAAAAAGGCTTTTTGTTGAAACTTGCTTGTATTTATTCTTTGTAGTCTGCTCCCGATTTTTTCGATACTTCTCATTTCGTGAGAGAAATATCCAAGCTTCGCCGAGCTGTAGAAGTAGCCGAGCTCAACGCTTCAAACTAGAAGAAGCAAGCTGAGAACGTCGAGGTCGAGGCTGAAGTGAAGCTTCGAACTGCTCAAGAAAAGCTTGATGAAGTGCATGCGAAGTATCTGGAGCTTGATGACAAGTACTAGGAAGCTTTGGACGACATCAAAACATGCAAGGAGATTGTCGTGGAGTATAAGGAGTATGAGGCTATTATTCACCGGACTGGGGGATCCACCATTTCTGAGACCTATAGTAAAGTCAAGGAACATCAGGCTCGGTGCCGAAGCTATAGGGACCAATATGGGAAGGACTCCTGGCAGGTTCGGGATGAATTTGAAGAACTCATTCGTGTGGTAATCATCTACGAGATAGTCCTTGATCGCTTTCCGAAGTTGAAGCGACGTATTTTGTCAGAAAATGAATTTTCAACTTCGGTGACCCCTGGTTCGGATCCGAGGTTGTTCGACCATACTTCTAGAGAATTTTTGGAAGGTGAATCTTCGAGGTCTGTCGACCCTGATCCGAAGATTGTCACACGCCATTCTCGAGAAATTTATAGTCAAGAGCGGCGATTGGCACCTAGACGAGGTCGGGGTCAAGCGAGCCAAAGTGTTCAAGGTAGAGGTCGAAGTTTGGCTCCTGGATGAGGTAGAGGCAGGCTTAGCGTAGACTATATTTTGAACTTTAATTCTGGCAGGGATTTTGCTAGAGATTGGCTCAGCTTTAGTCAGCCAAAACCTCCAGATTCCTCGTCTTCTTAATGCAATATTTGTATATTTTTTTCCATTCAAATAAAATAGAAATTGGTGCATTTTTATTTAAGCTTTTCATCCTCGTCTTTAACTAAGGTAGATTCCCTTATTTTAAACGAAGGCAGCTTTCATGTAGCCACTTCGTCGGGTGACGAAGTTTAGGCTTTCAGTTAGCCACTTCATCCGAAGACAAAGTTTGGGCTCAGGTAGGCACTTCGTCCGAGAATGAAGTTAAGGCTTTCATGTAGCCCCTTCATCGGGTGACGAAGTTTAGGCTTTCAGTTAGCCACTTCGTCCGAAGATAAAGTTTGGGCTCAGGTAGCCACTTCGTCCGAGAATGAAGTGAAGGCTTTCATGTAGCCACTTCGTCGGGTGACGAAGTTTAGGCTTTCAGATAGCCACTTCGTCTGAAGACGAAGTTAAGGCTTTTAGTTAGCCACTTCGTCTGAAGACAAAGTTAAGGCTTTCAGTTAGCCACTTCATCTGATGATGAAGTTAAGGCTTTCAGGTTCCTTATTTGTCAAATTTATCGATAGGGGTGGTCCCCTTACGCGCGATTAGGTGTTATTCCGAAGTGGAGTTTATTTTTGTTATCCTCGTCAGGATTTTAAGATCGAGATACTCAACATAAACGAGAGAGAGAGACGTGCAAAATATATGCAAAAGATTTAAGCAAGTAATTGAAAAATTAAAATTTAATTGAATGAAGTTAAAATAAGATAGAACTTAACAAGACGACCCGACTCCTACAACCTAAATGAACTTGAACATTATTCTCCGTTTATACAAAATATCTCTTTAAGTGAGTAATGTGCCATGTACGGGGTATGGGCTCACCAGATAAGTGGGCGAGCTTGTACGACCCTTTTCCGAGGACTTCTTGAACTCGGTATGGTCCTTCCCAGGTGGCTTCTAATTTGCCGAGCTTCTCCGCCTTACTGACCTCGTTATTCCAAAGTACGAAGTCGCCTACTTGGAGCTGATGATGTTTCACCCTATTATTATAATACCGAGCTACTTGCTGGTTGTATCGAGCTTCTTGTATGTAGGCTTGTTCCCGTTTTTCTTCTAGCAAATCCAAGTTAGTTTGAAGTCTCTCTTCGTTATCTTGGGCTGCGAAGTTAAGCGTTGGGGGGCTCCGCAAACTGATCTCTACCGGGATCACCGCTTTGGTTCTATACACCAAGCTGTATGGTGTTTCACAGTGTGTTGTCCGGGGGGTGGTTCGGTACGACCACAGGACTTGGGGTAAGTTCGCTGCCCAATCTCCTTTGGCCTTATTGAGTCGGGTTTTTAACCCTTTAACTATCGTTCAGTTCGTAACCTCGGTTTGACCATTCACTTGAGGATAGGCTACCGAGGTGAACTTTTGTTGGATGTGGAGTTCGTCACACTATTCTCTGAACGTCCTGTCTGTGAACTGGGTTCCGTTATCTGAGACGAGGACATGAGGTATGCTGAAGCGACAAACTATGTTCTTCCAAATGAAGTTTAGGGCGTTTTTACTTGTGATCTGCGCCAGTGGTTCGGCTTCGACCCATTTCGTAAAGTAGTCGATAGTTGGCCAGGAGCTTTTTCGAATGGGCCGACGATGTCTATTCCCCACTGCATGAACGGCCAAGGGGTTTGCATGCTGGCCAGTTCGGTCTGTGGCAACCTCGGAACCGTCGTATGGATTTGGCACTTCGGACACTGTTTGACGAGGTCGATAGCATCTTGGAACATGGTGGGCCAATAGTACCCCCACCTCATGAACTTTTTGGACAGAGCGCGGGCTCCAATGTAACTGCCACAGGAGCCTTCATGGACTTCGCGCAGTGTGTAGTTCGCTTGGTTGGGCCCCACACATCTTAGGAGAGGTTGGAGGTAGGATTCTCTATACAACACTCCCTGTTCCAGGACGTACTTGGTGGATTTAGCCATAAGCTTCCTAGGCTCGACCTTATCGGTTGGAAGTTCACCTTTTCCTAAGTATTTGCGAAGTGGAGTCATCCAGTTCAGTCCATCTTCGGTTACTACATTAACTTCGGCTTCATCAATACTTCGGAGCTGTACTTCTTCTACCGGAGAGATCGTTGAAGACGATGTGAGTTTGCTTAGTGCGTCAGCTCGGCCATTATCTCCTCTTGGGATCCGTACCAACTCGAAGTATGAGAAGCTTTGTTGTAGGCATTTGGCCGTATGGAGATATTTTTTCATTCGTTCACCCTTGGCCTCGTACTTGCCTAGCATATGGCTCACTACGACTTGAGAATCGCTGTGAACTTGAATGGCTTGTACTTGGAGAGCTTGGGATAGACGAAGTCCAGCGATTATAGCTTCGTACTCCACTTCATTATTTGTGGTCGGGAAGTTGAACCGGAGTGCATAGGTGGTCTCCTTTCCTTCCGGGCTGATGAGTAAGACTCCGGCTCCACTTCCTTTGTTGCCTGATACCCCATCCACGTAGACCTTCCAACAGTCTTGCGGCGGTGGCTTCGGTGCGTCGGCCTTTGATTTATCCTCAGTAGGTGTGGCGGACTACTGCACGTCCGTGAACTTGGCTTTTACTAGGAAATCGGCTAAGGCTTGGCCTTTAATGGCTTGGCGAGGTACAAAGGAAATCGCGTGCTCACCGAGTTCTACAGCCCATTTAGCGATTTGCCCGGATGCTTCTGGTTTTGTAAGCATTTGCCGAAGTGGGAGGTCGGTCAGCACTTGTATTGGATGTGCGTGGAAGTACGTTCGAAGTCTTCTTGCTGCATTCACCAATGCAAGTGCTACCTTTTCCAAAGGTTGATACCTCATCTCCGGTCCTTTTAGGGCTCGGCTTATGAAATAGACGGGTAGCTGATGACGTTTTTCTTCTCGCACCAGAACTGCACTGATTGCCTCGTCCGAAGCGGCGAGGTATAGGGAGAGGACCTCACCCTCTTTTGGTACAGATAATGTAGGGAGGTTTGCGAGGTACTTCTTCAAGCCGTCGAAAGCTTTCCTGTGCTCGTCGTTCCATTCGAAGTTTGACGCCTTCTTTAGTATTTTGAAGAACAAGAGTTACTTTTCGGCGGCCTTAGATAGGAAACGACTTAGGATGGCTAGGCAGCCCGTTAGTTTGTTCACGTCATGGATTGACTTCGGCACTTGCATTTCTTAGATGGCTCGGACTTTTGATGGGTTAACTTTTAACCCTTCGCGTGAAACCCAACACCCTAAAATTTTTCCAGATCGGACCATAAAAGTACACTTTTCTGGGTTTAATTTTAGATTCACTTCACGAAGTAGGCTAAAAACAACTTTAAGATCGTTTACGCAAGTGGCGATTTCCTTAGTTTTTACGACTATATCATCTACATACACTTCGACAATTCTACCGATGTGGGCTTCGAAAATCTTGTCGACCATCCTTTGGTATGTAGCTCCAGCATTTTTCAGTCCAAAGGGCATCTTTTTATATGTATAGATGCCGAAGTCCGTGACAAAGGCGGTCTTCGGCGCGTCCTCGGTGTTCATGAGGACTTGGTGGTATCCCTTGTATAGGTCCAAGAAGCTGAACACCTTGTGGCCAACAAGAGCTTCGACCTTCTTGTCAATGTTGGAGAGGGGGTAGCAGTCTTTTGGGCAGTGCTTATTGAGGTCGGTGTAATCAATACACATCCGCCACCCGCCTCCTTATTTTTTCACCATCACGGGGTTGGGCAACTAGGTCGGGTATTTCACTTCGAATAAAATATCGGCCTTTTGCAGTTGGCGAACCTCGTCATGGATCACTTGATTTCTTTCGGCTGCGAAGGCTCACTACTTCTGCTAAACTGGTTTCACCTCGGGATCGATGTTGAGGTGATGAGTGATGACACTTGGTGCCACCCCGGTCATGTCTAGCGGCGACCAAGCGAAGACATCTCTGTATTCCCAAAGTAGCCGGATAATTTGATTTCGGAGCCCGTTCTCTCCGACGAACCCTACTTTGACGACCTTGGCAGGGTCATCTTTGTATAATGCTACGTCTTCAACCGGCTCGACGGATGGAGGTGATGTCGGCTCCATCTCTTTGGGGTTCTGTAGTTGTTATGCTTGAGGGTGCTGATTCCCAGTACCTCGGCCTACAGCTGGTTTCCCCGAAGCGTGATCACTCCGTTTTTAGATGGAATTTTGATCGTCAGGTGGTAGGCCGAGCAGATCGCCTTCGTCGCTATTAGACAATCTCTTCCTAAGATGATGTTATAGGGGGAGCTAGCTTTTACGACGAAGAAGTGGATTATCTTCGTAGTGGATAACGGGCTCTTTCCAACTGTCACGGGCAGTGAAATGATGCCTTCTGTCGTCGTCTCTTATTTTGTGAAGTTCTTTAGCGGCATGGGTGCCGACCTTAGACATGCTTCTTCGATATCGAGCTTATCGAAGCAGTCTTTGAAAAGCACACTCACAGAGGCTCCACTATCAATAAATATGCGGTGGACCAATTTGTTGGCTACCACGGCCTCGATTATGGTGGCATCTTGATGAGGTACGGTATGGGGGACTGGGTCATCACCGGAAAAGGTGACGACCTCATCCTTCTTGAACCTTTTCTGGGTAGGTTTTTCCCGCTGTTGACTTCGGGCCTCGGCTTTCAATGATGACTTCGTCGCGCCTTCGGGCAGTCCGGTGATGGCAGTGATGACTGCATCATATTGAGGCTGGTCTTCATCCTCGTCCTCGTCATCGTGCTTTGGCCTCTTCTCGTGATGGGGGGCGCAGTTGTTGCCTCCCCTATTTTTCTTTCTCTTGCCCTTCCCTTGAGGTCGGGCCTCTTGCTGGTTGCGACTTTGGTACAGTTTAAGAGTACCGTCGCGTACCATATGCTCGATGTCTGAGGCGAGGTCCCTACAGTCTTCGGTTTCATGACCGTAGTCATTATGAAACTTGCAGTATTTCTCCTTGGATCGGCGTTTTGATCCACCTCGGAACAAGGACGGCAGCTTCTCGAACAAGTTCGCATGAAGCTTGTATATTTCGGCCCTGGACTTTGTCAGCGGTGTGTACTGACTTCGGTCTTGGTTGGGCCGAGGTCCTAAGCGGGACTCGAAGGGTCCTCGTTGTAACCTTTTGAGGGCACTTCGACGACCTTGCCCGTGGTCGGTGCGCTCCTCTTTCTTCCTCTTATCATTGTTTTCGGGCCGATCTGCTGCCCGCTTTTTCCGATCGGTCTCATCCGCCTCCGTGAATGTATCAACAATCCTCCATAGCTGCCTGGAGGTCGTTGGGCGTGCCTTTACGAGCTCTCTGAAGAGAGTTCCGAACTGAATGGCATTTTGAAACGCCGAGATAAGTACGTCGTCGGAGAGACGATCGACTTTAAGGCTTTTGTTATAAAAATGGGCCAGGAAGTCGCTGATCGTTTCTCCTCGCCCCTATCTTAAGGTTAGGAGCTGGGCTGGGCTGATCTTCGCCTCGGCTTTTTGAAAGAAGCGACGCTCAAAGGCGTCAAGTAGGTCGGCATACAACCCTATGCTGCCATTAGACAGGCTATTGAACCAGCTTCTAGCGTTGTCCACTAGCAGCTCGGGGAAGACTTTACACATGTAAACGTCTTCGGCAAGTCCCTGGTTCATCATGTTGTACTGGAACCGGGATAAAAAGTTGCTGGGTCTTGTGACCCGTTGTAAGGCAGGATAGGAGGTACTCTATACGTCGACGGGAGGGGAGTATAGAGTATCCTATTAGTGAAGGGAGTCGAGATTCGAGCGTAGACGGTGAATCTTCCCTGGTAAACGTTTCCTTCGTCATGCCGAGGTGGAACGGCATTTTGATGAGGTGATGTTGACCCGCGCTGCGGTGAAGCGCGGCCGTTGTTCCCATGGCGATTATTGTTCTGTCGCCTTCGGGGAAGTTCGGCGATCCTATCTCCAACGATGTGGAGACTAGGGGATCGCTGCTGTGACGGTTCAGCTCCATCCTCTCCGCGTTGACTCTGTTGTCGATATTGAGCGATGAACTTGCGAAAGTCTTGTCCGTGGAGGTCCAAGTACCCCTTCAGTGCATCTCCAAACTCGGGTTGGAGTGCGGCATTTCCGCGTCGGCGACCGCCTTGGCCTTGCCCACCGCTACTAGTTGAATCGCCATAATGGCCCAATGAGACGTCCTCCAGGTGGCATTCGGGAGTTTGGTGGATTATGGGTTGTTCTCCAAGTCGGACTTGGGAAGCGGTGTGCTGAGCTTGACCCACGTCAGCCTCCTCCTTGTTGTGAGGTTGATCAGTGGCCGGGTCGGTTTGGTGTTGTTTTGCCTTGGCGGCAGCAGCGGTGGCGGTGGAGCGGGTTTATTTCACCATCGTATCTTCACTCAAAAACTCTGATCGGTTTCACAAAAATTTTTCTTCCCACAGACGGCGCCAGTGATCGATCGTGGGTTTTAGAGTGTTTGTGCGATAGTAAGATTTGCAAAAAAATAAGGACACAAGAGTTTACGTGGTTCAATCTTGTAGTTAGATCTACGTCCACGGATAAAGGAGTTTATATTAATAATCTCGAGTTTACAGAATGCCCTTTCAATCTATCCTAGCATCACTATTTATAGGCGCCCAGTAGCAGTTACAACCGAGGTCGTGGCAGTTACAACCGAGGTCGTGGGGTGCCACATCAGCAGTCGTGGGTTAGAGATCGTGGGTCGGCCGAGCTTCTATGCTCTTGGGCTGCGCTGCTGGATTGGGCCGAAGTGTCTTCTAGGCCTTTCAGTGGGCCGAGCTCATCTAGGCCGAGCTTATTTGCCGAGGTCCAATTATACTAGGCTGGTGCTTAGGCCTAATAGCTGGGCCATATCCTATCATATATATATATATATATATAATTACTAATTATTAAATAAATATTCGGACAAAAAAAAATATTAAATAACTATTTTCGGTTATCGAATAACCGCGGTTTTTCAGTTCAGTTCGGTTAAAACCGAATTTTGCCAACCGAATCCCAGCCCTATCAAATATCAAAGAAAAAAAATGACTTATTACTGATTTTGGTAGCGATCATGCGTCATACTGTGGCTTTCATTTGAGGGAAAAATCAAAATATAGGTGAATCGGTTATCGATTAAACCGATAACCAATTTGTGTACCCGATTAACCGTATAATTTTTTAAATATATATATATATATATATTTTATATATATAACTTCTAATCATCTTTAAAACTTGATTCCTTTTCTCTATAATTTCTTATGCTCTACTCTACATTCACTGTCACGGTATGGGTATAGGAACACACAAAAACTAATGGATTGATGACGTTGTTACGTTAGTGACGGAGTTTGCGGTGAAGTGGAATATGAGAAATAGTTAGAGAATCTGAAGTTACCATAAGAATCGGAAGGAATATGAGAGAGAGATTTTAATATTAGGTAAACTAAGCTTATAATATATTCAATTACATTATTACCCATAATTTTAAATATCTTATAAGGATATTATAGACAATGTATAATTTATAAACAAGACTCCTTTATATATTGAGATATAGATAGATAGTAAGAATATCTTAATTTAGGAAATTATCCTGACGTCATTAGCTAAGTTTATAATGTTATTTAGAGAACTTATAAGTTCTTAAAAAATATTTTGCAAAATAAGTAACATTAAAATTTAAGACGCCCCTTATAAGCTCTCTATAGAATGTAACTATTAAGTTCGTGTTTGGTTCAAATAAGGTAACGGAAAGGGAATGGAATCAAGTCAAGGAAATGATAATAAAAATAGTTACTTTTATTGAATATTTGGTTCAAGTATGAAATGATTCACTTCTAAGGGGGTTCCTTTTTCTCCTTCTTTTCCCTCCTTCTTGAGGGGTAACAATATAATGGATTGGATTACCCCAAGTAAAGAAAATAGATAATTTATTACTTAAACCAAACAAAAAGTAAAGGAATCAATTAATTGTTTCCCTTTCCCTATCCAAAAAAATATGAACCAAACATGGGCTAAATATTTTACTATTTCATTTTATTAATAATCATAGATAAAATTTTGGAAAGTTCAAGAAAGTTCATTCAATAAACATATATTATTAATAGAAATGTTAATGTGCCCACCGGTGATGTGGCAGTGCCACGTCTGTAATTTTTCTTTTAGGGTTTAGTTTTTTATATTAGGGTTTAGTTTTTTTATAGTAGGGTTTAATTATTTTTGGTAGAGTTTTTATTAACTTCCTTATATATTCCAATGTCACGTCATCCGTGGGCATATTAAGCATGCCCACGGAAGGCTTTAGAACATTACTCATATTATTAATATTACTACTAAAATAAATAGTATACTCGTCAAAATATATATTTAAATAATTCGGTTTAAGTTGTGTTTGCTACTATGTATCAAAGAACTTTCATTTGGATATTATTATAATGAATGTGCTAAATGTGCCAATGGCTGACTTGATAGTGCCACGTCAATAATTTTTCCATTTAGAGATTAATTTTTTTAGTAGGGTGTAATTTGTTTTGTAAGGTTTAGGTCTATAGGGTATATTAATAATAATTTTCATTATATATCTTATTATTACGTTAACCGTGGGCACATTAAATATGTCCGTATTGGGTAGAGTAACATTTTCTATTTAATATTCCTTCCTTCTTGTTTATAAAGAGTCCGATTGAATAAAACTGAGTCTAGCTATTATAATACTTAGCGGATTTATTATAAGTGGGACGGATGGGGTATAACTCAAGTGGGATCCTCTGACCCCACTGCCATGTTCCAAATGTGTTCCGCCTCTAATACTACGTCGTTTTGACTCTTTTCCCATTCTCGCTCATTTCATCGGCTCGGCTCATATTACACAAGACAAAATCTTTCTTTCCTTTTCTTCTTCATATCTCCAACTCCCGAAAAATAGGAAAATCAATAACAAATCTTGTCATGGATTACGAAAATCAATCCAAACCTTGTGGAGAAATTCAAATCCCAAATCTTGTTTTTGGGTGTCGACCTCTTCTTCACCGACGATCGACTCTCCTTTCTTCTCAAAAAAATTATCTATTTCTCTACAAGTTCTCCCTTCCTTCTCCAATCCATTCTCCTTCTCATCGTTCTTGCCGATTGCCTCTGCACGAAAGACACCCAAGGTGTGACGCCAGCTGTTCGACGAAAGTCTTGTTAGAGAAGATATCTCTCAACCCTGTTTTTTTTCTCTACAGAGCCACACCGGTTAGTATTCCCTTCTTATAATCAATTTTGAGTTTGTTTCATTTGTGCTGATATTGAGCATTTTTGAGTTTGTTAATTATTCTTGGCTAGTATAATCTACAGTAATACTTTAAGAAAGAAGAAATCGATAATCGGTGATGAGCATAAATTGAATGTTGTGTGAATTATTTTGTTTAAGGCCCAAGCATGTTGATGACACACATAATCAACATGGTACAGATATTGGTCATGAACTTAATATCAACGAGGTCGTCAATTTTATGAGTATTGACGAAGTCAATGACGTTCCGAAGATTGGCATGAGCTTTCACACAGAAGTAGATGCTTATGAATTTTAGTTAAAGTATTCGAGACGCATGGGGTTTGGTATAAGAAGGAGTAGAGACCACAAAAACAAATCTGGTGAATTAATTGATAGGATATTCTGTTGTAGTGCCCAAGGAAAAAGATTATACGACAAGCACAATGTTTATGTACGGAAAGCTCGTCCAGAAACAAGATTTTCTTGTGAAGCTATGATGAAAATCCGTAGACATGATACCGGAAAGTTTTTCATGGTTAAGTTCAATGAAAACCATAGTCATCCTCTTTCAAGTCCGAACAAAATACACCTACATAGAAGTCACAGAAAGATAGAACCTTCTGCAAGGCTACTAATTCAAATGGCAAATGATGTGGGAATCACACCTAAAGCATCTCGTGATCTTATGGCCAGACAAGCAGGGGAAGAGAGAATTTGGGTTTCATTCCGAGAGATTATAAAAACTATTTGCGATCTAAAAGAATGAGGGCTACAAGAATAGTAGATACGGGAGGATTATTAGAATACTTGCAAAAGATGCAATTTGATGATCCGAATTTTTTCTATGCCATTCAAGTTGATGAAGATGACTTAATAACCAATATCTTTTGGTCTGATGCAAGGATGAGAACAGATTACTCACATTTCGGTGATGTGGTTTATTTTGATACAACGTATAAGAAAAATAATGAGGGTCGTCCTATTGCTTTATTTGTGGGTGTTAATCATCATAAACAAAGTGTGATATTTGGTGCTGCATTATTATACGATGAGACATCTTTGACCTTTGAGGGGTTGTTTTATACATGTGCTAGAGCTGTACATGAGAAGAAACCAATAACTATTCTTACGGATCAAGATGCGGCAATGGCTAAGGCGTTAGCTTCTACATGGCCTGAAATGAATCATCGTTTATGTCTGTGGCATATCTTTCAAAATGCTGTGATCTATTTGAGTTATACTTTTTTGAAGTTCAAGGAATTCACTAAAGATTTTGGGGCATGTGTGCGTATGATTTTGAGGAAGAAACAGAATTCCTTGCAGCATTGGACAGTATGTTGAACAAGTATGGTCTTGAAGATAATGATTGGTTGAAGCGCATGTTTAAAATAAGGGATAAATGGTCGTTAGTCTATGGAAGGCAAATGTTTTGAGGTGATATGACGACTACCCAAAGAAGTGACGAAGACCGTCGATATGAGGAACTAATAGCTGACTTTAAAGCAAAAACAAGTCTCCCATCTTTGGTGTATCCGGTCGAGATTTGATCTCATGCTCTTAGTTTATATACCCCTGCAGTGTACAGAACTTTTGAGAATGAGTGGTATAAATCTCATGATACCAATTTGGAATGCTTTGATGATGGTGTTAGTTACAAAATTACTCCTCACATAAAGAATTATCACCATTTAGTTACATTTGATTTATCAAGTGGAAAGGCTAGTTGTAGCTGCAGAAAGTTCGAGTTTGCTGGAATTCTATGCTCTCATATATTGAAAGTATTCACCACAAATAATGTCAAGAAGATCCCAAATGAATACATTCTGAAAAGGTGGACTCGGAAAGCAAAAGTTGGATTTAGTGGAGAGTCAGCACTTGCAGCTTAGATCCAAAAGTTCTTCGAAATAAATGATATAGAGAATTGTGCAATTTGAATATTCAGTTGGCTACAAAAGCATCCGAGAATGAAGAAGACTATAGGATGGTCAGAGACAGTATGTTGAAGTCTCTAGAGATGGTGGATGGCAGGCTGCGAGCTAAAAACTCAATTGAGAAACAAGGAGAGATGTTTCAAGTTCAAGATGTTGATCGAACAAGCTTGTCGTTGAATGGTGATGAGTTACAAGTTAATGAAGCAAACATACATGGAGCCAAAGGTATAAAATATAAGAAGAAGACTACTTCAGGCAAGAGATTCAAAAGTGCCTTAGAAAAGGCTACAAGTAAAAAGAGAGCAGGGAGGAAGAAAAAGGATCAACCATCAGCCCCTGTCTCAACATCATCTAAATTATCATATTCTAATTTTGAGGTTATGAAGGTACAGATTGTTTTTAGGCTTATAAATTTTCTAGGTATATATTGAAATTATACTGCATAATAATTTTAGTTTTTAATTTTATGTTGTGCAATAGAATGAAGGAGATATTATTAATACTATTTCTGTGGTGCCTGTTGCATTATATCAGGGGCTCAACACAAAGGTTTGTTTTAGGGTGCAGATGGGCCCCATTGCTACTTTTTGACTTCTTCTTTTTCTTTTTTCTTTTCTTTTCTATTTTTTGTCTTGTATTTTGTTTTCCTTTTCCGTTTTTATCTTTTGATTGTTTTTATTTTTCTTTTTCTTTATTCACTTCCTTGATGTTTTCCTATTACGTTTTAATTTTGTTTGTAACATTTTTTTTTCGTTTAATTTCTTTTCTTGTTTTATGTTCATGTTTAATTTTATTGTTTATACTTGTTTATTTTTATTTTTTCCTTTTCTTGTTTTTATGTTCATGTTTAATTTTAATGCTCACTTGTATTATTTTGCACAACATGATCGTTGAGGATGAGGGTGAAGAAATGGCCAACTGGTCTGATGAAGATGCAACCCCTCAGCAACCGATACCAATGGGTACCGGCAATTGGGAAAAATTCGAAAATTATCTAAAAAGTCACAACGATTTAACAAATAAAGAAGCCCATATCCGACTTCAAAAAGATTTAACGCAACATATATGGGCACAGTATGATGCTTAAAATTAGTTTATATTTACTTTGAATTATTATATTTATGTACTTTAAATTAATGTAATTTTTTTTTAGCATTGTCATTGTAGTTTAAGTTGTGTAATTTGAATTTTAGTACTATAATTTGAACTTGAGTAATGTAATTTTAATTTTAGCATTGCAATTTTAATTTAATTAAAATCATTTTAAATATTATTAATATAATATGAATTTTATTTTTAAAGTGTTTTAAAGTAAATAATATCTAAATAATAATGTAAATAAAATTTATTGAAAACATATAATGATAAGATTATTTTAAATGATTGAGTGGGACCTACAAAAAGTATGAAACTGGGTTTATTGTTGGAGGGGATGATAGAGAAAAGGGTAGTTGGGTTCCAAAGCTGACGTGGCAATTTGGAAGCTGAAACTGGGGGTTCATCATTGGAACCACCCTTAGTATTTTGATTAAAAGTAGTCTTGTTAATATGTTGCAACTATTTTAATTGAATGTATTATTTATTAATTGCAAGAAGCTGGTAAAAATTCGAGTCAACAACTATTTGATGGATTTCCAAGTTAAATGAGCATGACTAGCTTATTATTGGTACTTGATTGTTTATAAGATGACAAACATTAATGCCTATATTTATATATTAATTTAGTGATTATTTATACGCATTTGTTTTTGTTTCAGGCACAACAGCCATTCAACTTTGACTCATTTGGAAGCAGACTATGAAGAATAGACTGGGTGATGCTAGTTCTAGTGATATTAGATCGAGTGGATATTTAGATAGAGTTTCATCTTTTAGTTGAGTATTTTTTTGTGGCAACTACTCTGTTGGAACTCTCATTTTATTTTAATTGTTATTATCATAATTTGGACATATTCAAATAAAATTCTCTCAAGTTTCAATGCAACGTTTATGTTTTTGTAAATATTATCTTGGTTGTCCAAGCTTTTATACCATGTTTGCAGGTGGAGCTCGCAGACATTCCATATTCATGAGATGTAATTCATTAATTTTCTAAATATGATGCACAAGATATTGCGTACTCTTTCAAATTCAATGTATAAGATATTGCATTCGTCCAAAACTTAATCCTCCCAACTTTTCACAACTTCAACCAGATTAGACAACCCCAGCATCATATTCAAAGTAAATGGAGAAAGTTAAAACCAGCTTCCTCATTACGTCACATTGAGAAAATGATGTATGCCCAACATAGAATTATACATTTTCATTCCATGTTGTTCGATTAAAGGCTAGTTACATTTTCTGAAATTATAATCATAGCTTCAATTTAAGTTCTCAACAATCAAATAGCAAGCCATTGTTATGCAACACCAACAAAAGCTCACTAACCAACACTGCAGCACAGGAAGCAAATAACGGTGCATCGACAAATTTGAAAAAACCTTAATTCAACTTGAAAAAGAAACAAAGAGAGAGAGAGTATAAAAATCCATCACAATGGAATTCGATAAACCATACAGGAATACAAACACATATAACAATTTTCTTGCATCAGCTGCCTTGAGCAAAAAATACAAAATACAACTGCTATATATCCTCCTCTAACAAGACTTTCGTCGAACAGTTGGTGCCACACCTTAAGATGGATGTCTTTGCACAGAGGCGAATGGCAAGAACGATGAGAGAAGGAGATGAGATTGGAGAAAGAAGGGAAAACTTGAGACAAGATATAAGTTTTTGGAGAAGAAAACAAAGTTGTTATTCGTCTATCGTCGGTTTTGAGAGACAACCAAAATTTGAACAAGAGATCGACACCCAGAAACAAGATTTGGGATTGATTTTCGTAATCAATGGCAAAGACAAGATTTGTTATTGATTTTCCTATTTTGGGGGAGTTGGAGATATGAAGAAGAAAAGGAAAGAAAGATTTTGGCTTGTGTAATACGAGCCGAGCCGATGAAATGAGCGAGAATGGGAGAAGAGTCAAAACGACGCAGTATTAGAGGCAGAACACATTCGGAACACGGCAGTGGGGTCAGAGGATCCCACTCGGGTATAACTTATGTTATGTTATTATTATATAGATTATGCGCCATCCAGGGGCGGATACAGTAAGGAGGGGGAAGGGCTTAAGCCCCTACCAACCCAAAAAAAATAAAATTATTTAACTTAAAAATCTTCAAATTAACTATTAATTTGTGTATAATATAGTGTAAAGCCCCCATCACCAAACCAAATAAGAAGAAAATTTATGTCAAACTCGAAGTTTATAATATGTAGCCCTCACTCAAATTTTTTTCTGGCTCCGCCCCTGGCGCCATCTGTCCCATCTATCTTTGACACGTTTTAAAAATATGCCAAGATAGATGATTCGTAGAATATATATATATCATATGATGCCCATGTCGTGAAGAAAAAAATAATAAACTGAATGTATATTTGAAATTGCGCCAAATAAATTGGGCCAACACCAGAATACTTGCTAGAGAGAACACACCTATTCGGGTAAATTCCTAAGTGACTATACAATGATAATTAATTGGATTTCGTCTAATAAGTTTTTTGATACATGATGAAAGATAAAATTAGCAATCACCTTCTCGATCGGGAAAAGTACAGTCATACTGCTTCAGACGTTAAGGGATGTGCACCTGATGCTGAGGTGGTCATACTGTCATCACTGATTGTCCATGAGTACTCAAAATCCGAAAGCATCATGTGCTTACCTTTAATTACCCTTGCTTCTTCTGGCTCTTCATCAACAATCGAAGGTATTTGAGAAATCCTTAAACTTTCCAATACCGTAGCAACTTCCTTCATGATTGGCCTCATTCTTCCCGTAACATTCAAGCATCTTCTTGCAAGCTTTGCTACTGCCATCACCTCCTCTTTTTCACCTTGCTCGGAAACTTGAGTATCTAAAATATCGTCAAGATTGTTTTTTTGCATCCATGCAAGAAAATGTGATGCTAGATTTCTTGCCATTTCTGATCTTTCCATAGATATCGGTCGTTTTCCCGTAAGAAGCTCAACTAGAACCACTCCAAAGCTGTAGACGTCACTCTTTTCTGTGTACTGACTTGTTTGGTAATACTCCGGATCTAAATACCCAAATATCCCTTTAACCAGTGTGGTCATATGAGTCTGGTCTACTTCGACAAGTTTGGAAATTCCAAAATCCGACACTTTGACAACATACTTTTCATCTAATAGAATATTTTGGACTTGATATCTCTATGATAGATAGGTATGGAAGACGCAGAGTGTAAGTACGCTAATGCCCCTGCTACGTCTGCAGCTATTTGCACACTCATGTTCCACGTGAGAGGGAACTCAATCTTAGGAACATGAATGAAATCGTAGAGGGTTCCGTTCGGTAAGAACTCGTAAACAAGCAGAGGCTCCTCAGTTGCTAGACAACAACCTAATAATTTAACAACATTCTTATGATTGATCTGAGATAATATCACAACCTCATTTATGAACTGCTCCACTTGATCCTCATCAACTTGCCTTAGTTTCTTGATAGCCACGATCGTACCATCCGATAACATACCTTTGTAGACTACGCCTTGCCCTCCTTGTCCGCATATTCGGCTTTCGTTGAAGTTATCAGTGGCTTTAGCCAATTCTTTCACAGTGAAAAGTTTTGTTTTCCCGAACGTGCCCTCACTCGTTTGTTGTTGTAGGAGAAGGTGTTTGAAGAGATCTTCTTTGCGCTTTCTGTTCTTTCTCTTTTCAAACACTCTAAGCAAACAAAAACAGAACAAGAGAAGTAGTAGAAGTCCCAATGCAGAACCCAGACCCGCGTGAAGAAGTCACTCATCTCATTAATTAAAAAATACTGAGTATAAAATAATCATTTGCTTAGGATTTAAGAAATTCACCTATTAAAACAAATTGGAGAATGTTGGAACGTGGTAACCTAGTGCAACCATTTCCCCCTAACTTGCCATCACCGGTAAACCCTCTTTTACACACACAATCAAAAGAGCCAGGAGTATTCTTGCAAGTAGAATGTGGACCACATGGATTGTCACCACCACATTCATTAATATCTGTTCCAATTAAAAAGCAAACCAAAGAGGCTTCATCAATTACTAGTACATTTTCATTTAAAACAAGTAGAGTATGTGCCCTAGTCTACCCTTTTAACACATGCATGGGTTCTTCGGTACCAATTCATGACGGTCTCATTGTGTACGAAGATGCTTTTGTAGTATTCCTTTCTTTTTTTTTCCAATCCAATTCAATATTTTTGTATTGTTGTTTAATCATATGAAATTAATTGTTACTAAGGGTTTCAAAAAAGAAAATTATACAGCATTGATTTTAAAATTTTATAGTATAGAATGTGCTAATCAATTAATGTTGATTATATTAGAATAAATTTTAAATCTATCACAATAATAATTACTATTAAAATAATAAATTTAATAGATAGATAGAAAAAATGGTGGCATGCACAGAGGATTCAAACCGATTTCACTTCCATTCTGAATAAACTTTCCAACTCAAAACCTTTTCATATTAGAAAGAAGCGTAAGTTTATTCCCAAAAATAAAAAAATATGAACATGTAATCTTATGCTTACTTGTAAATACCTTATTAGAGAGAGAGAAAATGAGAGACAGAGAGAGAAAGCTACCAACCTGTACTCCCTGGGTAGAGGTACGGATTCCCGGCATAGTACCCTCCGATTTGAGCTCCAAAATTAACACAATATGTATTAGCCTGACATGCGTAGCTCGAATTCCCCCGTGCTTGGGAGCAATTCTGATCGCCGATTCTCCAATCCAGCCGCACCAACGGCTGATTTTTTTTCAAGAAGGCCGTAGAGTTTTGCAGCAGGATGGAGTAGTTATATGAATACCCTGGTTTATCAACTGGGGTTCCCTTCTCGTTAACGAAGGCATAGCTGCAAGGGAAACTCCTCTTATAGCCCCACGTTTTGCTTAGGTCAACTAGGTTCGCGCTAAGGCCCCATGTTCCTGTGAGTCAACACCCATTTTAATTTACTCGCCCTCGCCCACTATATATTACTCCCACATTTCTTATTTTATAAATATAATTTTTTTTGAAAAAAATATAAAGTTAGTAAAAATATGTATTGGCCTAGAGGTAGGAGGTTAAGTTTTGGGACCAAAGGTTCAGAGTTCGAGTCTTCCATGCACTGGCGGAACTCATGTGGGTGCATGGGGGTGCAGTTGCACCCCCAAAAAAAAAAAAAAATACTATATATATATATATAAATATTAAAAACTATAAAAATATTAAGAGTTATATATATGTACACACATTTAATTTATGATTATATTTCTTCATCAAAGCCCAAATACTAACTAAACCCATCAACCAATATAGCCCATTAGTCTATTACTTAAACCCATCAACCAATATAGTCCATTAATCTTAGTTTATTAACTATTAACTTCTTAAGCCCTAAAATTCTAATTCTAATTGCAAACTTTGATTGCTGGAATTTAGATGTTTGAATGATGAATTAGTGATGTTTTGATTAAATTAATGAATTGGTGATATTTTGGGAGGTTTTTAATTTTAATATTATGAAGAGAAAAGTGATTAAGCAAGCGAATCTTCAACAATTTATGTTTAAGAAAACAAAATCTCAAAATGATTCATGTTCTTCACGAGTAAATGGTGGCGATGCCAGTGCGAATCTCAAATGTATGGCTTGCTTAAGTCCTAAAGGTGGTTTCTCTTCTTTTGATAAGGAAAAGGTACTAAAACTTGCCACTTTTTATCCCTATGAATTTTCAAGTATTGATTTGGTTACTCTTGAATGTCAACTTGATGTATTCATAGCAGATATGAAAAGGGACGACGAGTGTCAAAATCTGCAAGATATTAGTTCTCTTTCAATGAAATTTGTTAAAACAGGGAGACATGTGTCTTATCCTTTGGTGTTTTTGCTCATCAAGTTGGTGTTGATTCTTCAGGTTGCTACTGCAAGTGTGGAAATAGTGTTTTCCGGAATGACTTATATCAAGAATAAGTTGAGAAATAGACTGGGAGATCAATTTTTGAATGATTGTTTGGTCACTGACATCGAAAAGGACATATTTCTTTAAGTTTCCGAAGACGAGGTTATCAATGGCTTTCAAGAAATAAAGACTCGTCGAAAGTTAGATTAGATAACTATGTTTTTTTTTTAATTTTATTTTGAAGTGTATATGACATTATGCTATTTTAATATGAAGAACTTTTTATTTTCGTAATTCTGTAAGTTTTTCGCACCCCCGAATCGAAAATCCTGGCTCCGCCACTGCTTCCATGGCACGGTATTTAAATTTCAATTAATATTATTCAAAAAAAAAGAAAAAAAAAGTAACTGGATCTCCTCTTCCAAAAAAAGAAAGGTAATTGGTCTAATTAATTAATCCTTATTAATTAATGATCACAAAATTACACTTAAATAGTGAAAACTGTATTAAAAGGAGTACTTTAAATTAGAAGGGGGCCAAATCTTAGCACCGTGGACGCTACTAATGTACACGTGGATTATTTCTTTAAAAGAATAAAAAAAAATAAAAAAAACATAACTGTATCGTATCAAGTGTGGACACGTTAGTGTGTCTACTATGGATATTGGATCATTTTTGCAAGTGGAAAAGAGGATCCGATCCGACGTGCATTTGATTCCACCGGAAATTATCATTAGATTCCAATTACAATACGTGACAATAGAAAGAAATATATGAACTTTACCTTTGGGGATAGGTGTCCGGCAACAGCCCTCCCCCACCGAATTCCGATCGCCGTTATTCGGGCAATAGCCCTTCTCCGTCAAATAGTCACCCTCCGAACAGTAGCCTATGCAGGCGTCCCGGAAACTTTTTTCTTCACCTACATACGAGCTGGATGCGACGAATCGTCGCAGCCAACAGCGGTGAGCCAGTTGTCTTCCGACAGCGAATATCGGTTGTCCGACAACTCAACGCCGTTACTCATAATTAATTTTTGTTTTTTTTTTCTTTTACTAAGTTCGTCCTTGTTCATCAACGCCAGCGGCACCAATGAGAATTGGAAGTTCACCACCTGCACCGCCTTCACCTTGCCGGGGCTTCGCCCTTGTCGAAGAGAGAGATGAGGTGGGCGAGGACAGCCTCCGCCGTGGAGGAGAAGTCGTCGATGATGACCGCGTTTTGCTTCCTCCGTCCGACCATGACCTCGAATATGAGCTTGATGTCGTCATTCATGGAGAGGAGAGGAATGGGTTTCATTTGAGGGGAGAAGAGGAAAGGGTTTTGGTCGGAGAAGTGGGAGAGAAATGGGATTGCCATAGAGCCGTAGGGTTTATGAGGGGCTCCTGGTGGTTTCGGCGGTGGTGGGCGAGCTGGGGGTGGAATATATGCCGCCGGCGGCGGAGCTGTTGTTAGGTTTCTTATGCACGAATGCAGCGGAAGCAACGAATAGAAACCTTATGCATAGATCGTGATTTATGATCTAATTTACGTGTTTAGAGATTATACAAATATATGAACGAAAATACAAGAACTTACGTGTTATCTTCTCGTATTTCTGATATATAGAACCGCTACTATGGTGTCCACGTGAAGCCGTTCGATCGCGTGGAACAATTCCGGAGTGATTTCTTCTCGTCAGAAGCTAGGAAATCGCCCAAGAAGAAACTCGAAGAATAACAGCCGAATTCTTCTTTTTTGCGTGCGTGCGTGTAGTGTTAGGATTAGGATTAGGTTTTTCCTCCGGATTTAATTAGTGTGTTCTATTATTTATATTAACCCACATTAACCTAGTTAATGGGCTTTAATATAAATACACACTTAATAATTAAGTCCAACTTAATTATTACTTAAAACCCAATACAAGGTCCATAAATCTTTCAATCTCCCACTTGGACTTGTATTTTAACCAACAACTAAGCACCACACAATCACCCATTAACACGATCAACAACAACACATAAAGTGTGACCCTATAGGCCTTCATTATCGATGATAACCCAGTTAAAGTCTATACTAAACTCCTAGACTGCATAGTATAGCGAACTCGATATATGAAGAACGTTTACGCGGATTCACAAACTGGACCTTTATATGAAGCCTGTATGATATCCCTTCATTCACGTAACACTCGGTTAAACCTTGGACTTGCCAAGTGTCTATCCAAATAGCTTAACCATTTTATCTCATCTTTATCAATTGATCCTTGATGATCATACTCAATTACTATAATTGAATATATCACATGCACTGGCCAGTGACTTAGCAATCAATTAATATAGAGAATCTGAATGTTACTCTCGAAATTTAATCGAGGAATGAATCATATTCTTAGCCCAACTACTATCTTCGACTACATCCTGACGTATCCAATCCAAGCCGTATCTACCCCAAATGGAGTGCAAGCTTTGAACTTGGTCAAAATACACCATTTTACAACCAAGATAAGCAATGACCTCAAGTCAAAGGATTATCATATACTTCACACACCAATAAACTATAGAAACTAGAAACAAATAGTTTAAAGGTAGGGTATACCAATACTCTCCAAAGTATCCATGTGTCCATCACGAGTATCCAATACTATATAGTGGTGAGAACCACTATATTCTCTAAGAACGTGATGCAGACACCATGCCAACCTATCACACATCATCAATATCCCATTCTTGATGATTCTCGGTTTGGGCTATTTTAGAGTTAAACTATATCATTAATGTCTCACTCCACCAATGACAATCTTAACTCAAGGGAACAAATCAACAAGAATATTTACAAACAATTAAAATAAATATTCTGAGAAATGTGTATGCCAATAACAAATATCATAAAATGAAAACATATACATATAAATGTGATCAAGTTTGTGCGTCTCAATTACAAATTGTTTCTAAGACATGCAAACTTCTGACTCCCACTAACCTAAAGCATATCTCCAACATATCTAATACCCAAGCTCTCAAAATGGCTCTTGTGTTTTGCAAAACACAATGGCTTGGTAAATGGATCTGCTAGGTTATCATCAGTGGGTACTCGTTCTAATTTCACATCGTCCCTCTCGATGAATTTTCTGATCAGATGATATTTTCTAGGGATGTGCTTGTTTCTGTTTGTGGCCCTTGGTTCCTTTGCTTGCGCAACTGCACCAGTGTTGTCACAATACAAAGGTATTGCACTATAGGCACTCGGAACCACTCCCAGTTCTTTCAAGAACTCCAGAATAGCAACAGCCTCTTTTGCCGCTTCAGATGCAGCAATATACTCGGCTTCGGTGGATGAGTCTGCAGTAGTACCCTGTTTGGAACTATTCTAACTAACTGCACCACCATTGAGGACAAAGACATGTCCAGACTGGGACTTATAGTCATCATGGTCTGTTTGGAAGCTAGCATCAGTGTACCCAGTAACTGATAACTCTTGTTGTCCACCATAGACTAGAAGGTATTCTTTAGTTCGTCTAAGATACTTACGAATAGTCTTGACAGCTTTCCAATGTGCCTCACCAGGATTTTGCTGAAATATGCTCGTCATGCTAAGCGCATAGGCCATATCTGGCCTAGAACTAGTCATGGCATACATGACTGATCCTATAGCTGAAGCATATGGGACCCTCTGCATGTATTCAATCTCCTTGTCTGTAGAAGGACTATCATTCTTTGACAATTTGATACCATGCCCCATCGGAAGACTCCCTTTCTTGGAGTTTT
This sequence comes from Mentha longifolia, assembly GCA_001642375.2. Taxonomy (NCBI): domain Eukaryota; kingdom Viridiplantae; phylum Streptophyta; class Magnoliopsida; order Lamiales; family Lamiaceae; genus Mentha; species Mentha longifolia. The sequence continues at coordinate 34,176,601 of CM038116.1, forward strand.
CCATGGAGAAACGCCTTAGCACTTTGTCAATGTATGTGGATTGTGACAACCCTAACAACTTTTGGATCTATCACGATAGATCCTAATACCAAGGATGTAACAGGCTTCACCCAAATCCTTCATCTTGAAGGAGTTAGACAACCATGTCTTTATGGATTGCATCATAGGATAATGAAAATAATGTTCCCATCCTTGCGTTTACTATAAACACAAGGATCTTCTTTGCTTCTAACAAAATCAAACGATTTGATAGCTTTGTCAAAACAAATATTCCAACTCCTGGAAGCTTGCTTAAGTCCATAAATGGACTTTTGCAGCTTGCATACGGCATTTGGCCTAGATTTTGATGTGAAACCTTCAGGTTGCGTCATGTAGACGTCACCTTCTAAATCTCCATTGAGAAATGCAGTTTTCACATCCATCTGCCAAATGTCATAATCATAGTATGCAGCTATCGCAAATAAAATCCTAATGGACTTGATCTTTGCAACTGGCGAAAAGGTCTCATCATAGTCAATGCCCTCGCGCTGACTATAACACCCTAATTTTTTTATTTTTTTTTAGAACTAAAATATATTAACAACCCAAAACAAAAAAAAAATTTACAGCTACGTTATTCAACTTAAAGAAACGAAAATTTTTATCTTTTAAATGATCAAGGTAACATGCAAGCATCAACATAAATTAAATAAATATCCAGATGAATATACCTCATGAAAAAAAATATGATTCGGCTACAAGACATGGAAATTTGTCATAAAGATTTTGCAATTTGAATCATTAAATACGTTTAGCAGATTACGAAATATAAGCACTGTTGAAAAGCTAAAATATTCTGAAAATAAAATAAATAAACATGTTTTTAACCATAAGGATACCTAAGAAGAATTTAATCGATAATACCGTTCATAACCACCGAGCAAAATAACAATAAAGTATGAGACTCCATGTACGAAAGTTAAACCAATAAATCATCCAACTTGATCAAATAAACTAATTAATTTCTTAGACGTAGAAAAACTGAAAATTTAATATCTTGTGATATTGGACCCTTGACTAGTCATTTTCGGCCTCCACGACTGCTTCGACTTCAAATCTTGATAAACTGTAAATAGTAGGGGTGAGCATATCGAAATATACTCAGTGAAGAAATATGCAATTATCCACATATGTTAAACATGCTAATAATTCAAATCGTCATACCATAAAACTTGTAACATGAGAGCATGAATCAATGGCTCTAACTTTAACATGAGGGCAGTAACTCAATGGCCCTAACTTGATAACATGAGGGCATAAATCAATGGCCCTAGCTTCAATATCATGAGGGCAATCAATCAATGACCCTTAGCAACATATGTAATCAAATAAGAATTAAGAACACATAAAACATACATGGATAATAAAATCAACAAGCATAAATTTCCCCACCTTCACCTAGTTCGAAGTTGACGATCGGTAAAACTTGAAAACTATCTAACTCGCTCTCCCCGTGAAGCAATCCGTATGCCGTCTCCCATATTGACAAAGAAAACCTACCCTTTATTTATACTTGTGAAAATCTAGATTTTAGTGATAAGCATAAATTGAGAAGTGTCCTACTTCTACTAGGATTGATAAATATATATAAAATTATTTTGCCATATAATAGACGTATAGTATCATAAAGTAGGATAAGCATTTAATCCTAAGCATTTATTACTAAGTAGAATTATAGAAACAATATTAATAACTAGTAATTATATATATATATACTTACACGTATCTATATATATACTAATAAGTCTAGCGATTCAATTATATAAGAAGTTTAATCCTATTTGTACTTTGATAGAATTTTCCTAGATTATCAACTAGGACCCGGTTAGGAAAAATTATGTATACATATCTTTTCTTTTCTTTAACCCTTATAAAAAAAAAATAATAAATAAATAAATAAATTGGGCTGTTACACTGACTACAACCTTTTGCCACTAACCTAGCCTTGTAGGTTTGTACCTTGCCATCTGCATCGGTTTTCTTCTTGAAAATCCATTTGCAGCCTATGGGTCGTACCCCATCTGGCAGGTCAACCAAGTTCCAAACTTGATTGTCATACATCGAGTCCATTTCAGATTTCATGGCATCCAGCCACTTCTCCGATTCAGCATCTAATACTGCCTCAGAATAGGTCTTCGGTTCATCATCGTACACCAAATCTCCATCATATTGGTTCAGAACCAATAGATTGAGTTTGTTTGGTGCTCGACGAATTCTCTGAGGCCTATCGAGTTGGTTCTGCATTTGGGTATCCACATTATCCTGAATGTGAGTAGGATCTTGAGTATTGGATAAACCAATATCATGAGAGCTCTCGGAAATTTCAACTCCATGTTCTTCCCGAGGAGGTGAAGGTGCAACAATTACATCTTCATCTCTTTGATGACTCCCACTGTCTAACAGTTGTCTATTTAAGGACAATCCTTCATCAAACGAGTCATCAAATACTCCCACTGAATTCTTGTTCGGACCATCCAACAAGATTTCATCCTTATCGATATTTTATGGTTCTTGAATTTCTTCAAGATCTATCACCGTATAACCTTGTCCCTTGTAGACATAGTCATCTTCTAGAAATGTTGCATTTCTAGATACAATCACCTTGTGATCTCCAGGGTGATAGAAGTAATATCCTCGAGTTTTCTTAGGATATCCCACAAAATAACATTTCTCACTTTTGGATTCCAACTTATCAGTCATCATTTTCTTGACATATGCAGGACAACCCCAGGTCCTTACATGTACAAGAATAGGCACTTTGCCCCACCATAATTCATATGGTATTTTCTCGACTGATTTAGAAGGAACCCTATTCAGAATGTATATGGCACTTTGTAAGGCATAACCCCAAAGGAATATAGGGAGACTACAGAAACTCATCATGGATCAAACAATATCTAATAAAGTTCGATTCCTCCTTTCAGATACCCCATTCATTTGAGGTGTCCCTGGAGGTGTCCATTCTGAACAGACTCCATGTGATTTCAGGTAATCGAGAAACTCTTGGCTTAAGTATTCGCCTCCTCGATCCGATCGAAGAGTCTTGATACTTTTGCCAACTTGTTTCTCGACTTCTAACTTGTACTCCTTAAATTTCTCAAAAGCTTCAGATTTGTGTTTTATCAAATAAACATATCCAAACCTTGAGAAATCGTCAGTAAAAGTTATGAAGTATGAATATCCACCTCGTGCTTGAGTTGATAATGGTCCACACACATCTGTGTGAACCAACTCTAGCACCTCTTTGGCTCGTATTCCTTTCCTAGAAAGTGGCTTATTAGGCATTTTTCCTTTGAGACAAGATTCGCAAGCACCATAAGACTCAATGTCAAATGATGTGAGATAGTCTAACTTTCTCAATCTTGCTATTATTTTCTCATTGATATGACCAAGCCGACAATGCCAAAGATAAGTAAGATTATTTGTATTACCTAGCTTAGGTCGTTTGTTTGAAACATTGAAAATATTTTGTACATAATCGAGCAAATATAAACCATTCGCCAAAGATGCATTTCCATAAATAATCTCATTCATTCCAAAAGAACAAGATCCGTTTCCAAAACGGAAATGAAAACCATCCATGTCTAACAAGGGAATAGAAATAATATTTCTCGTAATCGAGAGTACAAAATAGCAGTCATGCAAAACTAGTCTATGTCCTGAAGGAAGATCCAATCTAAAAGTCCCTACACGTTCGGCAGCTACTCTTGCTCCATTCCCAACGCGCAGATCGACCTCTCCGGGCCTCACTTTCCTGCTGTCACTTAGCCCCTTCACATTAGAACAAATGTGTGAGCCACAGCCGGTATCCAATACCCAAGAATGTGAGTTATCAATAGACATGTTTATTTCAATGACAAACATACCTGAGCCTGACGAAGAAGCACCTTGTGCCTTGATCTTCGGGCAGTCTCTCTTCCAATGCCCCTTCTGACGATAGAAGATGCATTGGTCCTTTGATATCTCCGGCTTCTTATGAGTACCGCCCTTAGGTTTTAAAGCCACAACATTGGATGCCGCTTTCTTTTTCTTCTTTAGCTTACCCTTCCCTTTCGAGTCGGGAGCAGCAGAAGAGCTCACCATGAGCACAGCTTTGCCCTTAGCGACAGTAGACTCATAATTTTTCAGCATGTTATGAAGATCTATCAAACTTGCCTTAGTGTTATTCATATTGTAATTTACGATGAAATTATCAAATGAACCAGACAACGAATACAGGATCGAATTGACAGCGAGAGTCTCAGGTAGCTTCAATCCAATTGAAGCCAACTTCTCGATCATTCCGATCATCTTCAGAACATGTTCTGAAACACTCTTCCCTTCAAGGAACTTCATTTGAAACAACTCCTTGCACATGTCAAACTCAAGATTTTGACTCGGAGATGCATACAGCTTCTCTAAGTGCCGTATCATCTCGTAGGGAAGCATGTGCTCATGCTGCCTTTGTAACGCCACATCCATGGAGGCAAGCATGATGCACTGAGCCTTGTAGGCGTCGTCCTGATGCTTCTGATGAGCAAAAACGTACGACATTTCATCCTCTTCAGAAGCCTTTTCAAAAGCCTCTACAGAAGCCTCTTCAGGCACGACCGGGATTGCTTCGTCCAAGACGTACTCAATCCTCTCAAGCCTTAGTACCAAACGCAGATTGCGTTGCCAATCCATGAAGTTTGACCCAGTCAACTTCATAGTATCCAACAAACATCTTAACGACAAACAAGACATTACGAATCTGATCAAGACTTAAGAGAAACAAATTAGAACAGTATTTACAAATATCACATTTACTTCTAATCAAACAATGGCATATTGTAAGATTAGCTCCCACTAATTTTAACATATACTGCAACCCCAAAATTGCAGAATACGGATTTATATCTAATATAAATCATTAGTGGACCAAGATCCAAGTCTATATTATTGCAGACTCTGCTGAGGCTGATGACTGCTATAATATCACCTAGTAAGCCTCTAAGCTAATTTCAAAATCATTTTGAAATTCTTGGTTGGTTAATCTAATTAACCTGCGTTCTTAAATTATTTTGGACACTGAGGTGCCAAAATAATATAAGTAAGTCAACCCCATTACGCGATCGCAAACATTTGCATCTATGAAAGAGTTTAAACAATGTCGATTTGAGCAAACACTGGGGTGTAAATACTCTAAACGAAAAAGTTTAAGTACTCAGTCAATTGTAATGGACAACGCGTGCATCCTAGATGAGACTTATATTATAATTTGGGAAAATATGTGATCTAACTGTTCAGCAATATCTAATATTGCTTTAAACAATTACTGGGCGCCGCCTACCCAAGCATAAAAATGCGGACCACAAATACTGGGCGCTGCCTACCCAGACATAAATATACGGACTACAAGTACTGGGCGCCGCCTACCCAGGCATAAATACGCGGTCTCTAACTACTATAGTTAGAAAATGTGAAGCACATAATCCAATTAACATGCTTAATCAAATAAATAAATCTTTAAAAATAAATATATTAATCCAATTAATATATTTATTCACAATTGAAAATGGGTTTATTTTATTTATATTAATTCCAAATTAATATAAATAGAACTGGTTATTATTTCCAAAATAATAATAAGATTTTATAAAGAAAACAATAGAAATTAAAGTTTGTTCCAAACAAATTAATTTTCTATTTTGCAGCAATTTTACAAAACCTTTTAGCATTTCGGACCATCCGAAATTAAAGTTCATAAATCCAACAAGCTTGATTTCAAAAATCAAGTCATTTGGAGCTAAAAATTTCATTTAGGCATTTTCTCGAACACATGATGTGCGCAGAAAATCTACCTATTTTGTTTTCTTTAAAAATTAAGTGGGGCATTTCATCGAACATGTTTTCTGCACTACTAAAGCGCATATACCAGATTTATTTCCGGTGACCATGGCTCCGGGACAACACCAAAATGTCGCCCATCATCACCACGGTGCTCCAGAATCTTTCACATACCTCAAGAAGGTCGTGGGTGGGTGGGTGGCTGGAAAACACGTGCAAGGACGGCGACCAAGCAGCACCGCTGCTGCTGCAACAGCAGCTCGGTACGCCCAGCTTCCCGCCCCTCATGCTGCCAGACCTCGCCCAACCGACGCGCTCGATGCCTGCCGTCCGTAGTGCCCACAGTCGGGCCGCACAGCAGGCAGCGCGGTGACCACCGCTGGAGCGCCCCTCGGTGCACGGATGCCCAGCACCCAGCGCTCGAGGACCCAATGTGGGCTCGGCTTCGTTTCGACCTGCCCGAGGCACAACCAGGAGTCTGAGCCTTGTCCCGCGATGGTGGGCTGCCCATCGAGCCAAGATGGTGCAAGATCGAACCCTAGATTCAAGAGAAAATCCGCACCCTCCACGTGTTCGATGAAACGTCACAAAGGCTGTTCCAAACTTCTTGTGAATGCAGCGCCCACCAAATGTTCGATAAAATTTCTGAACAAATTTTCAGAAGAACTCCAAGTTTTTCTTTACGAAAATTGTTGCGATTTTCATCAAATAAAAACCTAAACCCATAATACAAATTGAACACGAAAATAGATCATGAATCGAGCCCTAGGCTCTGATACCACTGTTAGGTTTCTTATGCACGAATGCAGCGGAAGCAACGAATAGAAACCTTATGCATAGATCGTGATTTATGATCTAATTTACGTGTTTAGAGATTATACAAATATATGAACGAAAATACAAGAACTTACGTGTTATCTTCTCATATTTCCGATATATAGAACCGCTACTATGGTGTCCACGTGAAGCCGTTCGATCGCGTGGAACAATTCTGGAGTGATCTCTTCTCATCGAAAGCTAGGAAATCGCCCAAGAAGAAACTCGAAGAAGAACAGCCGAATTCTTCTTCTTTGCGTGCGTGCGTGTAGTGTTAGGATTAGGATTAGGTTTTTCCTCCGGATTTAATTAGTGTGTTCTATTATTTATATTAACCCACATTAACCTAGTTAATGGGCTTTAATATAAATACACACTTAATAATTAAGTCCAACTTAATTATTACTTAAAACCCAATACAAGGTCCATAAATCTTTCAGCTGTAGCAGTGGAAGACAGAGGCGTGCAGTCGTCGAGGTTGTTCTTCACGGCAGTGCTGGAGAAGCTGGCTTCACGCATGAAGCGGTTGACGCTGGGGTCATCGAGGATGGAGAGGATGAGCTGCTCGAGCTCGACTTTAATTGCGATGAGGGGCGGCTGTTGCTGGTGGTTCTGCTCGATGCAGCCGCGGCGCTGGTGGGCCTGGGCGTGCTTGAGGGCGGCGATGAGATGTTGGAGAGAGAGGGCTGGGCGTGGAGGAGAGGGCCCGGGGTGGCGGGGAGGCGGTCGAGGGCGATGTTGAAGCAGAGCTCGAGGGAGCGGCACTGGAGCGGGTGGTGGGATGGCTGGTGGTGCGGCTGGGACTTGAGGCAGGTGCGGCGGAGGAGCCTGGCGCGGGAGGTGAGCAGGGTGGCGGTGACATGGAGAGGGTGAGCTGGGCGTGGCCGGCGGCGGACGAGGCTGAAGGAGGGCTTGAGCACGGCGGCAGCCTCCGTTGAGAGTGTCTGTTGCGCTAGCTGCACATGCTCCTGCACTTAACAGCGTTAGAGAGGAATTGGATGGACGGGTGGATTTGCTTCACTCACGTTGGGGTGAGATACGGACCGAATGTTACGTTAGGGTGATATTTGCGTTAAGGTCTTCCACCCTGGGGCTTATTTGCTACTTTTCCATTGGAAAGCTTTTGGGAAAGTAATGTGTACTACCCTACAGTATTTGTAATAGTTAAAACGTGTTTATTAGCAAATTTATAAGAAAAAACATAATGTGCTGCTGGTGCTAGTGCTACAGCACTAAACTTGACCCCACACGCGTGGCATTACTTTTTATTAATTTAATTTATTTTTTTATTTTTTTTATGAACTATGATGAATTGAGGATCAAGTGGTGCTTGCTTTTGGTGAGAAAAAGTTAACTTTATTCTTATAAAAAAAAACAAAAAAAACAATGAACTTTATTCCAATTTAAGTTGATGTTGCACATGGAAACATCCATTTTTTTCATACCATAATTAAAAAATTCTTCTACCTAACTAGAACTTCAATATCATATTTGTTCTTACTTGTTTTTTCATCTTTGGCAGGCCAATTTTTATAAAACTAAATTTATACATAAAGTTTGTGATTGTATATATATACATAATTATTACTGTATAAACTTATACACAAAAGGCATGAAAATTTTTGTGGTGGGGCAATTGGTCCACTAATGCTAAGTGTGGCTCCGCCACGTATATATGAGTGATATATAATATAGGTGAATGATCAAATAATAAATAGATTTTCTGTAAGAAATAAAAAATGATTTGAGCCGTTGATCATTGTGTGAACTATGGTCAAGATCAATTGGTGCGATATAATAGTACTGAAAATACATTATGATAACTGAAGCATTATAATAATACTGACATTACATTATGATACACGATGCATTATATGTGGTATGTAGCATGCATCATAATTGGGCAAAATATGCATATATAAATAAGTTCTGGTGTGAAAAATAATAATAAATCTAGACCAGTAATCTTAATTAAATCTATGATTGTCATTGATTTAAGCATAATTACAAGATAAACAAATATAATTATATTTCAACGCATTATCTTGCTTTTACTTTTTACTAGCAAGTATAACGTGTGTTGCACGTTTTACAACTATTTTAGCTTGAATAAATTTACATTTCTAATTGCTGTGAATTGATAGGTATAATGTGCAAAAATTATTTTGTAATTTTAAGACAAATTTTGAAGAATGTGAAATATTAAATCTACAATAGACTTGTTATTATTTTGGTTCATGTAAAATAAAACTATGTGAAAATTACTTCATCCATTCTTCAAAAACTTAAAATACCTATGCTAACAATAATCAATCGAGATAGAAATGTTTAAGCATGCAACTCTTCAAATGAAGCTGAGGTTTGGAGGCCGAAATTAAAAAAAAAAAATGAGTCATTTTTTTTGAGTCTTTGGCAACTGTGAGATGGATAATTTAAGTGGAAATGATTAAGATTGGTTTGGGAATGTTTGATTGTTTTTCTTTCATGATGAATATGTGTGTTAGATGCGTCGTGTGTTCTTGGATGAGAAAAAATGCAAAGTTGATCACTGATTGTTGAAAGCCTACTTAAATTGTGAGGATTGAGCCTAGTGAGCAAAACAATAATATGCTCTTTGTTTCTTTATTGAGAGCTTCACACTTGACTTCTTGATGCTTGGTTTGCCTTGTTGCCATAATCGAAACTATTTTTTTGAGATTCTTGCATGAAAATAATTTAGGCATTTAGGATTAAACCTTTCTTAACCTATTCATTTACCTACCACCATATTTTAACCCCTAGTAAGAAAAAAGTAAAATAAAAAAAATAGTTGAAAAAAAAAAAGAAAAAAAATTGAAAAAAAAGAGAGGAAAAAAGGAATTTTTTTAAAAAAAACAAAAATAAAATAAAATAAAGAAGAAAAGGAAGAAGAAGAATGTTGAAGCTCCAGCCGCTGTTCCTTCTCCAAGAATTAATACGTATCTTCTCCTCTCTCTCTAATTCTCTTCCTTATTATATATCTAGAGGATTTACTTAAAATAAGGAAATAAAATCCCAAAATCTAATCTATCTAATAAACTAATAATATTCTAAAAGTCTATTAATTAAATAAAATACTAAAAATCACTACTATATTAATTAATCCCATGTGGAATTAATTAAAGGTCTTCTAGAACTTGAAAATCCGAAATTCCTTTATTTTCACTCAGCTCCAGTACTTCACAGGCGGTATGGGCACGCCGCCTGAATGATACGAGTGTATCCTCGATAGTTTCATAGATATCCGTTATTTATTTATTTATTTATTTATTGTTTATTAGGAATATTGTATTAACTTGAGTCGAGCGTATTATAAGCTCCGTTGCGGGTTTTCTTTATTGGTTCTTCCCCGTAATGCAAAAGAGAGTCGAACCAACCCTAGGGTTTTAGCATTATAAATAGGAGTATTATTAGGAGAGTATAATCATCAATAAAATTAACCCTAAATTCTACAGCCGTTTTTTTTCTCTTCTTCTTGCTGCAAAAACTTGGCGTGATCGACGGGGCAAGCCCGCGACTGCTAGAGATTACTATCATCGGTGAACGACTTGTTCACTGCACGTCGATAAGGGAGTCTCTCTCTTATCACTGAACTTCCAGCAAACCGTTTCTTCTTTACTTCAGTTCCAGCTTCAAAACCTCTTTTGAAATAGCTCCAAAATCACCCAAAAATCATCCCTCTCCTACAAAAACACATTATTTCATAATTAATCCAAATCAAGGCATTATCACTCAAAATGACATCAAATTCTACCAAAATATTCAACAAAAAACTAGAGAATAAACGCCCGATCAGAAGCACTCAAGTTTATGGAAGAGATGCACAAAATATTTGATATACTATTTATTTTCTCAACCTTTATATAAAACATGACAATGCTAATATTGCGTTTATTTTAGCAACCATCTTTTCTTAATTTAAGTCAACTAAATCTATACCTATATATAAAAGTGTCTTGTGGCAAAATGTAAATCGCCTAAAATATCCTTATAATATATTAAAAATTAGGGGTATTAATGTAATCTTATAAGCTAATAATATAATAATCTACTAAATTAAGTTGAGTCGTCCTTCTTTATAAACATAGTCTATCGTTCTAATAAATTTAGTTGACCTAAACATAATCTGTCGTTCTTCTCCATAATACTCACAAGTCTGCCGCTTTTTTTTTTTTCCCTGAGAAATTAAAAATTTGTTACCGGCAAGCATCCGCCACTCTCTTCTTCATCTTCAAGTCTTCAGTGCCCCTTGTCTCCGGCTGTCTCCGAATTATTTTCGATTTAGATCTATCCTCTTTGAATCGAAATTGGGGTGGATTCTGCGTTCTCCATAATTGTGTGGTTGCGCCATTACGGCGATCTCTAATCTATGAACTCATATCGATCGACTCGTGTGAATTAGAAGGTAATATTTTTTAATTATTTTTGAACTCTATGATCTTGCTACTTTTTCACGGTGGGGATTGATTTATGATTATTTGATGATGTGTACTTATGATGTATCTAGAAATCGTATGCTAGAGAACAAGCAATATCATACTTTTCTTATCTTTTCGTGGTTGAGCCTTTTGTATTACAGAATGCAATTGTCTTAACTAGACTACTAATTGAGATCGATGTAGGAAACAAGTTAATTGTCCACCACATAGTTGATAAATTCAATCTTGTAAAGAATCATAGTTATCAAGCTGAGATTTGATTCATTAGTAATAAAGAAAAGAGGGTTGCATTTATAAACTTTCATTTAGTCAAGAAGGCCATATATATAAGTCCCTTTCATTATGTAATTTGGCTTGAATACTACCATTAAAAGTTATATCTAAATATTTTAGTGTGAAAGAAACAATAAGTTTTCTTGTGATTTGAGCAAGAAAGGTTTCAAGGATAGACTCTTGGGCTCTATAAAGGATCAACACACATCTTTTTCTTTTGCCTCCTGTGTTTTATCAGCTTTTGTGAGACATAAAGCGACTTGCTTGTAATAGCATTGATATAATTTTGATGGTTTTGGCATGATCAATGGTAAATGGATTTAATAAGAATAATTGACATCATGCTCACAGCTCACTTTTTTTATTTTCTTTTGTTCATTCAAGAGCTAAAAAATACTTCCACCGTAGCCACATAAGACTATAAGATACATATAATTAACTTATCATCATGCAAATTTTATTGTTTTAATTAAAAATCACAGTAGTTTTTACCACATTTTAATCAACTTTGATAATTTTGGATTTAAAATAACACTCTAATTCTTGATCTTTAATGGTGTATTTGTCTCATAGATGATTTAAAGCACACGGAAATTGAAGAAGTAATTACTACTATCATAACTGGTACTATGTTTGAGTGTGTGTTTTTGTTTGTCATACCTTGTTCGTGTAATTTGTATTATGATAGTTGTTTATTTATTTTTATTTTATTTTTTATGACAACTTCTATTTCTTTGTTATAATATTTTTATATGTTTGAGTGTGTTGTTTGTTTGTTATAATATATATTTGACTTGGAATGATCTGAAAAGTAAAATATAAAGACGATTGGGTTAAGGGGGTTCAACACAATTAAAACCTTATGCCAGATGGTCATGTATTTTTTTTCGTAACCACTTGTCAGTGCTTATTTATGTTTTATTTTAATTTATCTTATTACCATGCATGGGCCATAAATTCTTTCAATCATTTGGAGCTAATCATGTTACTAGATCTTCATTTCGAATAGTATAGTTTCAATTGACATTTTATGTTCACCTCAAAAGTATATATAGTTCATATCGTTTGTGCCCAATTACTTGGTGATATTTTTGGTAGGAGTGTTTAAGTTAGGTGATAAGGATACGCAAAAACAATATAATTAAGCTACCATTTTCTTTGATGAATTGATTAATTTTGAACTTGCTTGATCATATAATTCTTCAAATACCCATTCGTATGTTTTTTAATCAATCCTATAATTCAAGGTAAACCCTCTCGACGAGCGTAATGAGCGTAGTTAACACTTCTATAATTAAATTCATGTATCTTTCATTATTACTCATATTCAAGGCTATATGGTTTTTTCTTTACTCCATGTGCAATTTCTCTTAATTTTAGATATTAGAGAGAATAGATTGCAATAACGAGCTTTTGATTATGGGAGGTTGATGAATTATTAAAGTCTTTGCACAGAGTTCTTTATTTAGTACATGATGGTCTTAATTTAGAACATATATATATACTTGTTTTTCTAACTCACTTTTTTCTATTGTTTATTTTGGAGATACATAGCATATATAATGTCGGTTGTTTGTAGAAATTTTATTTAGAACGTGCGATTTATGATCTCATATTTATGGGTAGGTCTTAATGTGAAGTTTGGTTCAAAGTTTGAGATGCAAGCATTAAGGTGAGTGTAGATATAAGATCGCTAGAAGAACAAACATAACTAAGTAGTTAACTAAGTAATGCGTTAGGGCCTGTTTTATTCAGGTTTTCCGCTCTTGAAAATTCTACTATCATAATCTCTTGGATAAATCTTTCGTTCTTGCTACATGCAGTTGAAATATCGAGTAATGAGTATGAGCCACCTCTGTAAATGTATAGACTCAATAGAAGAAACAACAAGTTCAAAATATATTATTTTTAGTATTCAGACCGAAAAAGTGGATGTTGACTTATTTGCTTATCTCTTTCTCTCCTCACAATGGCTATCAGTTGCCTCTCACGTTGTCGAAGCTCTTAGATATCTTAAATTCTTCATTAGAAATTCCTCTTCTAAATTCATTGCTTATATTTGCAAAATCAGATATAATAACTACTATCTTCACATGGCTTTCCATCACATATAAATTCTTCTACTGAAATTTAGATTAGGCCCTTATTTGAGTTAAGTTGTTAGCGTCATATCAACATGCCAATTAAGTAGTTATCAGACGAGTAATATCACATGAGCACGAAGTGTTTTCCATAATTATCCTATCTCTATAATAAAATTTAGTTGGGCATACAACTCTTTTTTCACTGAAATATCATGATACTATCATTTCAACGTGTTTTTTTTTTGGTAACATATTGTATTATCTTTTTTTTAATCTATTACCACTTAATTAGTTAACCAACATTTATAATATCTAAATCTATACTTATATAAAAATGCTAATTTATTAATGAACAAGTATGAAATGTGGGACTTTGTTCAAAATGTATAATGAAAATACTGAATATTACTACAAAAATAAAATTAAGTTTGAAGTGCACTCATTAATTTTCTTTGCATTATAGTATTTGTTATCATGATTTAGGCAAATTTCTTCTATGATCAATATATAATTTTGTCGTTTTATAAACTCATTTAAAATTGAATTAATTCTACCCTTTTAGTAATCTTATTTATGTTTCTTTGAAATCTTAAAAAATGGATTGTGATAAGAGAAAAGATGATGAAAAGTAAGTTGGAAAGAAAAGAATGCATCATGCGCTAAGATGATTTATTATATTTTCTCTACTATTCGCCATTTGGAAGGAACATGTTAATAAGGAAATAAGCTACATATCTAACCACACTGAACAACTAATGCGAACTCAACTTCAATTTGGATATGAGTTTAATTATCGACCATTGAATTGACAATGGTATTTTTGACATTGGAAATAGATGACATGATACATATCAGACACTAATAAAAATAAATACTAAAAACATTATTGTTGAACTTGTATTAGGTGAGAGCAACTTTTTTACCTTTTAATTGTAGTATGTGCCTTTCTATCATAAGCTTGGATTAGTTTTTATTATTTGTTATAATCATAAATCATTTATATGAATTAAATTAAGTTAATATAGAGGTTAAACGTGCAACGCACGTTCTTATTGCTAGTCTCTCTTAAGTTACATCAATTAAAATTCTAATCTAGACAAAATACCAAAATACCTAGGTACAATCTATTTCTAAAAAAAATAAATAAATAAATAAATAAACTAACAACTTTCTTGTAAGATGCAATTAATCAAGATATTTATATATGAAATTTATTATTTTATTTTTGCATGGGAGGCAAAGACTTTGATAATTAGTATCTCGCTATAATTCTATTGCGTTAGATTCATAGTTTGAATTTTATCTCTACTCTTTAATTAAATTTTCATCCGTTAAATCATTATACGATACTCGCTAGTTAGTAAAACTACTTGGCATATTATTATAATAACATAGTCCCTTTGTCCCTTAAAAGTATTTCATTTTTTTCTTTTCAATATGTCCCCAAAGAGTTTTATCTTTTCTTTTTTAAACACTATGCCCCAATACAAATAATTTTATCTTTACTCTCTATCATTTTAACTTATTTACCATAGTAAGACACAACCTAAAATTTTCTTAAAACTCGTGCCAAGAAAAAAGAGAAATACTCTTAAGGAATGGAGAGAGTATAATGTATTACACCAGTGTCCTCAAACTAATTGTATTGTAGGCATAGCAGACAAATTAAAAAATATATCATTAACCTATAATTAAGCATAACATACCCAAAATCATGACATAAATGAAATTGATATATTCAAAACTAATTATGAGTAAAAATCACATATTAGTTATATTTCAAGTAAACTGAATTTTATTTTTCATTTATCTCATTATCCATCATTATCAATTTTTGGACTCTTGTATTTGAATTACTCCACAAATTAGTTCACATCCGATTCGTAAAATCTTCAATCGTATTGTAAATAATTTTTGATTTACATGTAAAGTTTTTATTTAGGACTCTGTTGAATCCAGTGTCGGATTAAAGTATGGCCAAGGGAGGGCAATTGACCCCCCTTGTATTTTGGCATTTATTATTTAGTATTATTGTCATGACCGCACTTTGCTAATTGATAGCTAGGCTCAGTGATTCGTGACTATGGTGGAAATTAACGAATAATTTATAAAAGATGGAAATTTGGGAATTTGATACGAACATATGATAGAACAGTCACCGATCGATGGACATAATAGATGGAGTAAGTACGACAACACTTGTCACGATTATGACTTGAATTACAACCCTATCGAAATATTCAGAAGTATCAGAGTGTACACAGCGGAAAAGTGTTTAAGAATACATGTATGAAGACATGTATTACCAAGAGAAATCTTCAACTAAGACTACTTGCTAACTTTGACAAAAGCATCACCGGTCACTCTTCCTTCATCATGCTCAACCAGCACATTGGAAATAATGTACAGGGCGTGAGTACAGAGTACTCAGTGGGCACATGCCCAAAATATTTTTATTGTCAAACCATTCATAGTGAAGCATAGGGTTTTTCTTGAAAGGCCTATGTTCACGAAAAACTGAGTTATCTTAAAAGCGACTACAGTCTAAGTTTTGTAGTAATGTACCATATCTGAGTCTGTTGTGTTCGAGGAGGTGGCCACCTCACTCGGTCACGTGATCGGTCACTATCTGCAATGACACGATCGATGTGTACACTAGTCCAAGAATGATAGCTGATCATTCAAGGACCCGAATTCGATTTATGAATTGGCATTTCGCCATTTAACAGATAGGCATCATACAAAAACTGAAAACATTTATGGCATGACAATACTTTTAAAGAGCTACTGATCTAATAAAACATGCTTTGTTTTATAGAAAGCCCACCTCGTTGCTCTTCTCAATTGCTACGAGGTCCTGATCTCTGCCTTAGCTATTGTCCCTCCTTCGCATGACCTTCGATTAAAATCGAGGTAAGATTCATATTCCAACGAATGAAATCTTATCTGAGATTCTAGTTTTTAATCTGATCGAAGGTTATTCTAATTTCAGTAACGTGATTACTGTGATCTAAGCTTGAGTTATGAATCTCGTTATGTGAACGGTTCATGTAAAATTCTATTAATAAATCAACTCGATTTATTGCTGAACTCGATTAGTTCTATCTACGTATTTGATTAGCTTAATCAATTACGATTAATTAACTAAATCCTAATTAATTATTAATTAACTTATTACCATAAGTTAATAACTCACTTAAGAATTTCCAAGTCTTAATCTCTTAATAAATCATTTTTTGGTTTATCGTTGAACTGGCATAATTTCTGCTTGAAATGGTGTAATTGATTAGCTGAATCAATTAATTTAAATTATTAATTCTTGGTTAATTAACTTATCTAAAGTTAATTATTGAGATCGCAAAAATAATTCCTTACGAATTACTAAGGTCTGATTGTGGGTTGAGTATAACTTAATTAGTGATATCTAGATCACAATTATTTAATTAGGGATATTGGTAAAAAATAATTTAATCAGGTCTACTAGATTAATTAATCTCGGCCCACTGATTTTAAATGACTGGGCCCAACACTTTGAAACCGGCCCACTTCTGTACAGCCCACACTACAATTCGGATCAAACCCAACCCAATGCCCGACCCGGGTGAACAAAACCCACCCCCAATTCTCTTCCTCACACACATCGCGATTTGCGATTCCTCTCCTTCGTCTCTCTCTCTCGCCTCTGATTTCTCTCTATCAGTGTCTCTCTTCCTCGCACCTCACCTCCGGCCACCTCGCTGGCGGCCACCACTATCTCCGAGCGCCGCCGTTTTGGTGGTGCTCCTCCCTTCTTTCAATTCCGGCGAGTTTCCACAGCCCAAGTGGTTTCCGCCGCCGTGATTGTTAGTCGCCGCCAGCCTCGGTGCCGTCGAACACATGCAGCGACGAGGGAAGGGCACCGGGCTTCACGCCGATGCGGGTTCGGTTGCCTCCGTCCTCCCTCTTGCCGGTGGCTTCTGAATCATTGCCTCTCTTCTCTGATTATCCCCCTCCTTTTAAGATTTTACTGCTATTTTAATTTATCAAGATTTTGGGTTTTGAATCTTTGATTCTCACTCTCTGTTTCTATCTATAGGATTCTGCTAGATGACGAGGACGACGACCGTAGCTCGCGGACCGCTGCTGCTGCTCTGTTTCTCTACCGTCGAGGCCCTTTCCATCTCCTTTTTAGGTTTCGTGTTTTCAGAATTTATCCTATTTGTGTGCTGCTACGTTTCTAGCTTGATTTCTAAGTTTGGATTGCATAAACAACAAGTCTCTCTTCTCTTAGAGTTTAGGTTTTGCATTGAAATTTTAATTCCTTGAGAAATTAAGCCTACGGTTTCAGATTTCTAGTCTCTCTTGTTGGCTTGATTTTCTAGTCTTCAGAGTTAAGGTTTCAGCTTTTACTTGTTTCATTAAGGTGCTAGAGGTTAGGCAAGAGCATGCTTGATTTGTGGTTTCTAGCTTGGAATTTCAAAAATTGGAAACATGATAGTTTAAATTAGTCGGCAATAGCCTACTTATTATTCCTGAAGTTGGGCGTTTGGAAAGTTACCTGAAACTTAGATGGCGTGTGGTTTGAAGCTTGCAAGAAAGGAATGGAGCTGAGCTCCTCTTTTCCCTCTGGA
The DNA here is from genome assembly GCA_001642375.2 of Mentha longifolia. Classification (NCBI taxonomy): domain Eukaryota; kingdom Viridiplantae; phylum Streptophyta; class Magnoliopsida; order Lamiales; family Lamiaceae; genus Mentha; species Mentha longifolia. The sequence continues at coordinate 34,194,688 of CM038116.1, forward strand.
TGATGCACAGCTTCTCTCTTTCTTTCTAACCTTTTCGGTTGCTCTCTCTTTGTCTAAGTATTTTCGAGTTTGAGAGTATGAGCTTTGAAGAGAGGGTGGTATATTTGAATATGGAAGTGTGCTCCTTGAAATTGGAGTGGGATGAGCTGATGAGTCTTGGGAGTAGTGTGACTCCTAATCAGGGTCCTTTTTGGTGCTATACTTGTTTTGTTTGAAAGATTTGTTGCAGGTTGACTTTCAGAATTTGATTTCCCTTCCTTTGTTTTATTCTAGCTGAGCTGCAATTTATTTTGTTCACACTTGCAGATTTTGAAGCTTCAATACTGTCAATCTCTTGGCTAATTTATCTTCCTTCTTGCAGGTATCAAGAAAAGATGAAACTGCTGCCTATGTAGCTGTACTAGGCTCCCTTCAGGGCTGGTTTTCTTTCTTGTTTTAGACATGGATCTTTGTCTCCTTTTACAGATTGCTAAAAGGATGAAAATCCTTGCTGCCTGAAATTTAGAGTCCTTTAGGGGCTGATTCTTTTCCATAATTAGCCTAGCTATTTTGCTTGGTTGTAGTTCATTTGTCTTATTCATTGTGTTAATGCTGAATTGGAGCTTGTAGAGATTTGAGATTCTATTTGTTTATTCAACAGGCTTGCAACACTAGATCAAGAATGTAAAACCACACTAGATCAAGAATGTAAAACCCTTTTTTTTTGGGTTAATACATTCGTAGTTATATATATATATATATATATATATATATATATATATATATATATATATAAGTTTTTATTCTCAAGAGCTTGGTCCTAGTGAGTTTTTGTCGGACTTGGCCCAACGTCTAACCAATTGGGTCTCGGCCCAATTGCTAATGGTAGTAATCGAGTATCTAACTTGTAATCGGAGTATCTTTACTAGATTAATACTTAGCTAAGAATGGTCGAAACTTATTAATCAGTTACTTAATTAATCGAGTGATTACTCGATTATTTGGCGATAATAAAATTATACAAGTCGAGTCGCTACTTGATTCTATTATTGTTCTCTAAACAATTGCTCAAGGATGTAATCGCAGATTTTTACTAGGGCTCGTCCTGAATTATTTTAAGTGGGCTTTGCCCGATCTAGCTAGTTAATTGGGCCTTGGCCCAATTATTTAAAATCGAGAATTCGATGACTATTTCTTACTCGAGCTTATTCTAATTTGATCATCATTAAGCTAACGTGATCGAGACTAATAAGGGTTCCTTTGCTCGAATACTAATCGCTTATTTGAAAGCTACATAATATAGAAATCAAGTTGCTACTTGATTCTGTCATCACTCCTGAATCAATTATTCAAGGACTTAATTACTAGAAGTTAATAATATAACTAAACAATCGAGATTAATTAACTAAACTACTTAAGTAAAATACGGGGCGTTACAATTATACTTCTATTATTATTGTTATACTTAAATATACCTAAAATACATATAGAAAAATTAAAAAGACAAAATACAAAGATACTTTGGTACTATACATTGAAAATGATACATTTAATTGTGTTTTTGATAAAATTAAAATAGAAAGTGTATGTTTTTCGTGGACGTACAAAAAAAAATTGGATCAATTTTTTATGGATGGAGATAGTAAAAATTTTGACCCTCCTTACTCAAAATCCTGCGTCCGCCACTGGTTGAATCACATTTGACATCTTTCGGTATATTCCTAATAAACAAATACAATTATATATTAGATGTCATAAGTTATAAATAAATAAATAAAAAAGAGCTAAAGTAACAATCAATTATTATGCTATCACCCTAACTGCTCGATTTTATTATATAGTATCACAAAACCATAACCAAATAAAAGAAAGAGACATTACGTAAAATTTCAAAATTCGTAGTACAGAAGCAAACGTATATATTAATTCCAAACCTCTAATTATAAGTAGCACAAACTGATTTATCTTCTTCTACATCAAAATAGAAAGATTGATACACATGATATTTACGGAAAATAAGAACAGAAAAACCATGGATGCTCCATCAACTCTCCTAAATTGATGACATTAAGCTTTGAAAGTAAAAAAAATTAAGAAACTGAAAATTTCAAAACGAAGGCAATTAAAACACATCCAATTTCTCATCAATAAGAATCAAACGGAATCAGCGAGAAAGAGAGAGATCAAGAGTAGGTAAATTTAGAGTTGACGTATTTTATATTAGGTAAACTAAACTTAAAATATATATTAACTAAACTTATATTATATTAGATTACATTATTAGGAGGATATTATAAGCGATGTACATTTTGTAAAATAAGGCTTTTTTATATATTGGTATAGATTATGCTTTTTTTAATATTTTAATTAATATAAACGTTATTAACTACCGGGAATTATGTAATAGAGTTTTGCATCTGAATACGCTAAGTAGTGTGAAAAGGCATTTATTATCTGAAATATATATTTGGGAGACTGTTCTTAGTAATCATGTGGGTTCTATTTTCTTCGTAGAGAAGTTTTATTACATTTAATCAAGTTCTCACTAAGCTTGAGAAAATGGAGCAGTTTATATATGTACTCTACGTCCCCATGTATTTCCCATGTATTTAGTCCCAGTTGTCTTATTTAGCCCTTATATGAATTAATCCTATACTAACAATATAAATAACAATAATTCATCACAAATACGTAATAAATACGAACCCTCACCATATTCTCATATTACACAATTCTCTATTACACGTAAATTAACTTTTATACTAGAATTAATTAATGGTATAAAAGTGAAATAGAAAAAGTAACTTTTTCTGTAGATAAAATATTTCGTCTCTTAACTTCCGTCGCGTCCCCCCATACAAAACTATATCTATCATTCTTTTCTTTTTCTTAGTCCATTCTGAACAACACGCTATACATATATATGGCAAGATTCGTTAATTATTCGCAAATATCCCAAGAAGAATATGATATGTTACTCACATTAAACTTATGTGTGTGTAGAAAGATCTCCCCTAAAAATAACAAGTAAAGGAAAAGGTAGATCACTCACTATGATTTATTGCATGGAAAAAAAAATATCATGTATTTATTGGCAATCTCACAAATATACCTTATTTATTTTGTGTATGTGTGTATTGTATGAAGCAATATTCTTTACATTTATAGATTTTCTTCTTCTTCTTCCTCTCTCTCTCTCTCTATCTCTCGCTCTCCGCATATCATCAACAATTCGTACAAGAGAATGGCTTCCCAGAAGCTGCTTATTTTGGCTGCCATCTGCTTGCTTGTTGCAACAGGTCTCTCTCACTCTTCTTGATTTCTCCTGCTTTCTCTCTCTCTCAGTCTCATGTCTGTGATTTAATGGTCTACAGTCTCGGCGCATGATAGAAAATGCCAGACAAACAAAGACTGCAAGGACTACGAGTGCAGTGAAGGATATGATCCAGTATGCAAAGAAGGGTTCTGCCGCTGCGTTTTTCTTCAACACAAAGTGGTTGCTTCTGTCGATGGATCTTCAGATCTTTCATGGAAAGCTGATAATGAGCATTATTGACAAGTCGGAGAAGATTTTCTGATAATATATATGTGTTGAAATCATTAAACCTATCAATGAAATATTAGATGATTTAATTTCAGTATTTTGTTTTGGTTAATTGTTGATGATATCACAATTTATCCTGTTCTTTATTTTGATACTACTCCAACGAACATATATAAACTGACCATTTCTGCAAAGTGTGGTTACCTAAATCGCTTGCAGGAACTAATTAATAGTAGTCTATATACATGGAGTAGCTTACTACCTTTGCATGCAGATTTTCATACTGATATTTCCACGAACAGATAGTGTACATGTGTATAACTTTGCGGTTGTTCTCATGGAATTGAATCTTTGTATTAGGAATTTTGAAACAAACTTTCCTTTGTTCAGGTTTCAGCTCCTTCATAACTTTTTTCGAACATTTAGAGTTCAGTATTATAAGAAACGTGAAAAACAAAAGTAAAGAGAGCAAAGACGATATGCAACATGGCAGACGTGCAATTCTTACTATAATGTAAAGTTCATGAATTCACGTTATTGGTGTTACAATTTAAAGTTCACGTTATTGGCGTTCCTACGATGTGTCTTGGCTCCTGGGAAAACCGCAATAATACATAAGTTTACGTTATTGGTGTTACAATTTAAAGTTAAAAAAAAAATTGTGGCTAAAGTTCATGAATTCAAGCACAAGTGATCATAAGTTTAATTACTTTGTTTCCAACATTAAGGGATGTATTCTTGATTTTGAGGAAGAGGCTGCACTCTTATTACAATTAACTGTCCACGTGTATTCAATGTCAGAAATCGTCAACGGGATGTCTTCCAAAGCTTTCACATCTTCATATTCATCTTTAGTTATGTTAGACATTTGAGATATCCTCGTACTTTCCAATTCGTTGGCCACTTCTTTCATGTTCAAACATCTTTTTGCAAGCCTTGCAACTAAAATCACCTCTTTTGATCAACCTTGCTCCAAAACTTGAGGATCTAAAATTATGTCGAGGCAGTTATGATCCATGCACGTAAGAAATTGTGTTCCTAGGCCTCTATCCTCATATGATCTATTAAAAGATATTGGCCTTTAAGAAGCTTGAGAAGAACTACTCCAAAACTGTAAACATCGCTCTTTTAATACTTACTTGTTTGGTAATACTCTGGACTAGATATCTAAAGGTCCCTTTAACCAGTGTAGCTAAGTGAGTTTGGTCCACATCAATGGACTTTGAAGTTTTGAAATCCGAGGCTTTGACTACATATTTTTATTAAGAAGAATGTTACTCAACTTGATATCTCTATGATAGGTATGGAAGATGCAGAATGTAAGTAGGCCACTGCCCCTGCTATATCTGCTTCCATTTTTAATCGCATGTTCCATGGAAATGGAAATTCGTTATTTGGATCATGGATGAGCTCGAAAAGTGTCCCATTTGGCATGAATTCATACACAAGCAAAGGAACCTCAGTCTCCAAACAACATCCCAACAGTCTAACTACATTCCTATGATTAATTTGAGACAATATCACCACCTCATTTATGAATTGTTCGAGTTGATTCTCCTCGACCAATTTTGATTTCTTTATTGCTCCAATCTTACAATGAGATAACATTCCTTTATAGACCGTGTCTTGCCCTCCTTGTCCAAGAATTTAGCTTTCGTTAAAGTAATCAGTAGCTACCTCCAACTTGTTCGTTGGGAAAACTTTTGTCTTTCCAAGTGCACTTGCATTCGTTTGTTGTTGCAAGAGAAGGCCACCATTTCATTTAATTTGAAGAATTTCTCATTAATCATTTTTTCTTTTTCTTTTTTTAGCATCGTGTACAACCTAAAGCACACTAGGAGTAGTGCTAGAAATCCCAATCCAGAGCCCATACCTACAAGTGAAATTTACTCATATGAGAAAACAAGACCTTATTGTAGTAAGTAATTTGAAGAAAACGTTATAAAGGGTTGAAACATTATTACTTGTCAAGATCATCATCTTCAACTTGGACTGTGCTTGCTTTAAGCAGCCAGTGCCAACTTTCGATCCATCCCCAAAGTATCCTCTTGGACAAGCACATTGATAAGATCCAGGCATATTGATGCAAATTGAATTTGATTGGCATTGATTTGTTGCTTCATCGGCACATTCATCAATATCTATTAGCCAAAAATATCATTTAAAATTATTAAAAAAAAAAAAAATCAAGCATAAACATAAAAAGGAAACTAACTTTCACTACCAACTTTGGCATCCTTGTGTGAGGTAAGGATTGCCATGGTATCCTTTCGAGCAGTTGCAGAGGTATCCTCCAACATTTTTTGCTTCGAAATCGATGCAAACACTATTTTCCTGACAAGCAAAAGTGTTGAGATTTTTCTGTGCCTCATAGCAATTCTCTGTCGCAATCCTCCAATCTAGCACCAATACTAGAGGAAATGAAAATTCCCCTAAGAGTGGTGTTGTTGAGTTATTAAGGTAGTTGAATGGGTACCCAACTGAATATGGAACCTTCTCTGAGATAAAAGCGTAGCTGCAAGGGAAAAGCTTCTTTCGTCGCCATTGTACACTTAAGTCGGTTAAGTTGGCTTTTAGGTAATGATTAAGGGTTTCAATTAGAATTAATTGGCCTATATTTTTGTTTTTTATTTTAAAATAAAATGTCAATAAATTTTACATAATTTCTAAAATGAATTACATTTTGGTAAATAAAATATGTTTGAATTTAGAATTATTATCTCTAGCATCATGTTTCTTTACTGTTTTAAGGGGATGAGATCCTCAATCAATCCCCAAAATGGTGTCCCAAAATTTAATTTTTACTAGTCTTATATTATTTTTTATAAAAAATTAAATAATATAAATATAGTAGATCATAATAGAATTTATATGAAAAAAATATTATTTTTTTAAAATTGTATGATTTTATTTTAAATTTATCAACTCTAATATACTAATAAAAGTAAAATTAAATTCTAAAAAATATTTATAAAACCTAATGGGGATGGGTGAACCCTTTAAAATAATCATGAAATTAAACTAAAGCATTATAAATAAATTTATTAAAAAAATACATAAACTAATAGAAATTAAAATTTGGGACATGGTTGAAACGCCGAATTTGGGACGGGGGATCCCAAGTTTGTTTTTTGGGTTCAATTTGAAAATGAAAATACCTTAAACTTAAAAATCAGAAGCCATGATACTGATTTTATGGATGATATCACCTATTTCAACTTTAGTGTCACAACCATGTCCAAAATAAAAATAAAAAATGCTAAAATAATGAACATAACTAACATTTACAACTAAAAACTTATTTTTTTTATAAATTATAAACCTAATGTTTAAGTTATCAAATTTATTTTAACTGATAAAATAGAATTAAATTATACTCCTAGGTAAACCCTAGGTAATAATTATAAAATTAAACTAAATCATGATATACTGAAATTGAAGAAAAATACAATAATAACTAAAAGTAAAAAAAAAATATTAAAGTTGGAACACTGTTGATATATTTCAACTAATGTAGTACTATGTTTTATAAGGATGTGGATACTCATTTCTTTTCTTTTACTCTGACTTTAACTATTTCTTTTCTCTTACTAAGAAAGATAGATAATATCGATCCCATTTCCCAATTCCACATTATAATTATTTGTTAATGTATTTTGAGAAACGATGTTATTACCTTTGGAAATGACGGTCTGGCAACAGCCAAAGCCTGGCATGTACCTATCATCAATACCCTCACCAGATAGAGATTGTGCGCAAAATCCAAAATCACTGAAATCAGACAACCTGCTGCAGACGGCGGCGCAGCTGCCACAGACAAAACTCCGACTGGATTCACCATAGGCAACCAGTATATCATCGCAGCCCAAGGCGGTGATGACGTTCTGAGTCGACAGAGTAAACCGAGTCGCTGTTAAGTCGATAATCAGGCTTCGGCTCTCTGTCTTCCTAGCCTGCCTTCGATTGTTTGACGAATTATAGCAGGATAAAGCCATTTTCGGGTAATTGACCCGAATTTGTGATTGGTTGAGCTGAATGATTTCTACATCAAGAACTGAGAGGTAAGCTTTGGGAGGATTGGATGAGACATTGCAACTGACGTCAAAAGATGGTTCCATGTAGCAATTTGGGCCGACTCCTATTAAGTATGGTATATATCATCAAAACTGAAGAAGGAATGGTAGTGCATAACTCTGTAAATGAATTGCTGAGTCAGCAAATTGTAGTTAGATAAATAGGGTAATTAGTGATATAAATAGTGGAGCAATATTGTATTTTTGGGACATCTTTTTCACAATGTAGTATCAAGAGAAAATTTCCCCAATTACGCTTCTCTCTCATCGTCTTTCTCCCTCTGTTTATTTTCTTCTTCTCTGCAAACTTTCTTCCAAATTCATGCTCAATTTAGTTTTCCAACATGGTATCGAAAGCCCAGATTGCTGCTGTGTCTCTCTCTCACTTTTCCGGAGTCTCTCTCGAAGATTTTGTGAGGTCGGCGGTAGATCTCTCTTTGGAGTTATTGCCTTTTCGATTTATGAGGTTTCATTGATCTTCCTTTCTGCATCATCAATTTCCAACTTGTTTTGTCTGAGTAATTGATATGTTTTTTCAGTTTTTTTTTTTTTTTTTTTTTTTTTTTTTCCGGCTTATTGGTTGAAATTACGATTATTTATGCATCTCTTGTTTGGTTTCTCTTCGATTTTATCGATTACATCTCTTGTTTGTCTTTGGATTCAAGCTCGAAATGGTTGTTGTCTTCTCCAGATCCGTGTGGATCTTCTATGTCTAGTTTGTTTGCGAGTTGCGAACTTCTCTTTATCAAATCGTGGGTTGCGATTTTTCTGATTCAAGTGTATTTCCCAATCTATAATTGATTGGAGTCTTTGGCTAGATCTCATGTGAGAATCTAAGCTTCTCTCTCAATTTGTTCTCCACAATCGTGAGTTGCGATTTGTGATCTCTTTCTCTGAATCTATGATTGATTCAAGTTTATCTCTCTCTTCAAATTTGCGAGTTGCAAATGTTGATCTCTCTCAGTTTGTCTTCTATCTCTGTTTGAGATATATTTATTCTCTCTCTGTTGCATATTATGTGCAGGTTTTCTATCACTCACATGAATGAGTTGATTCTCTGTTTTTCTCTCTATCTCATTCGATCGATTCGATCTTTGGTTCTTCTTTTCAGTCGTCATTTCACTTTGGATGAAATCTTTCTGGTCTCCAAATGATTTGGAGTTTGTTTCAGCATCTATGTTGCTGATTTTATAATTAGTTGTTCTATTGGAAGTGTATCTGTTGTGATGTTTTCAAGTGTATTGGTCTGTATGTAGTGGTTTGATTTCCTCTAGTTTGCAGCCTTCATTGTAAGGGGGAGTGCAGATTAGCTATGGCAGTTCATTTTTTCGTTTAGTTTAAGTGTTATATTCACATGTGATGGTGATTGACTCAAATGATGAGTACATTCAGCCTTGATTGTTAGTTCTGATTTTGTGGAATTGTTGTGCGAAAGTTTGATGGTTTGTTGGTGTTGGTTGGAGAATCATTTGTATCTTTGTTGGTTGTTACATCAGTTTGTGGTGAAGATTGGTCAGTTTTGATTTAGTATTGGTTTGCAGCTCTTACTTTATTGAGTCAGTGATGAGAATTGGATAGATTCTTTAGTTGTTTTTGTATATGGTTTCTCTGTTCTTAGATGTTCATCCAGGGATATGTTAAGAATCAGCAGATCATGCTCTTCCAGCCAGCTTCTCATGGTCATCAGCTTCTCATATTCATCACAGCTTCTTCACTTTGGTCTTCATCATGTGTACTACGAGTTCGGTTCGATGGCTTTCGTCTTGCTGTGCTGTGTTGCTCAAGATGGTAGCCAATTCTTTTGCTCCCATCTTGAGGGGGAGTATTAAGTATGGTATATATCATCAAAAGTGAAGAAGGAATGGTAGTGCATAACTCTGTAAATGAATTACTGAGTCAGCAAATTGTAGTTAGATCAATAGGGTAATTAGTGATATAAATAGTGGAGCAATATTGTATTTTTGGGACATCTTTTTCACAATGTAGTATCAAGAGAAAATTTCCCCAATTACGCTTCTCTCTCATCGTCTTTCTCCCTCTGTTTATTTTTCTTCTTCTCTGCAAACTTTCTTCCAAATTCATGCTCAATTCAGTTTTCCAACACGAAGGGAAATGGAATCGATAAATTTCCACATTGGTTGAGGCATCCAGGTTTAGCAACTGAACTGGAAAATACTGATAGAAGAAGCAAGTAATTAAAACACACTCTTCGAACGAAAGTCTAATCTCAAGTTTAATCACACACTCATTAATATGTTTTGGGATTTGAGCAAATGTATATGCGTTGAGACTAGTTTTTTTATTATGTTTTTGGAAATTCAAATCAATTGCAACACATATTTCCAGAGCGTAGTAAACATACACATGCACCCGAGATGACTTAAATCCGGGACGTGTTAGTTGGATTGGTAGAGGTTTTCTAAATCACTCAAAATAATCTCTATGAAGCATTTCATCGAACCCCTTGCTGATTGATGCTGGGACATGTTTGATGAAATGCTTGAAAGAGGCTAATTTTGAGGGATAAAAATCTTTTAGAATATGAGAAGTAAAGAAAAACAATACAATTGGATACTAACCTTGGCATCCTCCGGCAAGGTAAGGGTTGCCCTTGTATCCTTGAAAGCAGCTGCAGTAATATCCGCTCATTGGATATGCATCAACCAAACATTCCCATCTCGACATGCATAACTAGGGTCGTTTAGCAGTTGTTTGCTGCAATTCTAATTTCCGATCTGCCAGGCGAGCTCACTATCGGAGCCAGCCCCATTGCATTATACTCGTCTTTCGGGAATGCCTTTGAACTTTGCTGCAAGAAATCCAAATGATACGAAAAACCAGATGCATTTGTGGTTCCGATCTCCTGGACAAAGGCGTAGCTGCACGGGAAAAGCCTAGGACGGAGCAATGCTTCGCTTAGGTCAGTTAACTGTGCGCTTAGGAAAGTGGAGCCTGTAAATCTATATCTATACTATTATAAAAAGTGTCTTGTTTACAAAATTTGATATGCCTATTATATCCCTATTAGTATTTAATTTTATTATAATAATTATATGTTAGATTGGCATGAAAATATACGGAGAATGAAGTATTCTTAAGATATATAAGGATTCGTATATTCAACATGGAAAAATAATTGGCTAAATATTTGTTATATTACTATATTATATTTAGAAGAAATATAACAATAATTTATTAGACACATATCCGTCCAATTTATTTCGAGTTATTTTTACATTTGTAATGACGATTAGCTTTATAAAATCTTTTTGATGCCCTAATAAAGGTGCATACTTCAGCATGTATAATGTATATTCATGCTTTTGATTATTTGATTATTGTATCTTTAATTAATTCCTTTTCTCGCCAAAATTAATTAATTTTGAAGTTGAGTCGTCATAATAATTCGCTAAGCTTGACAAGCTGATCGATCGTGGATTTTTAGAGTGATTTGTACGAAGGAAAAATAAATAACGCAAGAGTTTACGTGGTTCGGTCTTTGATTTGATCTACGTCCACGGAGAAAAGAGTTTCTTGTATTAATACTCTCGAGTTACAGAATGTGTGTTTCAATCTATCCTAGCATCACTATTTATAGGCACCCAGCAGCAGTTGCAGCCGAGGTCGTGGGGTGCCACCTCAGCAATCGTGGGTTAGAGATCGTGGGTCGGCCGAGCTTCTATGCTCTTGGGCTGCGCTACTGGATTGGGCCGAAGTGTTCTGGGCCTTTCAGTGGGCCGAGCTCATCTAGGCCGAGCTTATTTGCCGAGGTCCAATTATGTTGGGCCGGTGCTTGGGCCTAGTAGCTGGGCCGTATCCTATCACATCCCCCCCCACAAAAAGTATAGAAGCGAGGACAAGATTTATAGCTTGGACGTAGTCGAAGTTCATATCGCCTCGTTTAGACGAAGTAGGGATTGAACTGCATTGTCCCCGTCGAAATTTTGATTTCGACATAGTCGAAGTGAATGTCACCTTGTTTAGACGAAGTAGGGATTGAACTGTGTTTCACCCAAAATAGTGCTAGCAATAGGACTAGGTCTATTATAGTACTAGTAAAATGAACCCTAAGTCGAATCTCAAGGAAAGCTTAACAGGGAAACCAATTGTGTGATTATCTACCCTAAGAAAGTAAGTAAAAATTGGGGGTTTTGAGTTTTGATTAAGTCCTAGGATTTAAAATAAATAAAGCAAATAAATTAAACTAGACTTGAAAGCAAATAAAAGCAAGTAGAAAGCACTCCCGTCTATCACCCGGGATAATAAATTAAACTAGAAGAAAGCAGTAAATCTACCTAGGCATAAATTGAAAAGAAAACAATTAAATCTAAACTAGAGCAAATAAATCTTAACATGGATCTAATGTAAATTAAAGCAAATAAATTTAAACTAAATAAAGCGATTAGAGAAAGCAAGTAAAATTAATCTAAGAGCACAAATTAAACTTAAGAATCAAAGATGAAAGAAAGAACAAAGAACTTGAATTAAAATCTTGAATCCAAAGCTATAATCTTCAAAGCAATAACTAAAAACTAATATAAACTAATCTAGAGTTTTAAGGGCTAAAAACTAGGAAGAAAGATGTCTCTCACGTTCACAATAGTTTTCATATATATAGATCTCAAAAAACCTACTCAAATAAGGAAAATAACATAACAAGTCGGCCCGGACCAGCGGCCCGCTAGGGTTCAGCGGCCCGCTGAGTTTCCCTCTCGCGTTTTTCTTGAAACTGAGGGGCCCAGCGGCCCGCTGGGTGCTACACTCGGCCCGCTGCGCGCAACTTTTTTGTTTCGGTCATATCTCCTTCGTCCGAACTCGAAATTGACCGCCGTTTTTTCCTATGCGCTCCTATCGAACTCCTCTTCAATGTTATGCTCTTAGTTCATCCGAAATTGATCTTTACTTTTTGCTCATTTCTTCGTTCTTGTGCTCCTTTTCTCTCTTCTCTTCCAAAACTCCTCACGAACCTAACTTTGACTCAAACACACGAAACGAACACATAAAAACGAACAAAACATACGAAAAAAAACTCACACCAAACTATAAAAATCAAACAAAAACACACTAAACAAATCCCCCACACTTAATCCTTTGCTTGTCCTCAAGCAAACTATACTCAAGATATGATATCAAGCGATGAATTACGAAGTGACAATGCATTAGGCTTCAGTATTTTCTACAAAGCATACAAGTGAAACATGCAACTCCCCAACAAACTTTTCATAGCAAACTTCAACATTTAGCCTCTTTGAACAAGAATCCTCACAACATGGAAATTATATGATTGAACCCTCGTCTCTCAAGTGTATAGGTAGGAAAAGGAATCACTCAATTCAAAACAAACACAATGCCTACCATAAGCTTGAAAATCGTCTCACCTCTCCATTGCTTAAGTGTGTGCTCAAAACAAAGATCAAAAAGGACTTATTATTGGTTGTAATGTAGGCTCTTTGGTAGGTGAGGAATTTTTGGCTAAAGTGAGTTAATCCCAAAGGTTTCAATTCACTCAACTTTCTTTCTTTCAACAACTCTTGATCCCCCCACACTACTTCAAACCATGGCAAAACTTCAAATTCATCACCAAACTTTTTTCAAAAACTCTATTTTACTTCCTACTCATTTATGCTCTTATTCATTCATTTATTTATTTTTATTCTCTCTCTCTCTCTCTCTCTTTTTTTTTTCTTTTTTTTTTTACATATATATAGAGCTTATATGAGTAGGAGGTTCTAACTTCTCAATCCAATTTCCTAATCCTTTTCTTCTCTTTTTCAAAAGATTTTTCCAACAACACACTCCCAATCCAAACCAAAACTCAATTCCAACGTTAATCCCTTACCCAAGGCTTTCCAAAGAAATTAGATCTAAGTAATAGATCTCCAAGGCTCAAAGGGGCTAACTAGGATTTTAGTGTTCCAAATTTGGATAAGGTAAAAGGGAAAGAAAAGGCTATGAAAGATGGCCTAGAATCATTTCTTCATTTTTAAGCACACGATGCAATCTCGAGGGAGAAACCAAGACAAGTTCTAGAGACAATTATGCATGCTTGAACATTCACACACAAGAAAGGAATTTGACTACCATCATGTATTTAGTCAAGGTTCAAAATCTCACAACATAGGGTAAAGAGGTGATTCATGTTCGTGGATGCTAAAGTCTACATTTACCAATCAAATCTATCGAGTCCTAACATGCTCACAAGTAAGTTTTCAATCAAAACAAGCAATCATCATTAGCCTCATCATCACAACAAAACTCATGCTTGACCAATCCACATAGATGTTGAAAGACTCACAAAAGGATTAAGCAAACAAATCACAAATAAATCAAAAATAAATCCTATCACAAAATTTCTACATCCCCCCCCCCACACTTAAATGCATGCAATGTCCCCATTGCAATAAAAGTAAAGAGAAAGGGATGAGAAAGCTTCACTAATGACGACACAATTCGGCAATCAAGCTTCAAATCCTCAAATGACCCCATAAGCAAGTTACCTACACAAACAAAAACAAAGAAAACCAAGCATAATACCTACTAAAGAAAATAAAATAAAGTAAAAACCAAAAACTAACCAAAACCAAAATAAAAAGAAAAATAAAACTAACAACTTACCAAACTTACCAAAACTACAAAGGTGGGTTGGTGGGATTGGAGAATGAAGGAGAGAATCGGTGGATGAATTGTGGGAATCACCGATTTTGAGTTTAAAACCATGCACGTTTCTAATTTTGACCGGGTCCAGGGGCCCGCTAGAGTCTAGCGACCCGCTGGACCTTCTTCTCGCACTTTCTCACCGCATCACCCCAGCGGCCCGCTCGGGCCCAGCGACCGCTGGCCCGAGCTCTCGACTTGCCTTCAATTTTTTTATTTTTTTATTTTTTTTAATCCTGCCAAAAAAAAAAGAAAAATTTGAAATTTGAAATGAAAATTAATTAAAAGAAAACGAGAATTCAAAAAACCGTGGGTTGCCTCCCACGAAGCGCTTGTTTAACGTCATTAGCTCGACGCATTAAGCATTTATCAACCAAATCCCGTCACAGCTAGCAACGTGCCAAATCCTATGGTGTCTTTTGTAGTCTTCATGAGCTTGGAAATTTTATTGACCACTCCTGACCCAAATTTGGGCTCTTCCTCCACTTTGGCTCGAAAATCGAGGATTGACTTATCTTCAACTCTTATCTCCCCCACAGTTATTCGAGACTCCACCTCAAACTTCTCATAGTCATGCCACTCAAACCAAGGTACTTCCCTAATGTGAACTTCATCGTCCAAATGTGGAAGAAAAGTGTCGATAACATCATCTTCTTGCAAGCTTATCATACAAACCTCCTTCATTTCCTCAACTTGCTTTAAATTGCTCAAATCTTTCTCAATGATGAACTCTTTCGCTTCAATGAATTCCTCCTCATCCACGCAACTAAAGAAATCATCATCATTGAGCTCTTCCTCTGATATATCAGCTTTCACTTCCTGCTTAACACTATCCTCATCCAAATGATTAGAAATTTGCACAAATGAACATTTATGGATAAAGGAATTAGAAGTAGAGGGAGAAGGCTTATTCTCAAAAACCGAAAATGTTACCGAACCTCCTTCTCCTGCCATGCTCAACATACCGGAAGCAACATCAATACGAGTTTGCGTAGTAGCCATGAATGGTCGACCCAATAGAAGAAGATGGCCCTTCGAACTCCTAGCACCTCGTCCCTCATTAAGCACAACAAAATCAGCGAGCACTCTTATGCCTCCTACGATTATAGCGACATCTTCCGCAATTCCCAATGGATGACTCATAGTGCCATCTGCTAGCTCGATGCGAATATCAATTGCCTTCAGATTCTTGGAGCTCATCTTCTTGAAAATAGAGTGTGGCATCAAATTTATTGCCGCTCCTAAATCCATCATCCCCACCACAGTTTCTCCACTATCCAAAATCACATTCATTTCAAAACTCCCCGGATCACTTCGTTTGGGCAATGATTTGAGATGGCCAACAAATTCATGATCTTGTTTTTCCTTCTTCATTCTGCAAGGTGGAACATAAGGGTTGGAAGCCTTGTGGAGTGGATTCTTGGCAACTTTTTCTCGTTGATGGACCGTCACCACATGGGCTTGATGGGGCTGCAATTCTTGACTTGGGATCTTCCAAAATTGTTGATTTTGTTGCACCGGGTATTGTGGTGGGGGGTAATAAGGTGTTGGTGGTGGGTAGTATGGCTGATATGGTGGGTATTGAGGAAGGAATTGAGATTCCGGTGGATAGTATACCGGCGGCGGCGGTGAGTAGTAGGTGGGTGTGGTGAATGTGGGATAGGCAAAATCATCCATAACCATTCCCACGACCTCTGTGAACTCAATCTCTTCTTCCTTTTCACTGTAAGCACTCAACAAACGGATTAAGCGTACCAGTGGGAGAGAAGAATAATCGAGAAAATAATTTTTTTTTATTTTTTTTATTTTAATAAACAAGAAGTAAACACATAAAATAAAATCACACAATTAATTGCCTAAAGCTTTCCCCGGCAACGGCGCCAAAATTTGTTTCACCCAAAATAGTGCTAGCAATAGGACTAGGTCTATCATAGTACTAGTAAAATGAACCCTAAGTCGAATCTCAAGGAAAGCTTAACAGGGAAACCAATTGTGTGATTATCTACCCTAAGAAAGCAAGTAAAAATTGGGGGTTTTGAGTTTTGATTAAGTCCTAGGATTTAAAATAATAAAGCAAATAAATTAAACTAGACTTGAAAGCAAATAAAAGCAAGTAGAAAGCCCTCTCGTCTATCACCAGGGATAATAAATTAAACTAGAAGAAAGCAGTAAATCTACCTAGGCATAAATTGAAAAGAAACAATTAAATCTAAACTAGAGCAAATAAATCTTAACATGGATCTAATGTAAATTAAAGTAAATAAATTTAAACTAAATAAAGCGATTAGAGAAAGCAAGTAAAATTAATCTAAGAGCACAAATTAAACTTAAGAATCAAAGATGAAAGAAAGAACAAAGAACTTGAATTAAAATCTTGAATCCAAAGCTATAATCTTCAAAGCAATAACTAAAAACTAATATAAACTAATCTAGAGTTTTAAGGGCTAAAAAACTAGGAAGAAAGATGTCTCTCACGTTCACAATAGTTTTCATATATATAGATCTCAAAAAACCTACTCAAATAAGGAAAATAACATAACAAGTCGGCCCGGACCAGCGGCCCGCTAGGGTTCAGCGGCCCGCTGAGTATCCCTCTCGCGTTTTTCTTGAAACTGAGGGGCCCAGCGGCCGCTGGGTGCTACACTCGGCCCGATGCGCGCAACTTTTTGTTTCGGTCATATCTCCTTCGTCCGAACTCGAAATTGACCGCTGTTTTTTCCTATGCGCTCCTATCGAACTCCTCTTCGATGTTATGCTCTTAGTTCATCCGAAATTGATCTTCACTTTTTGCTCATTTTCTTCGTCTTGTGCTCCTTTTCTCTCTTCTCTTCCAAAACTCCTCACGAACCTAACTTTGACTAAAACACACGAAACGAGCAAAACATACGAAAAAAAACTCACACCAAACTATAAAAATCAACAAAAACACACTAAACAAACATTACAAAAAAATTATTTATTGAGGGGTG
>CM038116.1:34212006-34470473 GCA_001642375.2 Mentha longifolia
GGGGTATACCCCTACTCCCCCCCTCCCCTAAGTGAATTATAAGAATACGAATGAATTATAATTCATTTCTTAAAGACAATAAAAAGGAAAATATTCTATTTCATGAACTTCAATCATAACAGATAATGGGTTGGTTTTTGCATACCTTCCCCCTTTTTTAAATTTGTCACACTACTAGAATGCCTTAAACATAATACTTTTTCAGATTATTGATGTTCCAGGGTCTGGGCGGATCCCTTCCCTCTGCATCTCTGAGCTCCTATGCTCCTCCTTTGAGTACTTTAGTGATGACGTATGGTCCTTCCCAATTAGGGTCCAGTTTTCCTGTAGGATTGAGAGCATCTGCCCTTTTCAGCACCAGGTCCCCTTTTTCTGAATCGTCGTACCTGGACTTTCTTGTTATAGGCATTCCGCACCTGTTGCTTATATCGCTCAGCTCTGTTCTGAGCTTCTGCTCTGTGCTCTTCCATCCGGCCCTTAAGACCTTTCTCGTCAGATACTTGAATCCCGTATGAGCACCCGCAGCTCCTGCATGTATCTCTCTTAATAAGTACTCCCCTTCTGGCTCAGATAAGCATCTGAGATAGGGATGTGTGAAGGATCTCTGGTACAAGAATCCTTCAAGCAAGAAAATTTTTGCCCTAATCATCTTTTTATGTCGATCGACGCTGGTTCCATCTTGTTCCTCAACTTTCAGGATCTGGATGATAGGTGCTCTCCGGTCTTTAATTTCTTGTATTGCGCTAACTTCTGTTAGGCCAGATCTAGCGTCTGCTTGTAATATGGTCAGATCTCCATGCCATGTGCCTTCGATGGAACTTGCGATCCGGGCGAGTTTGTCTGCTTCTTCATTCTTTTCCCTGGGGATCTGAATGATTTCTGCTTTCAAGAATTTGGCCAGCAAAGCTTCAGCCACAGAGGCATAAGTTATCATCATTTCCTCTTTCCTCTCGCATATTCTTAATAATTGATGCGTCACCAGTTGGGAATCAAAGTAGATTTCCACTCTCTTAGCATCCATGCTTAATAAGATATGTAGGGATCTGATGAGAGCTTCATATTCAACTTCATTATTTGATGCCACAAAATTGAATTTGATGGCGAACCGATGTTCTTTGTAGTCGGGATCCAGGATGTATATTCCAGCTCCAGATCCCTCTTTGGTAACTGATCCATCCACATAGGTTTTCCACACCTTTTCTTCTCTTTCATCACCCCGAGTTGTTTCTTGCACAAAATCAGCTAAGGACTGGGCCTTTATAGCTGTTCTAGGTTCGAACTCTACATCATATTCACTGAGTTCTATGGCCTATTTCACCATTCTCCCAGATAGGTCTGGCTTCCCCAACACCTGCTTGAGCGGGATATTAGTTCTTACCACGACCTTATGGGATAAAAAATAAGGTCGTAACCTTCGAGCAGTGACCATTACTGCCAATGCGGACTTTTCTATGTCAGCATATCTTGTTTCTGGTCCTTGAATCATTTTACTCATGTAGTAAATTGGAATCTGAACTCAAAGAGTCTTCCCCTACTGCAAAGTAGAGATACAAGACCTCTTTTGGTGCTGGTTTTATGGGCAATGGGAGAGAGACCAGATGCTTTTTGAGTTCCTCAAAAGTGTCTTGACATTGCTGAGTCCATTCAAACTGGTTACCCTTCCTTAACACCTTAAAGAAAGGCAAACTTTTATCAGCGGATCTGGAAATGAACCGGCTTAAGGCTGTGATTCTGCCATTAAGTTTTTGTATTTCCTTGATGTTCCTGGGAGGAACCATCTCCAACACAGCCTGTACTTTGGCTTGATTCACCTCGATTCCTCTAGGAGTTACCACGTATCCCAAGAATTTTCCCGACTGTACCCCGAAGGCACATTTGGCAGGGTTTAGTTTTAAATGATAAAATCGAGCCACAACAAAGGCTTCCTCCAGATCATTGATATGATCTTCAGCTTTCACACTTTTTACTAGTATGTCATCGACATAAATCTCCATATTCCTCCCAATTTGTTTTTTGAATATCTTGTCCATCATACGCTGGTATGTAGCCCCAGCATTTTTTAAGCCAAAAGGCATGCTTTGGAAACCGAAAGTTCCAACACAGACCCCAAAAGCCGCTTTATTGATGTCATGTGGGTTCATCTTCACCTGGTGGTATCCAAGCGGTATGCGTCCATCATTGACAATAGTTCGCATCTAGATGTAGAATCCACCATCTGATCGATTCTGGGCAAGGGATAGTGATCTTTAGGACATGCCTTGTTCAAATCCCTGAAGTCTATGCACATTCTCCACGTGCTAGTGTTGCCTTTAGGCACCATAACAACATTGGATAGCCCTTCTGGGAATTGTGCTTCCCGTATGTGTTTGGCCTCCAACAGCTTCTGTATCTCTTCTTTGATGACTTGGTCTTTTTTCTACCCCGAATTGCTGAAGCTTCTGCTTCACCGGATTGACCTGGGGGTCCACGTTAAGGCTATGTAAGGCGACCTCTGGGTCTATCCCTACTAGATCAGATGATGAGAATGCGTAAACATCCACATTCTTCCGTAAGCATGCTATTAATGCTTTGGCTATCGCATCTGGCATCTGTGTCACGATACGCGTAGTAAATCCTATTTTATTGGGCATTAATTCTACCAGCAGCAGCTCCTCAGCCGGTTGAATTTGAGAATTATTTTCTGCCGCAGGTTCTGCAGCCCTCATCCGTTTATCTTCAGGTCCTGCTACCCACTGGGGATCTCTCAATTCTTCCCCAGATCTTTTCATAGCCTCACCGGCCTTCACGGATTGTATATAATATTTTCGTGATAGGACCTGGTCCCCTGCGACAGATCCCACCCGGTTGCCTACCAGAAACTTCATTATCAAATGGTAGGTTGACACCACCACTTCAAAATTACTGAGAGCTGTTCTTCCCAGTATTACGTTATAAGCTAATTTTTGCCTTACTACCAAGAAGGTAGTTGGCCTAGAGATCTGTAAATCTCTATCTCCCAAGGTCAACATCAGCTCTATTGAGCCTAACGACATGACCAAACCCCCTGCAAAACCATGTAATGATGTGGCCACCCCATCTAGTGGTTTGTGCAAATCCATTTGCAGAAAGCAGTCCTCGAAGATTACGTTCACCCCAGCTCCCGTATCTACGAATACTCTTTTTACCTCATATCGTTCGATCCTTGCTGTAATAACCAGGGCATCTTCATGAGGGTGAATTAGGGATCTATCATCTTCGACCCCGAAAGATATTTCAGGGTGAGGTACTCCCCCTTCAATCTTCATCATGTCATGTTTTTCCAACATCTGGATTTCTCTATGATGCGCTTTGCGGCTTCTGTTGGAATCACCTCCTGTAGGTCTTCCATAGATCATAGAAATTATGCCTTTATTGGCTGGAATTTCTGTTGATGTTCTTTTTGTGGGAGTTTTCCGTCCCTTTCATCCTTACGCCTCTTGGGTTGGCCAGATTCTTTTTTTATATACTCTAATAGCTGAGCCTCTTGTATGAGCTTTTCAATGGCTATTTTTAGATAATGACACTCATTGGTAGTATGCCCATAATCATTGTGGAATTTGCAGAACTTATCGGAAGGGGGTCGCCTTGGAGGCTAGTCCCTACCTGGGGGGATCTGTACTCCTGGTTTCTTAATCACCACTTCTAACAGATCAGCTGGGGATCTAGTAAGTGGTGTGAGAGACCGTTGGAATCTTTCATTTTTCTCGGGTTTCCTTCCTTCAGGAGCCCCTCTTTTTCTATCATCAGGCTTCTTATCTTTTTTGAAGGCTACATTTGCCCGTTTAGCATTCATAGCTTCTTCCATGTTTATATACTTCTGTACCCAGGATAAAAGTTCATCAAAGGTTTCAGCGGGTTTCTTCATTAATGAAGCGAAGAAGTGCCCAAGCCTCAATCCTTCTACAAAGGAATGTATTTTCAATGTGGCTCCCACACCTGGGATTTCCAGTATCGCCTCGTTAAACCTGGTCATATAATCTCTTAGGCTTTCAGTGGCCCCTTGCTTGATGGTTGTTAGATATAACGAATTCTTAGTGGATCTCTTTGAGCTCACAAATTGGTGTAGGAAGATTTCTCTTAAATCTTTGAATGAGTGGATCGAGTCCCTAGGCAATTGCTGAAACCACTGCTGTGCAGGGCCAGAAAGGGTGGTTAAAAATACCCTACATTTGACTCCTTCAGAGTACTGATGCAATAAGCACAAGCTCCCAAATTTCATGAGATGTTCTTCAGGATCTCCTTGCCCTTTATATTCATAAGAAACTGATTTGAAGTTCTTAGGAATATGGTCAGTTTGAATATCTGCCGAGAAAGGGCTGTTCTCATTAACATAGTCAGGACCGTATTTAGATCTGCTTTCCCTCCCCGTGCGGGCTACAGATATGCCCATTGTCTCTTCTGTTGGAAGGACAGATTCCTCTACGTTTCTTTTTTCAGATGCCTGGTGTGCTTTACGGAGCTCTTCCAGCTCTCTGGCCATGACCCTCATTTGGTCTTGTTGTTCCTGGATCTGCTTCTGGAGCATATCTGTGAGAGTCTTTTCTTGACCAGTGTTTGTTTCATGCACCTCATCGTCAGAAGACCTACAGACTACCCATCCTCTTGGATCTGGGGTAGCTTGGTGATGACGTCCTTAAGGACTTTAGGATCTTGTGATCTGGATGTGTATTTGCCTTTCGCCTTTTCTTGATTTCCCTTATTCTCGGGGAATGAAGATGGATTGATAGGATCTGCAAGAGTACTAGCCCCGACGGCAGCTAGTCTCTTTTCCAGGGCTCCTTCCAGGGCTCCGTCTATCATTGCTTTCATCTGTTGCAGCATCAATGGGGAGAAACCAGATTCCCCTACATTGGTCCCCTGGGGTATGGACATGGCCCCAGGATTGGCATTAGAACCGGGGGTGAGATGAGGCATGTTTGTCTGTCCTTCAGCAGATGATCCCATCATTTGGGCTATGCTGGAGTGTTGATCCATTTTTAAGGAAAATCTGCAAAGATATATGCAGAATTTACTTGATTAGTGCCTAATATTAGATTAGGGCTTCTCCTTTTGTAGGAGGATAGGGAGCTTCGGGTCCTCTTGTTGGGACTTTTCCGACCATTTCCCTTAAACAATCTTAAGGATTTTTTTTTGTTTAAGCGCGAAGATAGCTTTTTTGTGCCTGGATCTTTTGCCAGGGCTTACTGTTAGCTTATCTCGTTTTTTATCAAAAAATCTCTCAAGTTGTATGATATATGTGTAGGTGATGTATTTCTACTCACCTAGTATATGATTTGCAGGTTCTTCTCCTTTTCTCGAGATTCCTCTGAGATATGGAGGACCTTCTATTACAACT
Source organism: Mentha longifolia (assembly GCA_001642375.2). Taxonomy (NCBI): domain Eukaryota; kingdom Viridiplantae; phylum Streptophyta; class Magnoliopsida; order Lamiales; family Lamiaceae; genus Mentha; species Mentha longifolia. The sequence continues at coordinate 34,217,360 of CM038116.1, forward strand.
CTTTAATACTCTGTTTTTCATAGGAAAAAGAATGATCTACATACACTGTATATGTAACTTTTTCCTTAAGATTTTTTTATATAGAGATCCATTGAATATGCCTAAACCGATACCTAGCAAGAGAACGACGGATATTCAATGAACAAAATGAAAGAATTTAAGAGAATGATCTTTACTGGGATCGAATTCCTTTTGCTGGAAACATGATTTGCCTAAATCCTATTTTCTTGTTTCTTGCCACAAATCTTACATAAGGCGAAAAAGCAATTGAAACATTCTTTATTCATATCTCAGGCAAATTCCTCATTATAATCAACAGACAAATTAAAGCAGAAATCTACATTTTTCTTTTTCGTTATTTCGTATAGAAATCGAATCAACATTCAGAGCATTTTTTAAGGAGAAATCTACGCCTTTGTCAGATTTTTCCCACAGACGCGCCAGTTATAGATTGGGTTATTTTCCATCAACAAGTTAATACAATAATTACAGATATGCAAATGGAAGATATTTAAACTTTTTCTAGATGAACTTTGAGTATTCTCCTTGAAGAACCAGCTTTTTCTCTTCCTTAATAATTCTACCTTAGTGACGTTTTTCCAATCGCCACCTCCCAGCTGCAAGCCTGCAAAACAATACCGGAGGAACGGGGAGAGTTCCTCCAGGAAGGCACTCCGACGCTCAGATCTACTTGAGAGAAATAAGAATCCACTTCAGCAAAGCTTGCAGCGGATGTAAAGTATCAGTAAAAGCGCGTACATTTTCTTGGTGAAGAAGGTTGAATATTTATAGTAGAGTAGAAGGTGAGGGTAAAAGAGTAATTTCCTTCTAATTCATAGGGTTAAATTAGTATTTTCTGAGGAGACAAGTCAGTTAGAGAGAATATTTTAGTTATGATTAGTGGTCCCCCAAAGTGGTCCCCACAGTCACGTTTTTTCTACACTTCATATGAGGATCTGGGGTTAAAGGGATGATAGTGACGGGGAGGTGATCTGCGCCTGTTATACTCAGATCATGGACAGAGGGTGACCTGAGCCCGCTATGCTCAGATCACCAATAGACCTGATCTGCGGGGTCTGGCGGAAATTTGGCATTTGTTCATTTATCACTTCTGCACTTCAGATGCATGCTGGGAGCTAACAGATTATTCCCTATGAGAGTTGTTGCACCTGGACCACTCTTGTAATGCAAGTTACATTATCTGTCTACCAAAATCGTGTACTTTATTTTATTTTTTTGCAGCATGAGTTTTAATATTTTTTATAATGTAAAAAGAATAGTAGGGGTTCCACATTTAATAAATAAATAAATGAGTTGAATTTAAATTAAAGTGGTAGGCCATGTGTGAAATTGTTTTGTAAATAAGTGAATTGATTGGGGGTAAAGATTATAAAATCATTTTTAGAAATGACAAATGCACAATTTATATGGTCATCCTAAAATAAAGATTAAATATACAAATTTGATGGATTCATAGAGCATTACATCAAAATAGGGCGTCATTCAAATCTATCATCAATTACCTAACCATCAAAATTAATTAGAAATATGAATTCATTATATTAAAATGAAAGTATAACGTGCAACGCACGTTATGTTTACTAGTTTGATAGAAAATTAGGGTAAATAAATATTTTTCACCTTTATACTTTTCTTTATGATGGATCGGTAACTTTCCTCAATCAGGATGAAAGATTTTCGATCGGCAGTCCTTATCTCAAATTTTCCCTTCAATTCATAATAACATTTTTTTTATAAGTTTGAAGTGATAATAAACATCATTCCTATCTTAAAAACACATGATAAAAGAAATAGAGACCGCATTATGGGATAAAATTTACCGTCCTTTTCTTATCCTTTTATTTTCTTTTCGAGGAAAGAGACCACACCCTTAAATGTGTGTTTTGAATTAGACTTTTCATATGGTGTTTGAATTTTGGGTTAATACCTAAAGTAGCCACTTTGATATAGTAAACATAAATATTAGCCACTAATATAAAAAAGGAAAAATAGACAAAAATAGTCAATTTGAGATAGTAAAGATAAATAATAGCCACTTGGATAAAAAAAGATAAAAAAATAGCCACTCTTACCATAATACTTCCGCCCTTACCTAATACACGAATTTAAATTCGTGAATTGCTCTAAAATATAAGGCAATTCACGAATTTTACACACTCAATTCGTGAATTACTCACAAAAAATGACTAAATTCACAAATTCACCCAAATTCGTGAATTCACTCAAAAAAAATGCATGAATTCACGAATTCAGTTTCGTGAATTAGTGAAAAGAAACAACCAATTCACAAAATTTATTAGTGGTTTTTTTTAACTTTTTTATCTAAGTGGCTATTTTTTATCTATGTGGCTATTATTTAACTTTACTATGACTATTTTACTAGTTACCCCTATAAAAAAACACAAATACTAGCCACTTTTGTGGTAATTGTCTTATTTTGCCCTTAATGAAATTAAATTAACCAAAACTAGTTTGTATCCCGTCAAAATTTGACGGGGTATCATTTTATTGTATATTTATTAAAATAGTAGTAGTATTATGATAATTTGTTAAAACGATTATCATTTTATTTCTAATTTATTGTAAAGTGTCTTAAATTGAAAATATACACTTTTTGTTACAAATTTTTTACAATTATAACTATTGATACATACTAAAAGAATTCTAAAAATGTATTGGCTAATGAGCCACCTCAAAACCAATTTTGTGTCTAATATATTCTCAGGAGGTTTAAATTCAAAATATACATTTTGTTATAAACATTTGACAATTATAGCTATCGATACATACTAAAAAAAACTAAAAATATATTGGCCAACATGCTACTTCAAAATCGAATAAGAATCGCCCATGGCTATGCACACTTGACGCCGATTTAGGCAAAAAAGTATTGGTCGACGGGCCGCCTCAAAATTGGATATAGTCGCCCGTGGCTAGGCGCACCTGCTGCATCCACCGATTTAAGGGTCTAACAAACCTCCCCTACCAAAACTCGAAGATGTTCTCGTCATGTGGGATAACCCTCTTGTCTTCGATCCTTTTTCAGCAACAACTCGCTCACCACAAGCGAGTTTCTCCCGGCACACCAAGTCCGATGCTTGACGCAGCTCCCGCCAAGACTTTTTCATACGTGAGCACACTACGGCTCACACTTGGCTGTTTCATCGCCATGTCCTTCCCAGGCTCCACACGGTCCACTCTCGGTATGTCTTGACCTCATCTAACATTTGCATACCCGAAATATATTATATCGTGTTGGCCCGAACCTCCTCATCCACTGATTCAGCGACCACATCCATTGAACTTCTCCCCACGTTAGCCTTCTGCTTCGGACAGTCCCGTATCTTGTGGTCTCCATCACATATGAAGCACCGCAAAGCTTGTCCCAGCCCGCAAAGCATGACTCGCCATACCACCAGCGCTGGGTCGTTAAAAGCCTTCTTGTTCCAACATTTTCCCTTATCCTTAGCACATCCTGCATCCCCATGTTCGGGCTCGGAAGAGTCACCTGCCTTCAAGTCCACCAACTCCTCAACAGCGGCTAGCGCGGACGGCAGATCCTTGACACCCGTAAGCACCTCATCTCAGTTTGGGCCAAATGCTGCAATACATAAGAGCATTTTAAAATTTTTTTGGCCAACGGACCACCTCAAAATCGAAATAGTATTGGAGCCAAAAAAAAAAATCAAAACTTCTTAGCCAACGGACCACCTCAATACCGAAATAATGTTAGGGCAAAATTATGTTTTTACTAAAAATCAGTCTAGCCTAATCAATCCGAACTAAAAAATAGTATTCTGATAATTTGTTAGAGAATATGTTTTACAAAGTTGCATTAAATTTTATTAGAAAACTAGTTTAATGCGGTGTACTCCATTATCGAGTAGTTGTACTCTATTTAAACGTATTAATAAAACAAATCAAATCATTGAAGGAAATCTTCATTACGAAATTTTTCATGGTCAATGGGCCACCTCAAAATCAATATAGTATTATGGCCAAAATATTTTAACAAAAAAAAAAAAGTTTATATCAAAATATTTTGGGCGGGTCACCTCAAAATTAAAATGGTGTTAGATAGCCCGAACCAAAATATTTTACTTTCTTTTTCTTTCCTTTCTGTTTTTTTTTTTTCCTATTTTGGGAAGAGTAGCAAAAACACCCTAAATATTGAAATATTTTTCTGGTCATGGTTCGATTGGTTGAACCATTTAATAAATAAATTAATAAAAATAATAAAAAATATCTATTATATATTTATAAATATTAAAAATTTCATGATTTATATAGTATAGGTTCATAAAAATTTAAGAAACACATGTTAAAATCAATAAATAAATAAAAAAACATATTCGTATTATATATATTTATACTCAAAACATATATTTATAATTTTATAAATGAACATAATGTAGTTGATAATGATTCAAAGCTGATTGAATAATGGATGTATATATTGTAAGCCTTAAATAAGTATTATTTAGTGATGTGGTGTAGTGGTACAAAATATAGCCTATCATGCGGGAGATCATGAGTTCGAATCCTCCAATTCTTATAATTAAATTTTAAAATTTTATGCATAATATAAATAGATTATAATAATAAGTAATATATTAATATATATCAATAATTAATATGTATAAATATATATGGATGGTAATAAGAGATTGATGAAATCTTAATTATGTGAATTTATTATATTAAATAATGATATAATATGTATAAAAATTCAAAATTTAGATAAATAGGGAACGGAGGCCGTAGGAGGCGCCACGTAGGCGCTTGGATCGCTCTCGTGCTCCGAATCCACATCGGAACGTATAATATATATATTGATTGATTTAAGGAAAAAAACCAAAAAAAAAAACCGAGTAACTCTGTAACAGCCGCCGCCCCTCTAATTCCCCAATCACTCCCTCTCTTCCTCATCCAAACATATCATTTTCAGAACTTCCGCTGCCGCCGCCAAATCCCCGGACAGGAACCTACGAGCTTTCATGGAATTAAAATGGGTAGGGTGACACCTATTATTTCTACTTTACAAGCTAAGAAAATCAAGAAAGCAAAAGATTGCCAGGCATTTCTCGTTTACCTGAATGAGAAGGTTAAAACTGAGAGAAAAATAGGAGATATCCCAATAGTGAAAGACTTCGAAGACGTATTTCCCGAAGAATTGCCAGGTTTACCACCAAATTGACAAGTAGAATTTACCATCGACCTGGAACCAGGATCAGCCCCAGTGTCGAAGGCTCCATACCGGATGGCTCCAAAAGAATTACAAGAACTAAAAATCCAGCTCCAAGAACTATTAGACCTAGGTTTCATTAGACCTAGTGTATCACCTTGGGGAGCACCCGTGTTATTCGTGAAAAAGAAAGATGGTACCTTGAGAATGTGTATAGATTATAGAGAGTTAAACAAGTTAACACTCAAAAATAAATATCCTCTTCCTAGGATAGATGACTTGTTTGACCAACTCAAAGCAGCCAGTGTATTCTCAAAGATAGACTTGAAGTCTGGATATCATCAACTTAGAATTCGACTTGAGGATGTACCTAAAACAACTTTTTGAACAAGATATGGGCATTATGAATTTTTAGTGATGCCATTTGGTCTGACGAACGCTCCAGCAGTATTTATGGATTTGATGAATCGAGTATTTCACCCATACTTAGACAAATTTGTCATCGTATTTATAGACGATATACTCATTTATTCAAAAAGCAAGAGAGAGCATGAGGAACACTTGTAGATAGTCTTAGAAACACTACGAATCGAGAAACTTTTTGCCAAATTTAGTAAGTGTGAATTTTGGCTGAATGAAGTAGTATTTCTTGGGCATGTTGTATCGGCTGAGGGAATTAAAGTAGATCCCGCGAAAGTAGAAGTCGTGCATGATTGGAAATCGCCAACTAACCCGCATGAAATAAGAAGTTTCTTAGGTTTAGCTGGCTAATACCGAAGATTCATTGAGGGATTCTCAAAGATAGCAAGACCGATGACACAATTATTGAGAAAAGGAATGAAATTCGAGCGGACTGAAGAATGTGAAGAAAGCTTTCAAGAGCTCAAGAAAAGATTAACCACTGCACCAGTTCTAGCGGTGCCTGAACCGAACAAGGGATATGTAGTGTACACCGATGCATCGAAGAATGGGCTCGGTTGTGTGTTGATGCAAGACGGAAGAGTATTAGCATATGCATCTCGACAACTTAGACCACACAAATTAAACTATCCCACTCATGATTTGGAATTAGCAGCAGTTGTACATTCTTTGAAAATATGGAGACATCATCTATACGGAGTTAGGTGCGAAATTTTTACTGACCACAAAAGTTTGAAATATTTCTTTGAGCAAAAAGATTTGAATATGAGACAAAGAAGATGGCTCGAGTTAGTAAAAGATTACGATTGTGGTATTAATTACCATCCGGGCAAAGCTAATGTGGTAGCTGACGCCTTGAGCCGAAAAAGTCAATCAAAATTGGGTTATTTTATCAATAAGGAGGAGAAACTCATTCAGGATTTTGAGAGATTGAAATTGGAAGTAATTTATCCACCTGAGACTGTAGAAAGTTGTGTTGCAGCACTTGTAGCCACACCAAACCTAAGAGAAAGAATTGTGACTGCACAGCGAATCGATGAAACTTTGGAGAAGTTACGCCTCAAAATAAGATCTGAATATATGAAGGGTTACCATGAAGCAGCCGACAATGCAATAATGTTTGAGGGAAGAATATGTGTTCCCAATGATGAAAAGCTAAGAAACAAAATCTTGAGTGAAGCGCATGAAACTCCTTAAACAGCGCACCCAGGAAGCACTAAGATGTACCAGGATTTGAAACAAAAATTCTGGTGGGATGGGCTAAAGAGAGACGTAGCCTCATTTATCGAATGATGTTTGACATACCAACAAGTAAAAGTTTGACATCAAAGACCTTATGGTAAACTGCAGCCATTGGAGATTCCGGAATGGAAATGGGAACATGTAACAATGGATTTTGTAACAAGCCTACCTAAGTCGAAGCGAGGAAACACCGCCATATGGGTTATTGTAGACCAACTTACAAAATCAGCTCATTTCATACCTATTATGATCACCTACGGATCCGATAAGTTGGCACAAATTTATATCCGTGAGATTGTATGCCTACATGGAGTTCCTATTTCAATTACATCAGATAGAGATTCAAGATTTACATCTAGATTCCGACCAGTTAGTTATTTACATATTCGTTCCTTTCTTATATCATTATTAATTCCACTTAATCCTTTCACGAATAGAGATATATACTTGAGGAACGAGCTATAATATAAATGGTCTTATATTAGGAATAAGAATGGATTGACTCTCCGTCTCTTCAACAAAAGACTTAGATTCTTATAATTAATTTAATAAAAAGGCAATCAATCGGGCTTAACTATTAACCGAACTAAACCTTACATCGAAAGATCAACTAGAAGGGATATAGAATCCTAAAGCCTAAAAAATCTAGAGTTAGAAACATATTTATGTTGAAATAGAAATTACATATTTCTATAAGATTCAGACCTTTGCTAAATAAATGAACTTTGCTTCCTAAAGGTCAAGGACAAGGTAGGAATCAAGGGACTTGAAGGAGAACTAAGAATCAATCAGACACTTGTATAATCAGGTGGGCGTTATTTTCCTAAGCAAAGTATAATTTTGCTATAATGAAGCATGTTTTGACATGAAATGCAAGTTTCTACGATTATTCATGCATAAAATATTTGTATGTTTCCTATCTGTGTTGGTTCGCCAATGACGATCGGCTCTGTGCTAAGTAATAGTTGTTAGCCAGAGAGTGTACACGAAGTTGTAAGCTGTGTGCCCGGGAGGTGAGGGCCGGTTTACGAGATTAGTTGCAACCGTGAGAGGTGGCCAACTTTCACGGCGCGAGAGAAAGATATATGGATAATACGTTAAGGATGGGAAAGGAGTTGTACATCCACACAGCTGTGAACAAAATGTGATTTTAGTATGCATGAGTTATTTTCCTAAAACCTTATGCAATACTGATGAATGCATGAATAATAAATGATTTATATATGTTTTGGACATAACCCACGGGGTACATCAAGTACTCAGCCCTGCTCGTGTTTCCAAAAACTTGTAGGTTGAGCGAGGTGGTGACGACGGCTGTGTTGAGAGAGAATGTTACTCTTCTTTTGAACTTTGGTGCAGAAAGAGATATATATCTTCATATATGTATCTATGTTGGTTTAACTCTTCCGCTGTACGCTTGAACTCGTATTACAGTAGTTTGTATGTTCTTCTTTCGTTATGAATAGCTATATAGCCTTATAAGGATTCACCTTTTGAAACTCGTGTAACATATTTGAATCCTAGGCTACTTCGTTCATTGTAAATATTCGTTTCTCGAATATAAGATGTTGTTACTTTTCTTTCGGTAACAAATTCCAGATGCTTCTTGTGAAACTTATAGTTATTATTCGTTTGAATTCTTTCGATTGATTGGCATTTGTTCGAATAGAGGTTTTATACGCTCGTACCCTTCCGTACCTTTGTCTGTTATCTTCTTCTTTCTATTTTCCATCTCTTTATTTCAAACCCAAGTTACGCCCGACTAAACTTTATTTCCTTCGAAAGTCGGGACGTGACAATTTGTTCAGGAATACACGAGTGTGTGGAACTCGAACTCGTGTATTGATGAAACAGTGAACTGCTGCCACTGTCTTCCTCAGATCCGCCGCCTCTGGTCCCTTATTTGCCGTCAGCCATGACTTACGAGTTACCGCCATGCCTCACCATCCCTCCAGATCTTCGTATAAGTGCACGATTCACGAATACACGAGTCAGGCATTCATGTGATTCGTGTATTGAATTTCTGATTCGTGTATTCATGAAATCGTTGCAAATGATTCCGGTAATGACCTGCCATGGTCGCCTGTAACTTCATTAAATCAGATTCGTGTATTCATAAAGGGTTTCTTCTGGATTATGTTTTTTTTTTTTTCAAATTCTGATAAAAAAAACATGAATTGAATACAGGAGCACCCAATTCGTGTAATCGGAATTCGTGTATTCAATCCAGTGTAGCAGCAGGTTCCAGTGAGTGCTCGTGGTGATCGCCGGCGGCTCGTGGTGGTCGCCGATATCGGCTTGTGGTGGTTACCAGTAGCAGTGAAAATTGGTGTTCAATTATTCTCATTGATTTTTTTCTGCTTTCGTTTTGTTATATTTCTATCTAAAAAATTAAGGAAAGTAAGGATAATTTAGTAATAGCTAGTATTTAGTTTTTTTTATTCTTGTGGCTACTTTTTTGGGTTTGCAATAACAAATGGGCTATTTTGAGGGTTCCCGTTGAATTTTTAACTTTTATTTTTTATGATATTAGCTATATGAAAAAAAACTTAATTAGAGATACCTCTACTTCTAAAGGCATGAAGCGGTTGCTAAATTAATACGACGCCATATTATTTGGAAATCTAAATGTGTGAAAAGTATATCGAATAAGGTAAAATTGTAAGGATATATACCTCAACTTTATACTCCATTATTTATATTTGGGTATAGAAAAGTTTGAGTCAACCAAATAAAATTTCATCCCGTTCGAACATTTTTTCCATCTTCGTGTTTATCCGTACACATATAAAATTATCACTTACCATGAAGTAATTATATCATCGTTAAAGGAAAAATTGTTTTGTTTGGCATAAGCTTGTGTTGTCTTTTGTATTCCATTTGTTTCATTTTGAGTCATCTTTTATGTGTTTCTTTTCATTTTATAGTCGGGTAAAATTTGATTCGTATAGTAGAATTGGGGAAGGATGGGGCGAAATTGATGAAAAGGGGCTAGCGCTTGAAGAATGAATGGAGAAAAACAAGTTCGAAGGAAGAAATCGGAGAATTTAAAAAAAGTGAGGTTCGCAACCGTTGGCACTCAGCGGTCGTTGGACAATTCACGAAGGATAAAGATACGAAAAGATCCCCAGTGATCGCGGGCATAATTTGAGTGGTCACTGGGCAGAAAGAAATCAGTAGTCAGAAACATCACCTCTCAATGGTCGCTAGCAAATTATTCCAAGAGCATAGAGCGGTCGCCGGACCCTAGTTAATTTGAAGACCCAACGATCACTGCCACCAATTAAATTTCAGGATTTTTGTTGACTGTAATTTTGTGAAACTATAAATACTAAGCTCAGTACATGAAAACATATGGGACAAAATGTAAAATAACCATTTAAGATAATAGATGAAAAAAACTAGCCACCAACTTATAAATATATAAAAACTAGCCACATTTACATGACTAGCAGTTATTACGTGCGTTGCACGTATAATCTCTCGTTTAGCATATTCTCTTTTACAAAATAATAATATATTTGGAATCCAACAAAATCTATCATAATACAATATTTTTGATTTTTTTACTTCAAAAAATATTTCCAAGCTTATATGCTTGGATAATAATCCAAAACAAATCCTATATGCAATTACTTATTTTTATTTTTTCAGTGCTTGTGTAGCTTAACACAACTTGTGCACAAATCTACTATAGTCAAACTAAAATGGATGACTTAAGTTAACATAATTAAAATTCAAACTAATTTTATCACTGCTCTTATGAGTTAGATATTTATCGTCTCAGAAATTTATCTCCCCATGAGAAATTTATATATGCAATTTTAAGAAACATCAAATGCATTAATTAGACTTTAATTACATGAACAAATGTACCATGTGATTGAAGAGAAATAATAACTTCAATATTATGTGCACAATGTTAGTTATAAGCTTATATAAATAAATCATAGGTTATAAATGAACTTTAATGTGCTGCGTGTTGGTCTAGTAGTAGGGGGTTAAATGTTTGGATCAAAGGTCCCGAGTTCGAGTCCTCCATGGCGCGGCCTTAAAATTTACCAGATTTAAAAAAAAGAAAAGAAAACAACAACAACAACAACTTTAATAAAAGTTAATAGGTTGTTGATCTTATTATTATTTTTTTATTGTGTCAAGTATTATCAGTTTGCCATCTAATTAAATTGGACTATTTTATGCTAATAAATACTCTAGCAAACAAAAAAGACTATATCATATTCTTCTATGGTAGTTACTCATAGATACAATCATTTAAAATAAAGGTTAAAGGAGAATTATGCATTTTGATGATATACATGATTAAAATGCATCACAATGTTTAGAGATCCATGCTTATTATTATCATAGTAACTTAATTTTATATTTCTATATTCTTCAAGTTAGGTTCTAACACTACGTAGAAGCAGATAAAGCTATCGCTTTCTAACTATCATAAAGGACAAATCATTATCAATCTTGGAACGGATCCGGTTTCATATTTAAATTAGGTTATCCATCCTCTTAAAAAGTCACACAAGAGAGAAGGACCATGCATGTATATATTAAGTTCAAGAACTTTTTTTAAATCGATGTGGAATATATAGACAGGTGACTTCAACATAGCGAATACAATAATACCACAACAAATCGAAAATAAACTTGTCTTTATAATTTTATGTTATTTTTTTTAAATACAAAAGATACTAAGCACAGACATTTAGATAGGTAAATTATTGCACAATTAATATAAAATTCTCAAATTTATATAATATGTTTGATTTTTTTCTATAAATTCACGTATATACCTAATTACAATGGTTTAAAATCATGTTTGACTTTTTTTTATAAAAACGTGTAATTTTCTAAACTTTGTTTTATTTATTTTTCTATAAATTTGTGTATAATAATATGATATGACATTATTGATCTTAAACTACATTTATATAACATGGGCAAAATAGGTAAACCAAATTTTGTAAAACAAGAGACTTTTTAGGGTACTACCAGAGATCACGTACGTTGCACGTGGATCCAATTTTATTTAATTAATTTTATTAAAATAGAAATTTAAAATTTTGTACACGGTATTATTGACATAATAGGTTTTTATTACTAACTTTTAGTTATGTATTCCTTCTGTCTGGGATCTCTTGGACTTTTTTTTATACGCATTTTCACGCTTCTTGATGATAGATTTTTAAATGAATTTTTGAAGTATTTTTTACTATAACACTTATAGTACCTTGTAAAAGAAAAAATACTTCAAAAATTTATTTTAAAACTCATTATTAAGAAGCGTGGAAACGCATGCAAAAAAAAAGTCCAAGAGATCATGGGTCACGGACAGAGTAATAAATTATTAGTTAAGAATAGAGAAAAAAATATAAATAGATGATAATAGTGTGAAAGATATATAAAATAGAAAGTTAATGGACACTTATATAATAATAATAATAATAATAATAATAATAATAATAATAATAATAATAATAATAATAATAATAATAATAATAATAATAATAATAATAACTAAAACCAATTATTGTATTCTTGATAAATAATATAAAATGACAATAAAAGTGATTTTTTTTTTGGAAAAAATATTTGACTTGATTGATATATGTTGTACACTTTTCTTATCATCATCACTTAGAATAACAATGCAACTTTCAATTTTATTTATTTTTCATTTTTTTCCTCTTTCCTTGAACCTCATGCATTTGCTGAAATTCCATAGGCACTGCACCTTTGTCTGTATTTGTGGACAATCTGTGTCATCCTTATTATTGAAAATTATAATATAAATGAATAGATTCCACAATTATAAGTTTGAGCTTTTACATGAGATGGACTTTTATCATGATATCATAGCCTTTGGCTAACACCGACATCATGTGTTCAAATCCAGCTAAAAACAACTCTACCCATATTAATGTTGTACATTCGTTGGGCCGTATTTCTCATTAGAGGGGAGGAGGAGTTGAAAATCAAGCACACAAGTAAGGGGTATTGTGAAACACCCATGAGGAACTTTAATATTTATATACTCCGTATATGTGATACTCTTATCTATATATAATATCTATGACTCCTACAAATAATATTACTAATCTATAGATTAAATAGTTAACCCAACCAATTAAATAAAATATAAGAATCAACCGAACAACTAAGCAAATATTTAAAATAACTAATAATCCTACTTAAGATCATATCAGAGACCATATAAGAGAGTTTTGGATGCTTTAGTCCTAATATAATATGTACTATTATAAAAATATTTATTTCAAGATATAACATGATTTTCATCTTTACAATATTGAAATATCAATACCTCAATTTCGAGTTGAGGGAAAGCTTTCTGTATTGCCTTTTCTATATAAACAATTTTCTTCACAAACTCTCTTTTTAGTAATTCGTTTTTGCGTTACTGTAGTTGAGAAACCTTGCACAAAAAAAATAATATTGACTTAGTTTGTATGAAGTATTTTTTTAACTGTCTTTCGAAACGTGATGCTAAACTAACTTAACTATCTAATGAATTATCTTTGAGTTGAAACGTGAAAACGTGAAACTATCTTGTGTATACAGTACTCCATCTGTCCACGAATAGTAGGCCCCAAATTTTTGCTAACTGGTTTTAACACTTTGTAATGATGAGTTTTAAAGTATAATATTATTGTAATGTTTTCAGAGAGTACAATTATTAACATGAAATTCGAAGTTACTGTACCAAAAATAAATAATAAAAAAATAGCCAACACACAATTACGGTGGAGAATTAATAATACAATACATGAATTTAACACATAAACAGAACTCAGACTAAATCTAGATGTAAATTATGTGAATGATTCATATAAGTTGCTTCAACGTAAAATTGCTCCTCTTCTCTCCGAGGCAAAATTTCACGAATCTCTTGTTGAAATATGAAGGTCATTCTCTTTCTCCTTATGTCAGTTATTTCGTGTTTAACATACAGTCAATCTTATTAATGCTAAAACAGTATCTCAATAAATAAAAAGTGTGTAGTCGTACAATAACTAATATACACATACAAATATTTATATAATACTATATTCCGTATTAGCAAAATCATGAAAACATATAAATTATGAGAATAAAATAGCTAATTGATTGAAAATTGACCTCTTCTGGCATAAATTCCTCTTATAACTTTGATTAACAAACCTAAATTTTATTAGTCATGCAAAGATTTCGATAATAGAAAAGACCATACTCTAGATGACGCAAAAATAATTAACGAATAAAATAAAAATTGAATCAAATCCTCAAAATTCATTTATTTTTACCTTTTTGTATTTTTAGGCATTACATTATTTTGCGTGATTATTTTTAGAATTCTCAATAATTAATTTGTTTTTATATTCTTACTATCAAGGTATTCTTTGATTTTTTATATTTCGACACTCTTTAAATTGATTGATTATAATTAATCAATTTAAATGCAGGACTGTTTAAACTTAAACTTTAAATGCTGTTTTTTTATGTTTTAATTAAAGTTTATTTACATCAATTTACGAGTCATTTGGTTACCATGCCTATGATGTCATTTTGTTTATGAGTGTCCTTTAAAGTTTAAAATTTTGTGTATTTTTTACTTTCTACATGTATAAGTAATTATGTACATAATCGTTGATACATTGCCCATCAATTGAATCATAAACATGTAAAAATAATGATCCTAATATTTGAAATGAAATAATAATATTTATTTATTAATTATCTTATTAATATTGTATATATCCCAACAATTGTTTATCAATGTGAATTACTACTCGCCATATTTTGCAGGATGAAAGTCCGTGGATAAAGAAGTTAGAATGATCTCTATTAAATTATTACAATATTAATACATATCTAATGATAATATGTTATATTAATGTATCTATTTTTAAATTATATGAGTATTACCTTTCTATATTCTTTTCCTTGTCATATAGGTATATGAATTAGATAAGAATTATTTATATTATTTAATGCGTATCTACTTAAAGATAGTATTAATATACTAATTATAATATAAGGGCAAATTAGGAAATATAAATTTTGTAAACAAGACACTTTTTATAATAGTATAGATAGATTAGAAGATAAATCTAACATTTCCTTCATTCACACAAATACTATCTGAATAGATGCACGATAGAAAGGTAAAACCCGAGGTGAGAAAATAAGTGAAGTATATGATTGGAATATGGTCCCCAGCTTTCACTTCCACTCTTACAGGACGGTTCGCATCAAGTTGACTGCATGTAAGTCTTCGGCCCTTAGACCTAGGATAGCACCTGCACTCGTAGAATTCTACACCTGCCAAATGAAGCCTACCCAGACCATAGGTGTCTTCTTAACCAAGTTCCATCAGAAAATGGAGCATGGGTACGACAGTACAGAGTGTCTGGATGGGAAGGAATTTTCCAGATGACCTTATCGCTACCCGATGCCTTGCAGGAAGATACAGCGAAAATGAAAATGTTCTCCGAATTGATTAAGCCTCTTTGGTTGCTTTTTGGAGCAGATTTTAATGTATGTGATCACGACATCATTACTCCTGGCTCTTTTGACTGTGTATGTCAAAGAGGGTATAGCAGTGATGGCAAGTTAGGGGGAAATGGGTGCACAAGGTTGCAACACCTCAAGATTCTCCAATTTGCCTTAATAGGTAATATTTTAAATCCTAAGCATATGATTAGCTTATAAGTTTTAATTAATGAGATGAGTGGCTTCTTCACGCAGGTTTGAAAAAGCTACTCTTGTTCTGTTTTTGTTTGCTCAGGGTGTTTGAAAAGAGAAAGAGCATGAAAAGAAAAGAAGATCTCTTCAAACACCTTCTCATGCAACAACACACGAGCGAGTACACGTTTGGAAAAACAAAACTTTTCACTGCAAATGAATTGGCCAAAGATGAATAGCTTCAACAAAAGCTGAATCCACTACAACAAAAATGCACATAGATAACGGTTTTTATCCATTATCTATATGAGTTGAAAACCGTTATCTATAGTACAATATACATAGCTGTTTTAAACCGTTATATAAATGGTTTTAAAACCGCTATGTATATATGTGTATAGATAACGATTTTATGAAACTGTTATGTATGTATGTTACTAGCTGTTATGTATGACTAGGCATAGATAACGGTTTTTATGATTGACCATTATCTATACTTACTGTAAAATTTAAATTTATTTTTGTTGATTTATGTAATTTTTATTTCATTTTGTTAATTACCTGCTTTCATTTAATGCAAAAAATAAACATTAAAAATCAATTATTTTAGAAAATACTAAATTTTATTATCCAAAATAGTCAAGATGTCACAAAGTTTAATAGTGTCATACATAAAAGTCATCCAATCTAATCTACAACTAAATTAAAACAACCACTCGTATGCAAAATTACAAAATCATCACCAAAGAAATCAATACTCCAACACTCAAAATGTAACTTCTTCTTCCAAATCTTCAAGAATGGCAACAAGTTGTCAACAAGAAATTCATCAACCTGAATATGAAGAACCAATCTTTAAATTAATAGATTAGTAAGAAATTGCATCAAATCAATCTATTGAAGAAATGGCATTCGGCAAACCTGTTTCTTTGTAAAGATCACTTAACACCTACTACATGGAGCTAAACATAATGTAATATGGAATTACGAAAATTTTCTATAACACCTACTACATGGAGCTATTAATAGAGATTTTTTTTGGACTTCTCATGACCTAAATGATTGAGCAGCCACGTAGCAATATTCTTAAGTTATGAATTAAAAATTAAACAAAACTCATCACTTTGGGATTAAAAAATACGATCACGACTAGCATACAAGAAATTGCTTACTTGTTCTCATATTTCAATTTTTCACCTTCTTCCTATGCTTTGATCAAAGACTGTCTCTTCCCCGTAGCTACGTAGGCAAGCACGTCATCTATATGGATACAAAAGGATATTATAAGAGAATCAAATTAGCATAGAAAAAGAGCTACTACTGCTGATGGAAATTCCTTCCAAAACAACCAAACTGGATCACCTAGAAAATTGATACAGTAAGTATATATAAAGTTGATTCCACATGATTACAATAAGTATACTTATCATGAAAGAGCATTAACAGCACTTAAATATACAAAAGCCTGATACCGAGAAGAAATGAATTGAGGAGAAAATACAAGAGAACACTCACAAAAACTCTACACTCTATGGAATCCACCAAGGAAGTTAGAGGAAAATAAAACAAGAAGAAAATACTTCTTCTATAGACTAGTCGAGAGACTAAAAAGAGGGATTTTTTATTCAAGATCTTCACCATAAGAACTCCCACATACACTTATTTATATTAGTCCCTTACACTTTTTCACTACCCACATTCAAGATACATTAATAACTCATAATTGTAAGCTAAAGAGATGAAAAGTTTTTCATTTGCAGATTTTCGGTTTTCACAGCCACCTTGTAGTAAATTGGCCGTAACTCTCTCTAGAAAATTTCAAATGACCTTTCGTTTGATGTTCTAGAAACTAGACTCAAAGGGCTTCGAAACCATGTGGGCCAATCAGCCTCGTAAGGCCCGAGAGAAAGCAGTTTATTGCTCGAAGTCAACCCAGCTGCTGCGCTTTTCTGAATTTTCTGCACTTTCAACTATGGGGCCATTACCTTTATTTTTGTGTGGCGATTTCTTTCCTTGATCATTCGCTTCCGCTGCTGTAAAACTCGCCCTCGAGTTTGCTTCACACTCATCCTCATCTTCACCATGATATGGCGATAAGTCAGCCACATTAAAGGTGGCAGAAACTCCATAATCTCCAGGGAGTTCAATTTTGTATCCAAAATAAACACTAGTAAATGATTAAAATAGTATAATGATAGTGGGATGGATACAGTTTCAAACAGCTTCTATGTATTAGATGTATCTCTAACTTATAGAAAAGCTAATACAAGTATTAATTAATTAACCAAACTCCAAAATAAATATAATTAATAAGGTGGAATGGATCATTAAGAAATTGAGTGCAATTTTTAAATCAATTAGATAAGGTTAGATAGTTTTTACACTGTATACATGGACTGTTATACATCAGATTCTTGTGCATTACATGTAAATGCATTCATCAATTATCAAATACAAACAAACAGTTCTTTTGCCCCAACGGAAGAACAAAACAAACAATATGCATAAGTGGGGATGGAAATGGTTAGCAAAATGGGAACATAATGATACCATACTGATAGTCTATTGGGCTGGGTAAACCTTTTTTTGGATGGGTTGGTCTTCTAAGGTCCGGCCGCATAGTGCAGTGGGGTAATGCAATTTTTTATTTATATAATTAGATACATTAACAAATTCAAAGAAATGATATGTTACTCCCCCATTCGTGGGCACCTTCGTCGTTTTATCACTTTGACATTATTTTATTCGGTTTTTCAATTGTTTTATATTCTAGTACCTTAGAAATTAATATAGAAATTATAAAATCTAAAAAACCAAAGCTCGATTTATTATTTTTTATTTTACTTCAAAAATGAGTAATAAAACAAATCAAGCTTTGATATTTATTTGTTTTTAAAATTTTATGATTTCTATATTAATTTCTAAGGTACTAAAATATAAAACAATTGAAAAAATCGAACAAAGTAATGCCAAAAAGATAAAACAACGAAGGTGCCCACAAATGGGGGAGTAGTATATCATTTATGAACAAATTCATATACCTAATAAATATTAATTGACTAAATAAATAGGGATGCCCTTTGATAAAACATAAAATAGATGTATGAACCTATGAACTAATAAAAATTTGCTGATACCAATGTCACTTATGTTTTGAGTGTAAATAAACTATTACAACAATTGGGAAATAAGTTGGGAGTTAATCGAGATGATGATAAAGCATAAATACAATAAGTTTCATGTAAAGAAGATTTAAACACATACTCGATATGTTGGAATCATTTTGGCTTCAATAAAATAGTATTTTGAATGATATAGTGAAAACTCGTAAGAAGTAAAATGTTTTCATATTACGAGTCAGCTAGAGTATATATTTACGTTAAAACAGGTTGCCCGATACATGGTAAGTGAGCTTTAGTACCCTTCTACTCTCTTATACAACCTCCGTCTTTTTCAAATTGTTACACTTTTTATAGCAATTTTTTTAAGCGTTTTCAAGCGTCTTGATGATGAGTTTTAAAAGAACTTTCAAGTGTTGTAGTTACCCGTAAAAGAAAAAAATCTTTAAAAAGTTTTTTAAAACTCATCATCAAGACGCTTGAAAACGCTTGAAAAAATTGCTATAAAATGTGTAACAATTTGAAAAGAACAGAGGTAGTATATAAAACCAAATAGACCCTAAAGATAAATGGTAAACGTGTAACAATTTTATCTCATATTATTATGCAATAGGCCAATTATTTTATGTTAAAATCAAAATCAAAAATCGTGGAATAATATAAAATACAGATTCTATAAATTGAAAAAATCTTGTACATTGAGGAGTTTCTAAAGCAAAATCGGTTGAACGTGGACAGAAACCAATTAAATTATATATCCTACGGTTCATTAGACATTTACTTATACAACACTCTAATCTAGTGTCATGACGTACATAACAAGTAAAATTAATCATAACGTTCCTAAAACTACACAATACTCCACCCACTAATTGTAAGATAATTAAACTAAACACTTTGACTTTGTATAGTTATTCATCTCCTTACATATATTAATCCAACCAATCCTATGAACATTAACAGAGTCTTAAAAGCCCATATAATATTTTCAGAAAATAAAAATGTATTCTCTACAGTTGCCAGTTCCTCTAGCTCTAGCAGGAAGCATGAGTTTTGGTCCCTCTGCATATCCAAAAACTCATATAAAGTCATGCAAAACAAACTCTTCTCTTGTAAGGTTCCCTTTGGGAAAGAACAAAATATGTGCTGTTTCAGGAAGTTACAATGAGGCTGCAGCTGCAGGCGTAGAACCGGAACTGATGATGCCCAAACATGTCGCAGTGATAATGGACGGAAACAGAAGGTGGGCCAAAAGCAAAGGGCTGCCGGTGCATGATGCTCACCGAGCTGGAGGAAAAGCCCTTGAGAAACTCCTTTTCAACTGCCTTAAATCCGGAGTCAAAGTTCTCACAGTTTTTGCATTCTCCACAGAGAATTGGGTTCGTCCCAAGGTACAATTCTTTTGTTCGTCAGACCACTTCTTTTGCCACGAGAACTATATACTGCAACGGTCCCCTTTATAACAAGCCTTTTTTTTTTTTCCGTCCCATTCATCTTCCATTCATCTTGGTCTCTTTCGTAACTTATTAATATAATCTATCATCTCTTCATTTACTCACCTCTCTCTCCGCAAGTATCCAGATGTATTGATTTATAAATTTTAAATTATGATACCTTCGAGTTTTACAATTTTATACCAAATTAAATGTTTTGATACTATCTTTTATATGAGCTCAAACATCCGTATGTTTTTATGAATTTATGATGCTCTAGTTTTAAAAAAAAAATGCAATCTACAACACTTTATCTCTAATTAATAATCACCTACCTAGAAACCTATGCAAAAAAAAACTCATTATAAATGTGACAGATGGAGTACGACGGAGGGAAGGAGTAATCAATTGTAATAATAATGAATAAACAGGAAGAAGTTGATTTTCTGATGGGCCTCTTCACCGAGTTAATCATAACCTTTACTGAGATGCTAACGCAGTAAGTTTTTTTTTTTTTTTTTTTTTCATTTTTACTTTCCCAGTTGCTACTTGCTAACACATTCTAATATATCTTACACCGAATGAATGATGAGGAATTAACAGAAATGGAGTGAGGGTATCTTTCATTGGGAGAAGAGAGCGGCTTCCGCAGCTGTTGCAAGAGCGGATGTCCGACGCGGAGGAGACTACTAAAGGCAACGACAGAATGCACCTTGTGTTGGCTACTGACTACAGTGGTCGATACGATATGACTGAAGCGATGAAGAAAATCACGACGAAAGTGAAAGATGGGGTTTTGCAAGTTGAAGACATCGACGACGCCGTTTTCGGGCAGCATCTTGGAACCAATGTGATTGATGATTATCCAAACCCTGATTTGCTTATCAGAAGCAGCGGTGAATTGAGAGTGAGCAATTTCATGCTGTGGCAGTTGGCATACACAGAGCTGTTCTTTACGCAGAAGCTCTTTCCTGAATTCGACGACGCAGATTTTATGGAGGCTCTTACTGCGTTTCAGCGGAGACAAAGACGCTTTGGTGGGGAAAAGCAGTAGAATATTCACAAAATGTGTTATCTTTATATTGTCTTATTTTCAATAACTAATTATTTGATTTGATTTTCCATAAATTCAAGAGTTCCCAATTGAAAATTCTTCTGAGTTTTCTTTTTCTCTGTAAACATGGTGTACGTATCACCCTAAATGAAAAGCAAACTCAAGGAACAGTGGAGATGAATAATTATCTGCATCTATACGGTTATTATAAAATAACTAGTAGAGATTACGTGCGTTGCACGTAGATACGTTTTTTTTTATTAATGTTGAAAAAAATATGTTAAAAATAATAATATAATTTTTTTTTATGTTTCAATATTTATATCAAATTCCGTACTTATTATTTATTATTGTGAGTTTTATGATATAGCACGTAGAAAGCAATAGATTTTTGAGTAGATGAATAATGTTCTTGCAAAATTGACAAGATAAATAAGAGCGGAGAAATATAATTATACTTGAAGTAGGAAAAGTTTATATAAATTCAATTAAATAAAAAATTACGTTCATAATTACTTTATCACCTTAAAATAGATCTAAAATAGGGGTATATTAGACAAAGCAAAAATTGTAAGAATTGACCCTGTTATTATAGTAATAGATTTTATTTTATTCCTCAAGAATAGACATATGTAGAACCAACTTATTAAATTAGAATTTTTAAATTAATAAATTAAATTTATTTGACTCAGTCGATTTTAAAAAATTTAGAAGATATAAATCTATATTTCCTCCATTCTCACATATATAATTCTTAAGTATGTTCACGGTGAGTTCTCTAAATAGACATAAGTAAATCTAGCACATCATATGATTATGTAAGATTTATATACATCCCACATCGATAAGTAAGCTAAGTAAGAGATGTCAATATAATATAAGCATGGGTTTAATGGCATGCAATAATTAAAATCATAACAAAATATCTTCTTGGAAACATTCCTTTTTCCTTTTCTTTTTATTTTTCTTCCACACACACATAGATATGTATAGTTTCAGATTATACCCGGCCGAAAACGTGGCATAACTTTAATGTTAAAATATTACAGAGCATGATAAAAAGTAAAAACAAGATAAGATATTGAAATAAAATTATCACTCAGTTCACGAATAATGCACCACCAATATGGATGATTGCGGGAGATTAGGCTCGAAATTAAAAAGTGCTCCCATAGTGGATTAAAACTATATTAGGATAATTAGTAATTAAAGTAATGATGTGTTGACTACAAAATCAATATAAGTTTATTGATACTTTTCTGGGCGTAGTTAGGTACAAGAATTTGTAAAATTATTGGATATATTAAAGTTAATTTTTTTTTTTTTTTTAAGACTAGTTAAAGTTCACTTTTCCTCAAGAAAAGCTCAACTTAGTCCTCAATTCATCATAGTTCTTGAATAATAAATAAATAAAAGTAATTCCACGCGCGTGGGGTCAAGCTTAATGTTGTAACCACTAGCACATATTATGTTTTTTTTTTTTTTTGTTAGTTTATTAATAAGCACGTTTTTTAGCTTATTACACATTACTTTCCCAAAGGCTTACCAATCATGGCGACATTTAATATTCGAAAAGCTAAAACATACTACTGTAAAACACATGTATATAGCTGGATAATTACACCCACATAGTCATTATAATCCTTGATTTATACATATATGTGTTTCCACTTTGAAGCTATACTTTCATTCAATCCAAATGAGTTATCTTCCCTACTTCATCTTCTTTTTCCTTCTTCCACTAGCATCAACCCGCAAACCCGATTGCCCGACCCGATGCGGAAAAATGCCGATTCCGTATCCATTCGGAGTCGGGTCCGATTGCTCTCTCGAGAAATCGTTCACCATCACTTGCATCGCTTCCAAACCCTATCTCAACATTAGTAATAAGAGTGTCGAAGTGGTTGAAATAAGCCTCGATAACCCGGCCCGGATCCAGATCAAGTATCCTCACCTTCTATATGGAGCTTGTCACAACATATCTACAGGAAACAGCACGTGGAATGATGGGAACGACATAGACTTGTCGGAGAGCCAATATTCGTTGTCTGAAGACAACTGGCTCACCCGCATTGGGTGCGACGATTTCGTCGCATCCAGCTCGTACGACGGCAATCAAAGTCTCCGTGACGCCTGTGCAGGCTACTGCTCGGATGGTTACACTTTACAGGATTTGGGAAATTGCCCGAATAATGGCGAGCGGAATTCGGTGGGGGAGGGCTGTTGCCGGACACCTATTCCCAAAGGTAAATTTCATACTTTCTCCTTCCCGGCCTATTTGAGGCATTTAATAACAAAAGTCAATTTTATTTGTTTTATTACAAAAGTTAATTTTATTTTATATCTGTTCGATTCACCTGGGTGCGTGTCTTGAGGGTGTTGTGTTTGCCTAATCAAGAAAAAAATTACAATAATTAATTTTATTTTATATCCATTATGTTGCAGGTACCTCGTACCTTACTGCGAATCTAGTTGACATTAGCAAAATCTTGCGAGAAACAACGAGGGTTTTCCCTTATAGCTACGCCTTCCTCAAAGAGAAGGGAATCCTTGTGGATAAACCTGGGTATTCATATACCTACTCCATCCTGATGCAAAACTCTACGACGTTCTTGAAAGAAAAGCAGCCGGTGGTGCGGCTGGACTGGAGGATCGGCAGCCAGAATTGCTCCGAAGCGAAGTGGAATTCGAGCTATTATGCATGCCAGTCTAATACTGAATGTGTTAATTTTGGAGCTAAAATTGGAGGATACCTTTGCAACTGCTCCCAAGGATACGCTGGCAACCCTTACCTTTACCCTGGATGCACAGGTTAGTAGTTTTCTCTCTCTAATGGGGGACAGAAGGAATATAATATAAAAGTTTGTACTATACTTAGTACTCTCTGTCCCATTTCATTAGCTCATTTTATTATTTTATGATTTTTATCATTCACGTATATTTAACATACATGCCAAATATGTAATTATTACTCCCTCCGTCCACGATTTACTGACTTTGACTTTTTAGATAATTTTGGAGCTTTGTGATGATGGATTTTAAATTAAATTTTTGATTTTAATTTTCTTCACATGGTATTACGAGTGTTGTAGTACTTATAAAAAAAACTAAACTTCAAAATTCAATTTAAAATTGATTATCACAAAACTCCAAATCACCTATAAAGTCAACATGATAAATAACTCGTGGACAAAGGAGGTAATACAGAAGGAAGCCTAACAAAATACTCTCTCTATCCCAATATAAATGGTTGATTTTATTATTTTATACTTCATATATATTTAAAGGACTTACTTGAGTTGGGAGGGAAAGAGTAGCATATACCATAATAATGTAATAATCAATTTTAAAATAATCAGACTTCTCTAGCTTAAAAATAATTATATATATACAATAATGGACTAATATTTAAGAATTTAAGAATTGAATAATTTTTTTAATTGGAAATGTACTATACTAATTGATGAAGGCTTTTTTTAATATTTTTTTTGAGCAGATATTGATGAATGTGCTAGTAATCCGTGTGTTTCACATTCTACCTGCAAGAATAGTAATGGCTCTTTTGAGTGTTTGTGTAAAAGGGGGTATAGCGGTGATGGTAGGTTAAGAGGAAATGGTTGCACAAGGTTGTCACTGCCACTCTCCAACATTATCCAAATTGTCTTCATAGGTAAGTTTCAAAATTATAAGCAAATCGCAATTAGTTTATTTTTATTTACTAAGATGATGAGTGATTTGTGCACACAGGGTTGGGCGCATCATTAGGGCTTATGGTTTTTCTATTACTATGTTTTTGGCTGCATAAAGTGCTTGAGAATAAAAAGAAAAGAAAGCGCAAAGAAGATCTCTTCAAACGCATTCTCATGCAACAACAAACGAGCGAGGGCACATTCGGGAAAACTAAACTTTTCACTGTAAAAGAGTTGGCCAAAGCCACTGATAACTTCAACGAAAGCAGAATCTGTGGACAAGGAGGCCAAGGAATAGTCTACAAAGGTATGTTATCCGATGGTACGATTGTAGCGATAAAGAAATTAAGGGAAGTTGATGATAATCAAGTAGAGCAGTTCATAAATGAGGTTGTGATATTATCACAGATTAATCATAAGAATGTGGTAAGATTATTAGGGTGCTGTCTAGCAAATGAGGAGCCTCTGCTTGTTTATGAATTCTTACCAAATGGAACGCTCTTCGATTTCATTCATGTTCCTAAGATTGAGTTCCCTCTCACATGGAACATGCGTCTGAAAATAGCTGCAGATGTAGCAGGGGCATTAGCGTACTTACACTCTGCATCTTCTATACCTATCTATCATAGAGATGTCAAGTCAAAAAATATTCTCTTAGATGAAAAATACATTGTCAAAGTGTCGGATTTTGGAATTTCCAAGCTTGTTGAAGTAGACCAAACTCATTTAACCACGCTGGTGAAAGGGACGTTTGGGTATTTAGATCCTGAATATTACCAAACAAGTCAATACACAGAAAAGAGTGACGTGTACAGCTTTGGGGTGATTCTAGTCGAGCTTCTAACGGGCAAACGGCCGATATCTATGGAAAGATCAGAAATGGCAAGAAATCTAGCATCACATTTTCTTGCATGCATGCAAGAAAACAATCTTGACGACATTTTAGATACTCAAGTTTCAGAGCAAGGTGAAAAGGAGGATGTGATAGCAGTTGCGCAGCTTGCAAGGCGATGCTTGAATGTTAGGGGGATAATGAGACCAACCATGAATGAAGTGGCTATTAATTTGGAAAGTTTAAGGATTTCTCAAATACCTTCGATTGTTAGTGAAGCGACAGAAGAAGCAAGGGTGATTGAATGTAAGAATATGATGTTTTCGAATTTTGAGTACACATGGACAATCGATGATGACAGTATGTCCACGTCAGCATCAGGTGCACATCCCTTAATGTGCGAAGCAGTATGATCGAATTTATGTATAATTAAGATCTTCTACACTAAGAAAATTGAACGTGCTGTTATTTGTATCTGTGTATACGTTACTATAGCATGTAATACGAGACTTCTAGTTTGAGATTGTGTTTTGTTTTTAATTTGTATTAGGATTTATTTTTTTATTTATATTAATTTACAGAGATTCCTGCAACTCAAAGACATAAATGTTAGTACTTCCTTCGTCCCACTATATTAGTCTCAAATGTTTTCTGCACTATATTTGAGAATTTATTTAAAGATAAAATGCACACCATATATAGATTCATAATTAAACTCATATTTATGAGTAAAGGATCTTAATAAAAGATCGCATCGAGACCTTTATTTTGATATAAAAATCATCAAAATTGGAAAATAAACGAAAAAGTTCGAATAATTAAAAAAAATTATAATTTAAATTATATTGAAATACATGTAGAGTTAGATACACGATAAAGCTATAAAACAAAATAACATTTTTTGTTAGCATATAAATTGTATGTTGGGATAAAATGTGGTTCCTAATTTTGCTAACTTTATGTGTTTCTTGTTAATATAAAAAGTGAATCAATTATTGATCAACTTTTCTAAAAGCATAGACACCATGAGTGGACGTGATCTAAAGTCGACATGTCTATTCCCAAAAAAATGGACTAATTATATTATAAGTATATGGAACTAGTACAGTACATAACAATCATCATATTATAGAGAACAATTTCAATAAAATCCAAGATGTCAGGAATTTATTAACTTCAAATATAATGAATATATCAACTAATCTCCGAAAACGGAAAGTCTACTTCATAACTAACATAATCTGATCGTTGACTCTGTATTTTCATCGAACAGTTAAAGTGCATTATATTGGCCTGTGTGATTATGAACTATACTTAAATCGATACAAATTTATTAACATGTATAGGACGTTATAATGTTTTTGACTATAGGAAAACAAAATCGAAACGAATTTTCTGCGTGCAACACCTACGTGATTAAGATCAAAGGTGATATGATTTTTTTTCTTCAAGATAAGCTACGCTTGGTCATCAATTCATCACAGTCCATGATAAAAGAAGTAATTCCACGCTTAGGGGGTCAAGATTAACGTTGTAGCACATTATGTGGTCCTTGTTATCATAATATATGTATATATGGGTGTGTGTGTGCGTCTAATTAATAGTATGATTTTTAAATGGGTGTGTGTGTGTGTCTAAACTACACATAAAACTAAAAAAATTTATGCCTCCACAAATGAGATCTCTTTCCCAGTTCATCTTCTTCCTTCTTCTTCCACTAGCATCAACCCAAAAACCCGGTTGCCCAACCCATTGTGGAAAAGTGCCGATTCCGTTTCCATTTGGAGTCAGGTCGGATTGCTCTCTCGAGAAATCTTTCAGCGTCACTTGTAATAGTACATCCAAACCCTACCTCAACATTAGTGACAAGAGTGTAGAAGTGGTTGGAATAAGCCTTAATAACCCGGCCCAGATCCGGATCCACTACTATCACCTTGTGTATGGATCTTGCCGCTCTGGATCTTCTGGCAAAAGGACATGGACGGTTTGGAATGACATTAACTTGATTGGGAGTCCGTATTCGTTGTCGGAAGACAACTGGCTCACGGCCGTTGGCTGCGACGAAATACTAGCCTCTAGCTCGTTTTTAGGTGGCCAGAGTTTCAGCGACTCCTGCATAGGCTTCTGCTATGAGGGGAAAAATTCAACCGGTAGGGGTTACTGCCCGAATAACAGCGACAGGAATTCCGTCGGCGAGGGTTGTTGCCGGACCCCAATTCTCAAAGGTAGACTATGACATATTTCTGTTTATTTTCTTAGGGCGTGTTCTCTTAATAGAAGAGGAAAATGAGGGATAAGAAAAAGATAAAAAAGTTTACTCCACCATCCACCATCTTTAGACATACTTTACTTATTCGGCTGTCCACAATAAGTAGACACTTTCCATTTCAGGAAGTAGATCCCACATAAAAACTTCACTTTATAACTAATGGGTCCACATTTATTCACTTTATAATACCTATCTTGTACAACTAATGAGACACAAAAATTCACTTTATAACAACATCATCACAATACATTAAAACCCATGTCCCCAGGGACCGAGCTAGGGGGGGACAGGTGGTGGCGGTCGCCCCCCTCCCCCCCCCAAATTTTGAAAAGAATTTACCTACATATATATATTTTATATCTATATATACCGGTATGTATGTATATATTTCCTATATATGTTCTAGTTAACCTATAATAATATACACTAATTTCTTTTATGCCCAATTTTGTTGGGCCTATAATATGAGCTCATTCACTAAACATAATAACTTAATCAAAATGCCTACCAATTAGGATTAGACGTATGAGGTGTAGAAAATCGAAATAACTTAATCAAAATAATTTGTTCTTATATTTTGTAATGTAGAAAATCTATCAGTTTTATTTGAATTTTTTTATCAAGGCATTAATATCACTATATTTTATCACCTTTAATAACTTGGGAGTCGTTTATGTGTATCAAAATGAACCATACCCATACCATGCGTTTGATATATCAGTATATGGGAATGAAAATAATATCTTTTGATATACTCATATCTCAATTTTTAACATCTCTCATATATCAATATTTACACAGGTATCACTCATTTCTCTTTGTCACCCCACATCAAAAGCCTCAAATTCCGACCTGAAAATTTCCTAAAAATGTCTCGTCTCCTTCTCATACCCATACCTGATATATGATACTCATACCTCTATTTGATATTTGATATACTAGTATATGGATACCTAACGACCCCTTAGATATTTAAAAAATTCGCCCCCCCTACGTAAAATTCCTGGCTCCGTCCCTGCATGTCCCACCATCTATGTCTAACGATGGTGGACGGAGGTAGTATCTCATAATGTGATCCACACTTGCTTTATCATATGGAAAAGATGGTAATATATTATCACTATAAATGGATAGAAATATATTATCATAATTTGGTGTGAAAAGGTCGAAAAGAATTGCCCAACAAAACCCTCCTGCCTGAAAAAATTATATAGGAGTACATGGAAAAATGATAGAAAATAGTGTAATTATATAGGAGTACATGGAAAAACTATATTAAGTGGTATATTTGTAATTCGTAACAAATATGCCACTAGATATGTTATGGATCCGGATCCTGACGCATCTTACTACAAAGATGGTCTCATACAAGACTCTCGTGACAAGTACTATTCTTTTATATGTTGGCACACAGGTTCCTCGTTTCTTTTGGCTGATATACTTGACCTAAGTAGATCGTGGAACTGTACAAGAGTCTTCCCTTGCAGCTATGCCTTCGTGAAGGAGAAGGGAACCCCAGACAAACCCGGGTATTCGTATAACTACTCTATCCTGCTACACAACTCTACGTCGTTCTTGAAAGATAAGTTGCCGGTGGTGCGATTGGACTGGAGGATTGGGGGCCAGAATTGCTCCCAAGCACAGCGGAATTCAAGCTATGTATGTCAGTCTAATACTAATTGTGTTGATTTTGGTGCTAAAGTTGGTGGATACCTTTGCAATTGTTGGGAAGGATATGAAGGAAATCCATACCTCTACCCAGGGTGCACAGGTTGGTAGCTTCTCTCTCTAATGATATTATCCAAAACTAAACTAAAAAGGTTTACATGTTCTGCTTTTGGTAGGGGTGATTATGGCATATAATATATCTGACACTTTAGTATTTTGTTTGGGTTGAAGATACAATGCCTTGTATAAAATAAAAGCCCGGTTTAATTATACTGTTTTGTGGAATTATTTATCCCACCTTTTAGGTGGGATAAATAATATTAGCCACAAGTATGAAATGTTTTGGATAATTTTATCTATATTTCATTCTCAAGTAAATATTGTTGAACAATTTAATACATTTAATCAAACACAATATTGATATTATAAACAGCATAATTTATCTAGGTCATATATCTCAAGGCCTGTCACATATATACTTCCAACCAAATGAGCCTTTGAAGATTTGTGGAGCATTACTTGGTGGATTTGAAATTCAAGACCATATTCTTCTTCCTTATTGAATTCTCTATCTTTTGATTATGATTTTATGCATTTTCTATGGTTTATTCTCATGGATCATGTCTAGCTTGTTCTCTTTGTGATTTTAATTATATGTAGATTAGGATTATGTGATTGGGCTTAGGCTTTAATTGTGAATTTTACCTTCTAATTTCATGTTCATTTCTATTGGGGCTATGTTTTATTATGTAATTATGCTTGATCACCATAGTTGCATATCAAGTGTTTGATCTAATGCTTAGGAGGCTTAGATTAGATGCTAGGATCAAGAGATTTGCATGCTAGAGAGTAGTAGGGCTAAAGAACTCCATAAGCTCTTGGGAGTTAATGAATTGCTTGATATCTTAGTAGGAGTTAAGCCTTTCATTAATCTACTTGATTTCATTACAATAAGAGTTGAGTGAATCATACTTAGGAGGTTTCCCACATGAAGTTAGATTAAATTGGTTAGTTCAAGTTAGAGTTCTAATCGCCCATCACTTAAGCCTAATCGAAGTATAATTGGAATCACGCTTGTCTCTTATTGAGTTTATATCACTTATTTACTTGTTAGTTTATTTGCTTTAGTTTGAAGTTAAATAGTAATTTTCATTCATTAGTTAAACAAAAATCCAAAAACATGTTAGTTGGTAGCTTGGATAGTAGTTAGGTAACTAGATTACTAGTTGAAATTCATATGCTATTGCATTCCCTGTGGATTCGACTCGATTATATATATCGATTATCATTGCTTCCTCTCACCCTCAAAAGTGAGAGCGATCAATAAACATGGGTTTTCTATGATTTTATAACACTATTGGGTGTTAATTTGGTATGAGTGTTTAAAGAATATATTTCCTATTGATTTTGATATATTTTTGATTAGTTGGAAACTTATTCTAAGTTGGTGTTTTTGAAGGTATTAAGGGCAAAATTTGTGGATTTGAGAGTTGGATCAAGAAGTGCATCTGATTGGAAGATAAATGAAGAAAAAGGTTCAAGAATCAGATGACGAAAGAGCAACAGCGAGTTGAAGAATGTTCGGATGCCACAGCAGCTTTTAGATGCCACTCTAACACCATCATGGCGCGACCGCTTCTCAGCATACGGCGATCAACGCTACCTGGGCGCCACCACGTTCAGATCACGCTTGATCTTCTGAATCTTCCAGTGGCTCGATGCTACCAGGGCGCTACCTGGGCGCCACCGCGTCCAGGGCGTGTCTTAACTCGCTGATTTTTGGGCTTTTACGGATTTTTAGATTCCTAAGTCCATTCTAAAACCAACACTTCCTTCTCTATATATATCTAAACCCTTAGCATGAAAAGCTCGTCACTTTTTGGAGGAGAACAAGAGCAAGGGTTTGAAGAGAGCAACAACGAACTTCCTCCGGTTTTTGCAGTTTTATGATTTCTTTCCTAGATTTTGATGCCATGATTATGTGTGGCTAGTTTTTCTTATTCTAGGGTAGAAAGTAGATGAACAATTAGTGAATTCGAATCTTATTTATTTAATTGCATCTTTATTCATCTTCTACTTAAGTTCTTGTACTTATTGATAATAAATTGATTGATCACCTATTTATTAATCTTTGGTTTTAATTCGAGATCCGAGAGGGGAGAATTAGAATTAGAACAAGGAATATAGGACATGTTAGGAATCAACACCCAAAAGGTTTGAACTTAACGTGAGAATCTTTAATCTTTTGTTCTTTTGCAAGTTGCATGTTTAATTGTTAGAGATAATTTCAATTGCATGTTAACTTATGGTTTAATTGCACCCAAAAAGTTGATTAGGCTAATTAAATGATTGCTTCAGAAGAGAATAAAATGTGATTAGATAAATAGGAGTCGAGCATTATATTGTTCATTGAAATCGAACTCTGGAATATTTGTATTTATTGGAGTTTGAATTTGTGTTATTTGCTTTCATAATTACGTGTTTATTTTATTTGCATTCATTAGATTTAGTAAAATCATTCTCAATTTCCGTTAGTCTAAATAGAGTTGAGTAATAGGTTAGATAATCACTAGGAAAAATTCAATCTCTGTGGATTCGACCTTGTTTCTATACTATTACACCTGTGTACTCGCAACGTGATAAAAAAATAGCAAATAGTTAATCGTAAATCTAAAGTCGCTTTTGACGTGCCAAGCGGATATTTCGTTGTTGAAAAATGGAACCCAAAGTAAATTTGATAATTGATTGATAGTTTGTGATTTAATTAGTTATTTTCAATTCTTTAGAGTATTTTTTTTGATAACTAGCAGTGATAAGGTGCGTTGCACGTTGTCTGTAAATCGAAAAAAATGGTAACATTTGAAAGGAAACTTTAAACTTCAAGAAAATTTAAGCAGTTAAATAGTATTAGGAAACTAAAATAACTTATTATCATAAATAAGTAATTCCATATCCAAATAATTAGTTAAACATCAACATAAGTAAAACAAAGGAAGATAAAACAATATTTTGTTCTTGACGTATATTAAAATTAAAAGATAATATGCTACTATACAGATATGAAGTCACAATTATTTTTCTTGTTTGATCTTCTTCTCTTCAGAACGTTTCATCTTTATTTTACTTGCAGCGTTAAACTTGGTCAATGACCAATCATCATCACTTGAAATCTGAATGTAGTTCTCGTTCTTCTTCCTTGTGATTTTCCCTTTTTCTTTTTTTTTTCTTGCACTTCAGCTTTAGTAGACTGTAACTCTATAGATGTTCTTTTTCTTTCTTCCCTGTTTTGTTTTTTCAATCGGTGTTTCCTCTTCTTCTTTTAAGTCTTCAACTGCAGCAGACTCCGATTCATCTGCATCTATCTTGTCCATCTTTAGGAATCCGGTGGCTGTAATATTAACAATCCATTGATTATCAATTGTCACAAATCTTTTTGCAGTTATGAAACATATCATGGTCGATGCCTATATGCTCAAACTTGTATAGTATGCAGAATTATTTTCACCTGAAAAAAATCAAACATTAGTCTAATTAATATAGGGCCTATAGGCTGAGCACATTCATATATGTTAGACTAATGACCAAGTACGAAATTGAATTTTCTTAATGATAGTTTAATCAATTATTTCCTGCAAACACGAAAAAGATAAGAAGCACTTGCAAGAAAAAATATGACCTGAAAATCAACTGCAGCTCGGGTGAGTATATAAGATTAAAGAGATGTATGGACGCAATAAAGATAAAAGCTAATTTTATCCGGAATTAGTCATCCTTGTTCCGTAACCTTATTTAAAATTGAGCTATTAATTAATTTTTCAGTTGCATTATTTAAAAGAAATAATCCAATTGCTAAAGGCCTAATAGCCTTATTTAATCATGGAATAAACTCTCTGTTTAGATGCATAACAAGACTTTAAAGATTTCAATTTATGAAAAAAAATTTGATGAGTATAAGCTGATACTCATATTTTCCGAATGGCACACAAATTGATAATAAATCCCTCTCGGATTGAACTTTAAATTGCAAATAGTCAACGAAAGCTGTGAAGCTCGATCAAACAATTTATTTGATGTCTAATAAGGATATGGGATCTTATAATATCGTAACTGGATACGCGCGACTGTAGTATAATCCGTGTTAGGTTTCTTATGCACGAATGCAGCGGAAGCAACGAATAGAAACCTTACGTATAGATCGTGATTTATAATCACATTCACATGTTTAGAGATGGTACAAGTATATGAACAAAATACAATACTTACGTGTTATCTTCTTGTATTTCCGATATATAGAACTGCTATTATGGTGTCCACGTGAAGCCGTTCAATCATGTGGAACTATTCCGGGATGATTTCTTCTCTTCAAAAGCTAGGAAATCGCCCGAGAAGAAACTAGAAGAAGAACAGCCGTTCTTCTCTGTAGCGTGCGTGAGTTAGGGTTGATTAGGATTAGGTTTTTTTTAGTGTGTAATTATTTATACTAACCCACATTAACCTAGTTAATGGGCTTTAATATAAATAAACACTTAATAATTAAGTCCAACTTAATTATTAACTTAAACCCAATAATACTAAGTTCATATTTCTTTCAATCCGGTAGTTATTGCCTGATCTTTATGTTAGTAAAATCTAATCAATTCATAATGGACATGTACGTATATAAAATATAAAGTTACCTCATTAATTGACAAAATATATTCATCCACATGACATCAGACATATAATGCCGCAATTCAATAAAATATTGTAACCCGTGTATTGCATTCAAATTCCGTAACATCATCCTTATCCTATACTTGAAATTGCATAGTATAGCTAGTCAATAGATGTATATTGCAAAAATTATTTATGATGCTTAATTTTGCTTATTACTTTGGTATCGTCTCAATGACATGGTTGTTACATTTGCTGCATCTTTTATTTCCTCCTTTATCATGTCACGATTTGCCGCAATTTTTACATGCATCATACTATATTCATGATTTATTTTCTATGTTTTCCACAATTACCCTAAAACAATATGTATCGATCTGAAATAAGACAAAGCAAAATGTTAGATTAATCTCAAAATTAACTTCACACATATAGTTTTGTTAGAAAAAAAAATATATTTTTTTTGTTCTTCTAATATCTTCAATCCAAGATCATTCAAACAATCTTTAAAAATAGAGTAGGCTGAAAATAAAACAAAAATTGTTAGAATTTCTTGCTGACCGTAATGCATTAACTATGGAATAAAAAATAAAAAATAAAAAAAACAATTATGGATTCCTTCCATTAATTGGTGAGACTACTGTCAGCTCAAGTGATTATTATAATAATAATAAAATGAAACTAATAAATAATATATAATGAAAAATAAGAACCGTTTTCATGATCGTTTTTTATTTATTTATTTATTTATATATAGGGACACACTTGGGTCAGCCGGATGCACCGTGCGTCCGGGCTAAAACAATGACACTTTTATTCATATAGATTGACACTTTTCTGTATAAAGATTGAAACTTTTAAGAATTGTCATTTTATTCGTAAAATAATTATGTTAAAGATTGACACTTTTATTCATATAGATTGACACTTTTCTGTATAAAGATTGGCACTTTGGGCCCGGCCGCACGGTGCCTCCGGCTGACACAAGTTTTTGTCTTATATATATAGGAGTATATCATAAATGATGGCTAACTAATTAACTGATATTTTGGTGAACATATAGTTAGAGAAAGAGAAAGATAAAGAGATGGCCTATCGGTAGTGGTTAATGCCTTGGACCAAAGGTCCCGGGTTAAAGTCCTCCGTGGCGCGGTTTTTAAATTTCATGTTAATTATGTTAAAAAAAGATATAATTAAATTACTTTGATACTTTTTCTTTATTTTCCATTAGATTTTTGATAGTCACTTATTTTACGTACTCCATCATATACATAATTCCTAAGCACATTCATCATCCATATTTCCAAAAATGGGTTCACTTTCTTCGTTGGTTGATATGATTTGCAATACGATTTCATCGTGGTGTGTACTTCCAAACAATCTAAAATATTTAGAGATAGTTGATTATTTATAATGTTATTTATAATCTCATATACAATTGATAATTATAGGTACTTTACCAAACATAACTTTTTGCAAAGACACGCGTGATGGCAATGTTTGGCTTTTGTTCTAGTATATTTTTAAATAATATACCTAGGAATTGTACATAGAAAAGAATTTGGTTTATAATATATGTATAAAATAAGATTTACATGTTTGACGTTTATTAATATATAAAAACATGTAATTTGCTAATTAGTTTGATAATGTTTCTTATAATTTTTGTATAATAATATGATATTACAATAATGACCTTAAACTAAATTATAAAACAAGGACAAAATAAGCAAACCAAATTTTGTAAAACAAGACACTTTTATAATAGGGTATAGATTGGAAAAGTCAATAGTTCGGGATTTAATTGGTTATTTTCAATAGTTAAAAGTATTTTTTATAAAATGTTAATCGCTTGTGATTTAATTGGGTATTTTCAATAGTTCAGAATATTTTTGAAATAACGAGAATAGATCAGGTTTTTTTTTTATATTTATGCCTTAGTAGAACTATTCTTAAGCATGAAAAAAGTTGGAAACAAAA
The DNA here is from genome assembly GCA_001642375.2 of Mentha longifolia. Classification (NCBI taxonomy): domain Eukaryota; kingdom Viridiplantae; phylum Streptophyta; class Magnoliopsida; order Lamiales; family Lamiaceae; genus Mentha; species Mentha longifolia. Next base: position 34,253,619 of record CM038116.1, read on the forward strand.
GGTTATTTACTTTGTATGGATTGTATTGGTGCTCAAAATAATAAGATAAGTAATATATTAATTAGGGTTAATAATATATAATACGGCGGGAATTATATAGAAATTTCTTCCGTCTGGACCGAAAAACTAGAAAATAACTAAATAAAATTAGCGATATCTTTTCTTTGAAAAAAAATACTCAATCCGTCCTAACAGAAAAACGTTTGCTGAATACATATAAAGTATAAAATAATAAAATATTTTATTTTTGAGACGGGGCAAGTTAAAGAGTTAATTTTAAAATAAAAGTTGACTATGTCCAGCATAATAGGCTTCATTGGTCGGAGATGTAAACTCGAGACTTTCCTTCATGAAAAGGAATTAATAAAATAATTACATTAGGTACAAAGCTTTGGAGCGCGTGAATTAATTAATTCATACCCATTATTTGTCGTCTTTATGTACCATGTGGGTTTTTTAGATTTGAGTACAATTAATAATATTACTTTTATTCTGTTTGTTTATATTACAAATATATTCAGATTTCATCATAATTTATTTCATTTGTGTAAAAGTATTTTTCGTTAATCGAGCAGGCACACATATAGATGCTCGTACATGTGCATGCATTATTTAAATTGTTCACATAAAGATACCTTTTCCTTGGGATGTTGAATATGTGTGGAAATGAGATTTAATAAAATCTTAATTTTCTATATATTCTATCTATACATGTAGATTTTTAACTATTAACATACTAGTTTTTACATCATAGGGTATAATATTCTATCTTTTACATGTAGATTTACACTATTAACATACTAGTTTTTGTATCCACTATGTTTCTTCAACTTTCTCTCCTCCAGTTCATTTTCTTGCTTCTCCCATTAGCATTTTCTTACTCAATATCCAAACCTGGATGCCTCGATCGGTGCGGAAATCTATCAATTCCATATCCTTTCGGAGTTGGGTCGGGTTGTTCCAGGGAGCGCTCTTTCGATATCATCTGCAACACTTCTACTGACCCCGCAAAAGCCTACCTCACCGTCATCGACAAAGAAGTGATTGAAATAAATCAAACTTATGTCTGGGTTAAGTACCCGAACCTAGTTTCAGTTTGCTATGATATGCCAGACTATGGACATGGAAATGCAGCTATTATGACAACCGAGCCTCACACACGTAGTAGTAACAGTGTGAACTTGACTGGGACTCTGTATGAGTTGTCTGCAGAGAACAGACTCACCGCCATCGGCTGTGATGATATGGTGATGGGGATCATGCAACCCAATGGAAGTTCGGTGACCGGTGGATGCTCGGCAATTTGTGCGGATAGGAGTGATGACGACGGCATCGGATGCTGCTCGTACAATAATTCGTTGCCCAGTTACGGTTGTTGCCAGGCCTCTGCCTATGGAGGTAAGTATCAAATTTTAATTTTCATAAATGCAAAGAAAAAACAAACAAAAGAAAACAAGTAATTTCTAGGTAATGGATATCATAACTCACGAGAAATATGTTTAAAATAATTGTCATAGGATCCTCATTTCCATGTACTAGTGTGCCACTCGAAGTCCAATATCGAAATTTTCATTTTTTTTTTCTCATTTTTTCTTTAATTTCAATTTATTATGATGATGTTAATATTTGTTACCTAGTTCGTTAACCAATTACAATCTATGACTGTTCATAGCATTTAATTTTAGTTTCATTACTTAAAATGATTATTATGGTTAATAAATTATTCTAGCACATATAATTTTCTTTAGTTTCATATTTGAAGTTAAAGATACTGATACAATAGTTTCGTCACATATTAAGATACTTTTATATTTAAAAATAATTAAAACTCCCTCAGTTTTCATGATAAATATATTTTAATTTGTTGGGCACGTATTTTAATAAGTATTTAGTAATAATGAGTATAAAAATAATGTATTATATATTAAAGTGAAATTTCGATCTCACTTAAAGTGTAAAAGTATGAGTTTTAAATGATTTTTTATATAAGGTTGACGTTTTAAAATAGAAGGTATCCAATTTTAGTGAACAAATAAAAAAGAAAACCGTGTCCGATTATTGTGTATAAATAGAGTATTAAAATAGTGACATTAGCGACTGGATAGGGAGGATGAGGCACGGGTCTGGAATAGATGATCTTCGGGTCTTTGAGTGCTTCATCCCGTACACATACTATCTAGGGGTATTCTCTTTGACTGAAAAGGAGGGGAAATGAAAATTTTCTCTTTTTTTTTTTTTTCTTTTTTTCATGTTCTCTTTGATGGATAATTTTTTCAAGTAGGAAGAAATTTTTTTCTTGGGCACCCTCTTATCCCACCTTTTTCACTCCAAAATCATGATAATATTTTTCCACCCATTTGGAGTGATAATATTTTCTCATATTTTCCACCTTAGAGAACATGCATGTCATAAAAATAAGTGGGAAACCACATTATGGGATAATATTTTTCTTTCTTTTTTCTTTTCCGTTATTTTCCTTTCCATCAAAGAGAACACAGTCTTAGGGTAAAATGCAGACTAGCCACGTCAGATAATAAAAGATATCCCCTCCGTCCCACTATATTAACATATATTTCCTATTTGGTATGTCTCATATATTAGTCTCATTTATTAAAATGGAAATGTTTATCCACCCGTCATTTACATCTAACTCTGCACGTATTTTAATATAACTTTAATTACAAAATTTTGAGGTATCATAACTTTTTCGTTTGTTTTCCTACTTTTACAATTTTTAATTATATCAAATTAAAGGTCTCAATATGGTCTTTTATTTAGGATCAATCATCAATATATTTAGAACAAAAGACTATTTATTCTTTATTATTATTGAACTTTCAAAAACTACAAAATATTACTTATAATTATTGAATTTTTACATTTTATATTGCAACTTATAGAATACATGGAAATAAATACGATTTTTAATTCCAATAATTTTCCGTAAGCCAAATATTATTTTAAATTTTTTTAAAAAATAACAATTAGGATATATTTTAGATTCAACGTGCAAGACACGTTACACGTGCTAGATTGTGAATTACGAAGATTGTTTGCAGTAATATTTGTACATTGTGTAATAATATTAAATGAGAGGATGTGAAATTCTTTGGAATCGTCAGAAGATTTTAAGAAGGAAACAAATTCTTACTTGTAATATTTATATCTTATCTTCGGCTTTTATGAATTTAGAATCCAATATGATATCTAGCTCTATCCTTTCACTTAATATTGTTACAATTTGAATTCAATTCCTTTATATAATAAAATAAAATAACACAAAATTAATTTTTCTTCTACTTTTTTTTTTTTGCTTCAATAAATAATGTTTTGGTTATTATTACTTTTTGTTGTCGGAATAATTTGTAGTATACAATATTGACTTGAATTACACTATATCAATAGTTACTTAATACTCACTTTGTCCTACAAATTACACTATGAACTACACTATTTCAAGGGGATTATAATGCATATATTACAATTTTTATGAAGTTGCAATAGTATTTGTAGGTTGCCCTGTGGACGAGTATATATCATGAATCAATCAAGTTAGTTTTAGTGTTTATTAATTACTTATTATTAGTTTAGAAAAAGATAGCTAATTTTACCAAACATATATTTTCATGGTGAAAATGAATCTGTATACTATAGAGAGCTTACAAAATTCAACTGAAATACTCTTTGTGACCACGACCAAGTCGATGAAAATCGATAATGAAGGAAACTTAGCACTTATGGCTGATGCAATCCAAAAGATGCAACACAACTTCTGAAAGCAAAAAATGAAGGAGAAGTAAAAATATCATACGTTCAAAGAAAAACCAACGCAAGACAAAGAAAACAAAAATATAAAAAACACAACCAAGCCAATTCAAGCGGAAGAAAAGAAAAAAAAAAATTAAATATAGAGTTGCAACATTATGAAGTGCAAGGAAGAGGGAAAAGAAGAATAATGAAAAAGAAATTTGAATATTGCGTTGATATTCACATTGATGATCATAAGACGTGGGACAAACTTATCTCTACATGCAAAAAGAAAAAGTGTTCGATATCCATCAAAGTCAATCAAGAAAAGAATTAATCTGAATATAGATTCACATTTCAAAACATTTAAACTTATTGAAATTAGCATTGTTTTTTCCTTCCTTTTTTATCAAACATAAATGGTTATAGTTTTTTCCTTTCATTTTATTTCTTTCAAGCTTGGTGTCTACTTATTGTTTATTTTTACTTTTAGATAATTAATAATTCATTGCATATCCAAATATAAAAATTATACTATTTTTAAATATGAAAAATAACGTATTCACGTGCAACGCACGTGTCATTTGCTAGTTGTTATAAAACACACTATAAAAGTAATAAGAATTAATATTTTGGACACGGTCAAAACACCAAAATTGAGACACAGGATCTCAAATCCTATATTATGCTAAATCATATTACAGTGAAATTTAGAATAAAAAATAAATAAGAGTTTTGAAATATGAATTTTGGTACACGATTAGTACTACAATGCATTCTAAAAAATACTGTATTTCTCAAAATAAACTCTTTAAAAGCTTATAAGATCAAAAGGCACAATTAACTGAAAATGAGCAGCATACAATGCATACATGCATATGTTGTCCACCCAAGATGTTCAATATGGAAATGAGACTATATGGGGGCTCTAAACTTATCCATTTTCACTCACGGGAACAGGTTTCTTTGGAGCACAATTAAGCGACCTGGCTGGAAAACTATCACGCCCAAAGCGTTTTCCATGCAGCTAGGCCTTCATCCAAGGGGTGGCAGATTCAAATGATACCGTGTTTTCGTATCCGTTGTACTACCTGCATAACTCAACGGTAATGCTGAATGATAACTGGGCATCAACAACAAGGCCACCCGTGGTGAAGCTGGACTGGAGCATTGTAGCTGAGAATTGCAGCCAAGCGAGACTGAATTTGGCTACCTACGCTTGTGTAGATAAGAAGGGTGTTTGTATTGATGGTGTTGAAAGAAATCTTATCATGTTCAGAGGATACCTGTGCAGTTGCGTCGAAGGATACGAGGGCAATCCATACCTACCTGGAGGGTGCAAACGTTAGTGCCCTTCTTGGTCAGCATATTTATATCTTGCCGGGTTAATATAAATTACTTCCTATCGCAACTTTAGTATTTTTTTTCAATCGCTAGGCAGGAACTGGGCGGTAAAGGCAGGCCTAAACTGATTAGAATTAAAAAAATTATTTTCTACTACCTCCGTCCGTAAAAGAAAAAATTCTTTAAAAAGTTATTTTAAATTTCACCATCTAGATGCTCGAAAACGCTTAAAAAAATTGCTGAAAAAAGTGTAACAACTTGAAAAGGACGGAGGTAGTACTATTTATGCACATTGTCTTGATATCCATGATTAAGCATATTAATCCGTAACAATAAACTTTTATAACTTAAGTTTTCTATCCAACTTTTTCATTGTGCGTTCATTTTATTATTACAATAATATTAGGGTTTTTGAAACTCAAAGTTGCTTTAGGGATCGGATAATTTGAGAAATGATTCGGAAACATGGCCTTATGATCAATATTTGAGTCTTCAATTATTTGTTCTCCTATTGAATATGGTACACACGATATTATAAAGCTTAGGGTAAAATTGGTAACTTGTATAGGTTTGATAGATTGTGATAGATAGTGATATTAACTCTAAAGTTGCTTTCTTTTTAAATTTCATAACCCAAAGGCTTTTAATTAAAGAAAAGGTTCATTATGAACTTATCACCAATTGTGCAGGTTCTAAAGTGAATAGTCATTTTGCATATTTATGATTTGAATCGTCTATTGCAATTGCTTGTTGCATTTTCTGTTGTACTTACGGATTTGCAACAATAATTAATGACTATGAAAATATTCTTAACACGTGGTGACCATCCGTAAGTGCACTAGAAGATGCAATACGAAAATGTAATTGAGGATTGAAATTGCATATTTAGTTCTAGATATGTTATTTAAACATGATTGGTGTAACATTGAATCTCCTTTGTTTTTCTTCCACTAGCAATTTCACTTCCCAGTTCAATTGAAAAACCTAGATGCCCCGATCAGTGTGGGAAAGTCTCGATTCCATTTCCATTCGGAGTGGGGAGAAATTGCTACTCTGCACCGTCTTTTAACATACGTTGCAGTACCTCCTTAAACCCTCCGAAAGCCTACCTTGTGGTTCTCGATGTAGATGTCAAACAACTGAATTCAACACGCGTTTGGATCTACTATCCAAAGTCGGGTCTAGCATGCTACAATTTCTCAGACTATCAGCGTGGATTCACAAAGGTAACGGAGAGGAGCTTGATCATCGACTTGTCGAGAACTCAATATACATTATCGGAGGATAACTGGATAACGGCTATCGGCTGCGATAACATTGTTGTTAGGAGAATCCGGCAAGGCAATCGAAGCTTTATTGGAGGTAGTTGTGCATCAGTTTGTGTAGAAGATTCAAGCGACCGTGGATACTGCTCATATGGGATGTGTGATGATCGATTGTGGAATTTTAGAGTGATTTGTACGAAGGAAAAATAAAGAACACGAGAGGTTTTTACGTGGTTCGATCTTTTGTTAGATCTACGTCCACGGGAAAGGAGAGAATTCTTGTATTAATATTCGAGTAGCTATTATAGTGTCTCCCTCAATCTATCCTAGCATCACTATTTATAGGCATCCAGCAGCAGTTAGCAGCCGAGGTCGTGGGGTGCCACCTCAGCAATCGTGGGTTAGAGATCGTGGGTTGAAGATCGTGGGTCGGCCGAGCTTCTATGCTGTTGGGCCGTGCTATTGGATTGGGCCAAAGTGTCGTCTGGGCCTTTCAATGGGCCGAGCTCATCTAGGCCGAGCTTATTTGCCGAGGTCCAATTATATTGGGCCGGTGCTTGGGCCTAGTAGCTGGGCTGTATCCTATCACATTCCCCCCCAAAAAGTATAGAAACGAGGACAGGATTTATAGCTGGATAAGTCGAACTGCATTATGCCGTCGAAATTAAGATTTCGACGAAGTCGAAATGCATACCGCCTCGTTTAGACGAGGTCGACTCGAACTGCATTGCCCCGTTGAAATTAAGAATTCGACAAAGTCGAAATGCATACCGCCTCATTTAGACAAGGTCGAACTCGAACTGCATTACCCCGTCAAAATGCATACCGCCTCGTTTAGACGAGGTCGAACTCGAACTGCATTACCCCGTTGAAATTAAGATTTCGACGGAGTCAAAATGCATACCGCCTCGTTTAGACGAGGTTGAACTCGAACTGCATTGCCCCGTCAAAATTAAGAATTCGATGAAGTCGAAATACATACCGCCTCGTTTAGACGAGGTCGAACTCAAACTGCATTACCCCGTTGAAATTAAGATTTCGACGAAGTCGAAATGCATACCGCCTCGTTTGGACGAGGTCGAGCTCGAATAAGCTACAGATGGAGAGGCGCGACTGTTGTGAAACTGACTTTTTTTTTTTTTTGTAGTGAATGCTCAAGCTATCCAGGCCGCTCTTCAGAACAAGGGCAAGAGGAAGAGGCAGAGGCCTTCCTATTCCGTGGTGGACAAGACGACCTCGGCGGGATCGTCAGAGAGGATGATCGACCTGGGGAGGTCGAAGTCTGTGAGCTCGCAGCTGGACGCCCCTGTCGTTGGCTCACTGCCCTCCCAGCTGGTGGGCCAACAACTTCGGAGGACGTTACTTTCGTCAATTGACGATGTAACGATCCTTGAGAGTGGCCCGACCATGGGCCAGGAATCCACGAGAGATGTCATTTCCTAAGGTACGTGTATAACTGGAGGCAGCCGACGTAGTAATTTTACCAAATGTAAAATAAATATGTTTTACTTTGTGCAGGAAGCTGAGGTGGCTATGGACGGGCTGCGGGGATTGGCGAACTTCATTTCGAATGGAGTCGCCAAGTTCGAGAGAAAAACTGCCGAAGTCGAGGCGGTGAAGGATCAGCTAATGGCTAAGATCTCTGTCGCCGAGGCCGCGGCGAGGGTAGCGGCGGAGAGGGAGGCGGTGGCTTCGGCTGCCACAGAAGAAGCAAAGAAGAGGGCTGCCGAGCTGGAGTCGGAAGTCGGTTGGCTGAGGGCCCAGGTTGACGGAGTGGTAGCTGGCCAGGGAGCTATGCTCCATGCTTTTGCGGATCGAATCTTCCAGTCGAACCACTTCTCCCGAATGGTAGTTCAGCTTATGGGTGCCATGAGCACCCGGGTCGCCTCAGCAGTCATCGACTCGATCGCCGTGGACATTCCGGACTTGGACAAAGCCAAGTACGGGCATGCATCTATGAGCGAAGAGGAGACGCTTCGTGACTTCGCCGAGGTGCTTCTGGAGCACACCTCCTCGATTCCGGTGGTGGAGCAGCTCGCCGCACAGAAGGTCCTGCTCAACGAGGGGGTTGTTCGGCGATGCCCTGTCGACAGGTACGACCTTCTCGAGGAGGTCATTGCCGAGCTGTCGCAGGAGCCAGTAATAGACGCTGCTGGAGAGAGGTCGGGGGAATCCGACGCCGAACCCGAGGTCGACAGGGATGGAGGAAACCATGATGGGGTTTAACTGACTCCTCCCATGTGTTCTTTCTCCCCTTTTTCCTTTCTTCTTTTTTAGCCTTGTACTTCGTCACCATTACGGTGGCGTTTCATTTGTCGTGTTCGGTTATAAATAAAAAAGCATTTTGTTGAAACTTGCTTGTATTTATGCTTTGTAGTCTGCTCCTGATTTTTACGATGCTTCTCACTTCGTGAGAGAAATATCCGAACTTCGCCGAGCTGTTGAAGTAGCCGAGATCGATGCTTTGAACTGGAAGAAACAAGCTGATAACATCGAGGTCGAGGCTGAAGTGAAGCTTCGAACTGCTCAGGAAAAACTTGACGATGTGCATGCTAAATATCTGGAGCTCGATGACAAGTACCAGCAAGCTCTGGACGACATCAAAACTTGCAAGGAGATAGTTGAGGAACATATGGAGTATGAGGCCATAATTTACCGAGCTGGGGGATCCACAATTTCTGAGACCTATAGTAAGGTCAAGGACCTCTAGGCTCGGTGCCGAAGCTACAGGGACCAATATGGGAAGGACTCCTGGCAGGTTCGGGATGAATTTAAAGAACTCATTCGTGTAGCGAGCATCTACGAGACAGTTCTTGATCGCTTTCCGAAGTTGAAACGACATATTTTGTCAGAGGCTGAGTTTTTGACTTCAGCTACCCCTGGTTCGGACTCGAGGTTGCTTGACCGCACTTCTAGAGAATTCTTGGAAGGTGAATCTTCGAGGTCGGCCAACCCTGATCCTAGGATTGTCACACGCCATTCTCGAGAATTCTACAGTCAAGAGCAGCGGTTGACACCTGGACGAGGTCAGGGTCGAGCGAGCCAAAGTGCCCGAGGTCGTGGAACACATAGTGACCGAGGTAGAGGTCGAAGTTTAACTCCCGGACGAGGTAAAGGTAGGCTTAGTGTAGACGATATTTTGAACTTTAACTCTAGTAGGGACTTTGCCAGAGATTGGCTTAGCTTTAGCAAGCCTAGGCCTCCAGGTTCCTCGTAATACTTGTACATTTTCCATTTAAGTAAAATAAAACGGAAATTTTGCACTCTCATTTGAGCTTTTCATCCTTATTTTTAATTAAGAACTGTCCCCGTTTTTAAACGAAGACAGCTTACTTCGCCATGAAATGAAGCTTAGCTTTTCAGTAGCCACTTCGTCTGATGACGGAGTTTAGGCTTTCAGGTAGCCACTTCGTCCGAAGACGAAGTTAAGGCTTTCAGGTAGCCACTTCATCCAAAGACGAAGTTAAGGCTTTCAGGTAGCCACTTCGTCTGAAGACGAAGTTTAGGCTTTTTAGATAGCCACTTCGTCCGAAGACGAAGTTAAGGCTTTCAGGTAGCCACTTCATCTGAAGACGAAGTTTAAGCTTTCAGATTCCTTATTTGTCGAATTTATCAATAGGGGTGGTCCCCTTACGCGCGTTTAGGTGTTACTCCGAAGTGGAGCTTAATTTGTGTAATCCTCATCAGGATTTTAGTTTGTGATTGAGACAAAACATATAAGTGGAAGTGGTACACCAAATAAATAATGCAAGATACGGATTTCAAAATATGCAAAACATGAATTTCATTAAAAAAAGTAAAATGCTTAAAAAGGATGAACATAATTTAAATTAACCTACAACCTATTTACACACACCAGCTTCCACTCGTAGATAATATATCTTTAAATGGGAGATGTGCCAAGTTCGGAGTATTGGCTCACCAGATAAATAGGCGAGCTTGTATGACCCTTTGCCGAGGACTTCTTGAACTCGGTATGGGCCTTCCCAAGTGGCTTCTAGCTTGCCGAGCTTCTCCGCCTTACTAACCTCGTTATTCCGAAGCACGAAGTCGCCTATTTGGAATTGCTGGTGCTTCACCCGGTTGTTGTAGTACCGAGCTACTTGCTGTTTGTATCGAGCTTCCTGTACATAGGCTTGTTCTCGCTTTTCTTCTAGCAAATCCAGGTCAGTTTGGAGACCTTCTTCGTTATCTTGGATTGCGAAGTTAAGCGTTCTGGGGCTCGGCAAACCGATCTCTACCGGTATCACTGCTTCGGTTCCATACACCAAGCTATATGGCGTTTTGCCGTGTGATGTCCGGGGGGTAGTTCGGTACGATCATAGGACTTGGGGTAAGTTCGCCGCCCAATCTCCTTTGGCCTTATCGAGTCAGGTTTTTAGTCCTTTGACTATCGTTCGGTTCGTAACCTCGGTTTGGCCATTTGCTTGAGGATGAGCTACCAAGGTGAACTTTTGTTGGATGTGAAGTTCGTCACACCATTCTCTGAACGCCGTATCTGTGAACTGAGTTCCATTATCTGAGACGAGGACGTGAGGTATGCCGAAGCGACAAACTATGTTCTTCCAAACGAAGTTTAGGGCGTTTTTACTTGTGATCCATGCCAGAGGTTCGGCTTCGACCCACTTCATAAAGTAGTCGATGGCTACGATGAGGAATTGTAGTTGGCCGGGAGCTTTTTCGAACGGGCCGACGATGTCTATTCCCCATTGCATGAACGGCCAAGGGCTTTGCATGCTGGCCAGTTTGGTCTGTGGCAACCTTGGAACTGTCGCATGGATTTGACACTTCGGACACTATTTGAGGAGGTCGATAGCGTCTTAGAACATGGTGGGCCAATAGTATCCCCACCTTATGATCTTCTTGGACAGGGCATGAGCTCCGATTTGACTGCCACAGGACCCTTCATGGACTTCGCGCAGTGCGTAGTCCGCTTGGTTGGGCCCCACATATCTTAGGAGAGACTGGAGGTAGGACTTTCTATACAGCATTCCCTGTTCCAGCATGTACTTGGTGGATTTGGCCAGGAGCTTCCTAGCCTCGACCTTATCGGTTGGGAGTTCGCCTTCTCCTAAGTAGTTGCGAAGTGGAGTCATCCAGTTTGGTCCATCTTCGGTTACTACATTAACTTCGGCTTCATCAATACTTCGGAGTTATACTTCTTCCACCGGAGAGGTCATTGAAGACGACGTGAGTTTGCTCAGTGCGTCAGCTCGGTCATTGTCTCCTTTTGGGATTCGCACCAACTCGAAGTATGAAAATCTCTGTTGTAGGATCTTGGCCTTATGGAGGTATTTCTTCATTCGTTCACTTTTGGCCTCGTACTTGCCTAGCATATGGCTCACTACGACTTGAGAGTCACTGTGAACTTGAATGGCTTGTACTTGGAGTGCTTGTGCTAGACGAAGTCCAGCGATTATAGCTTCGTACACCACTTCGTTATTTGTGGTCGGGAAGTTGAACCGGAGTGCATAGGTGGTCTCCTTCCTTTCCGGGCTGATGAGTAAGACCCCAGCTCCGCTTCCTTTGTTGCCTGATGCCCCATCCACGTAGACCTTCCAACAGTCTTGCGGCGGTGGCTTCGGTGCTTCGGCCTTTGATTTATCCTCAGTAGGTTCGGCGGACTGCTGCACGTCCGTGAACTTGGCTTCTACTAGGAAATCGGCCAAGGCTTGCCCTTTAATGGCCTGACGAGGTACAAAGGAAATCGCGTGCTCACCGAGTTCTACAACCCATTTAGCGATTCGCCCGGACGCTTCTGGTTTTGTAAGCACTTGCCGAAGTGGGAGGTCGGTCAGCACTTGTATTGGATGCGTGTGGAAGTACGGTCGAAGTCTCCTTGCTGCATTTACCAATGCAAGTACGACCTTTTCCAAAGGTTGGTACTTTGTCTCCGGTCCTTTTAGGGCTCAGCTTATGAAATAGACGGGTAGCTGATGACGTTTTTCTTCTCGCACCAGGACTGCACTGATTGCCTCGTCCGAAGCGGCGAGGTATAGGGAAAGGACCTCACCCTCTTTTGGTACATATAATGTAGGGAGGTTTGCGAGGTGCCTCTTTAGGCCGTCGAAAGCTTTCTTGTGCTCGTCGTTCCATTCGAAGTTCGGCGCCTTCTTTAGTATCTTGAAGAACAAGACTTGTTTTTCGGCGGCCTTAGATAGGAAACGACTTAGCGCGGCTAGGCAGCCCGTCAGCTTGTGCACGTCATGGATTGACTTCGGCACTTTCATTTCTTGGATGGCTCGGACTTTTGATGGGTTAGCTTTTAACCCTTCGCGTGAAACCCAACACCCTAGAAATTTTCCAGATCGGACCATAAAAGTACACTTTTCTGGGTTTAATTTTAGATTCACTTCACGAAGTAGGCTAAAAACAACTTTAAGGTCGTCTACACATGTGGCAATTTCCTTGCTTTTTACGACTATATCATCTACATACACTTCGACAATTCTACCGATGTGGGCCTTGAAAATTTTGTCGACCATCCTTTGGTATGTAGCTCCAGCGTTCTTCAGTCCGAAGGGCATCTTTTTATATGCATAGATGCTGAAGTTCGTGACGAAGGCGGTCTTCGGCGCGTCCTCTGCGCTCATGAGGACTTGGTGATACCCCTTGTACAGGTCCAAGAAGCTGAACATCTTGTGGCCAACAAGAGCTTCGATCTTCTTGTCAATGTTGGGAAGGGGGTAGCAGTCTTTTGGGCAGTGCTTGTTGAGGTCGGTGTAGTCTATGCACATCCGCCATCCCCCTTCCTATTTTTTTACCATTACGGGGTTGGCCAACCAGGTCGGATATTTTACCTCGAATAAAATATCAGCCTTTTGCAGTTGGCGAACCTATTCATGGATCACTTGATTTCTTTCGGCTGCGAAGGCTCGCGGCTTCTACCGAACTAGTTTCACCTCGGGATTGATGTTGAGGTGATGAGTGATGACGCTTGTTGCCACCCCTGTCATGTCTAGCGGTGACCAAGCGAAGATATCTCTGTATTCCCGAAGTAGCCAGATAATCTGACTTTGGAGCTCGTACTCTCCAACGAACCCTACTTTGACGACCTTGGTAGGGTCATCTTCGTATAATACGACGTTTTCGACCGGCTCAACGGATGGAGGCGATGTCGGCTCCACCTCTTCGGGGTTCTGTAGTTGCTATGCTTGAGGATGTTGATTCCCAGCACCTCGGAGTACGACCTGTATGCACTCCTTAGCTTGAAGCTGATTTCCCCGAAGTGTGATCACTCCATTTTTAGACGGAATTTTGATCATCAGGTGATATGCCGAGCAAATCGTCTTTGTTGCTGTCAGCCAATCTCTCCCTAAGATGATATTGTAGGGAGAATTAGCTTTTACGACAAAGAAGTTGATGATCTTTATTGACGACAGTGGGCTCTTCCCAATAGTGACGGGAAGGGGAATGATGCCATCTGTTGTCATTTCTTGTTGTGTAAAGTTTTTCAACGGAGTGGACGCCGGCTTCAGCCGGGCTTCTTCGATCCCGAGCTTGTCGAAGCAGTCTCTGAAGAGCACGCTCACTGAGGCTCCGCTTTCTATGAACACCCTGTGAATCAAGCTGTTAGCCACCACGGCTTGAATTATGGTGGCGTCCTGATGGGGTGTGGCGTTGGGGACTGGGTCGTCATCGGAAAAGGTGATGACTTCATCTTTTTTGAACCTCTTTTGTGAAGGCTCTTCTCTCTGTTGGCTTCGGGCCTCGGCTCTCAGTGAGGACTTCGTTGAGCCTGGAGGCAGCCCAGTGATGGCACCGATGACTCTGTCGTATTGAGGTTGGTCCTCATCTTCGTCTTCGTCATCGTGCTTTGACTTTTTGTCATGGTGGGGTGCCCAGTTGTTGCCTCCCCGATTCTTCTTTCTCTTGCCCTTCCCTTGAGGCCAGGCCTCTTGCTGGTTGTGACTTTGGTACAGCTTAAGGGTACCGTCACGTACCATGTGTTCGATGTCCGAAGCGAGGTCTCTACAGTCTTCGGTTTCATGACCGTAGTCGTCATGAAACTTGCAGTATTTCTCCTTGGATCGGCCCTTCGATCCACCTCTGGACATGGGTGGCGGCTTCTCGAATAAGTTTGTATATATGAAGCTTGTACATTTCGGCCCTGGACTTCGTCAGCGGTGTGTACTGACTTCGGTCTTGGCTGGGCCGAGGTCCTAAGCGGGACTCGAGGGGGTCCTCACTATAACCTTTCGAGGGCACTTCGGCGACCTTGCCCATGGTAGGTGCGCTCCCCTTTCTTCTTCTTATCGTTGTTTTTGGGCCGATCTACTGCCCGCTTTTTCCGATCAGCCTCATCCGCCTCCGCGAACTTATCAGCAATCCTCCATAGCTGCCTGGAGGTCGTTGGTCGCGCCTTCACGAGCTCTCTGAAGAGAGTCCCGGACTGAATGGCATTTTGAAACGCCTAAATGAGAACGTCGTCGGAGAGACGATCGACTTTAAGGCTCTCATTATAAAAACGGGCCAGGAAGTCGCTGATCGTTTCTCCTCGCCCATGCCTTAAGGTTAGGAGCTGGGCCGGGCTAATTTTCGCCTCGGCTTTTTGGAAGAAACGACGCTCGAAGGCGTCGAGTAGGTCGGCATACGACCCTATGCTGCCGTTAGGTAGGCTGTCGAACCAGCTTCTGGCATTGTCCACCAGCAGCTCGGGGAAGACTTTACACATGTAAACGTCTTCGGTGAGTCCTTGGTTCATCATGTTGTACTGGAACCGAGATAAAAAGTTGCCGGGGTCTTGTGACCCGTTGTAGGGCGGGATAGGAGGTACTCTATACGTTGACGGGAGGGGAGTATAGAGTATCCTATTAGTGAAGGGAGTGGAGATTCGACCGTAGACGGTGAATCTTCCCTGGTAAACGTTTCCTTCGTCACGCGGATGCGGGACGGCGTTTTGATGAGGTGACGTTGAACCGCGCCGAGGTGAAGCGCGGCCGTTGTTCCCAGGGCGATTGTTGCTCCGTTGCCTTTGGGGAAGCTCGGCAATCCTATCTCCAACGATCTGGAGACTTGGGGATCGCCTCTGTGACGGTTCAACTCCGTCTTCTCTGTGTTGACTTCGTTGTCGATGTTGATCGACAAACTTAAGGAAATCCTATTCGTGGAGGTCTAGGTACGCCTTAAGTGCACCTCCAAGCTCGGGTTGGAGTGCGACGTTACCACGTCGGCGACCACCTTGACTTGGCTCGCCGCTGCTAGCTGAATCCCCAGACTGGCCCGACGGGATATCCTCCAGGTGGCCTTCGGGAGTTTGCTCGGTTATGGGCTGTTTGCCAGGTCTTTTTATGGAGGCAGTTTGCCGATTTTGACTGGCGTCGGCCTCCTCCTCGTTAATTAGCGGACGAGGTGGATTGGTTTGGTTCTGCTTTCCCTTGGCAGCAGCAGCAGCAGCGGTGGTGGCGGAGCGGGTTGATTTTGCCATCGTATCTTCACTCAAAAACATTTGATCGACTTCACAAAAAAAAAATTTAGTTTCCCACAGACGGCGCCAATGATCGATCGTGGAATTTTAGAGTGATTTGTACGAAGGAAAAATAAAGAACACGAGAGGTTTTTACATGGTTCGATCTATTGTTAGATCTACGTCGACGGGAAATGAGAGAATTCTTGTATTAATATTCGAGTAGCTATTACAGTGTCCCCCTCAATCTATCCTAGCATCACTATTTATAGGCATCCAACAGCAGTTAGTAGCAGTTGCAGCCGAGGTCGTGGGGTGCTACCTTAGCAATCGTGGGTTAGAGATCGTGGGTTGAAGATCGTGGGTCGGCCGAGCTTCTATGCTGTTGGGCCGTGCTGCTGGATTGGGCCAAAGTGTCTTCTGGGCCTTTCAATGGGCCAAGCTCATCTAGGCCGAGCTTATTTGCCGAGGTCCAATTATATTGGGCCGGTGCTTGGGCCTAGTAGCTGGCCGTATCCTATCAGGTGATGGCTGTTGTAGGGCACCCATTCCCATAGGTAACAAATTAATTCACTTTTAAGCAACATCAAAAGTAGTAATTGTTGACGTCCACAAATGAAAGAGTATCTGGTCTGATTTATTTCCCTAAGTTACAAATATTCTTTGAGATCATAAAGTACACAACTCGTTATACGAAGAGAATTAAATATAGTAGAAACAGAAGATATTTGTGTGTGTGGTGGCCTAGCTGTAGGTGGTTCGAGTCGTCCGTGATACATTCTTTAAATTTCATGTTTGTTTTGTTTTTTTTTTTTTAAAACAAAAGAAAAGAAATGACACATGTGTTGGATTTACTTGCATGCATGCAGGCACCAGTTACCTGGAAGCTAATTTGAAAATCATAAATGGACGATGGCGACCTTCAAATTTCTTTTGCAGCTACACCAACGTCGAATATATTCATGCATCTTCTATTTCTTATCGCATCTTGAATAATCCAACCGAGATCCCACCTAATGGTCCATTACCATCAAGTGATTGGCCTGATCAAGCAGGGCTGGTATTAGATTGGAGGGTCGGGACGGAGAATTGCAAAGAAGCGCAATCGAATCCAGCTACTTTCGCCTGCAAATCTAATAGTTATTGTGTTGATTTCGATGCTACGCTTGGAGGCTACCTCTGCAACTGCTCCCAAAGATTTCAAGGCAATCCTTACCTCACCCATGGCTGCAAAGGTTTTTTTTTCTTTTCTTGATGTGGTCGTGCATTTTTAAATATGATGGGATGAGTCCGGAGATTTAGTTATCTCAACATACATCATTTCATACTTAAAATGAGTTTGACTCATATATGCACTGTTTTGTGTTGCTTTTGGAGCAGATATTGATGAATGTGCTGATAATTCAACTAATGCATGCTACCCAAATTTAGAATGCACCAACACTCAAGGTTCTTACTACTGCTCATGCCCTAAAGGTTATTTTGGTGATGGAAGGAAAGACGGGGAATGACTGTATTTGACTCCAGCCATCCAAGACTAAGATTATGATCTTGATAGGTAAAAATATCATGTTTCAACTCTAAATGAACCAATCCAAGCCCCCTTTTCCTTTTTCCCTTCTAAAGTTATGTTTATTTTTATCAGGGATGCGATTAATTTAAAGATTCATAAAATTTGCAAATACATAAAACATTAAGGAGCCATAGTTTGAGACTTGATTATGATATCTTTTGTTTTCTAAAATATGCAATTCTATAAAACAGGTACCAGCTCTGGGTTGGGATGTCTACTACTGCTCTTATTATTCTTTAGAGCATACATGATGTTTCAAAAAAAGAAAGGACAAAATCATCAAAGATAGATTCTTCAAAAGGAACGGGGGTCTTCTCTTGCAACAACAAACAAAAGAAAGCACATTTGGAAATACAAAAGTTTTTAGTGCAAAAGAGTTGGAGGTAGCCACTGATAACTTCAATAAAGGCCGAATCCTTGGACAAGGAGGGCAAGGCACAGTCTACAAAAGAATGTTATCAGATGGTAAGATTGTGGCAGTAAAAAAATCAAAGTTGGTTCAAGATAAACATTTGGAGCAATTCATAAATGAGGTGGTAATATTGTTACAGATTAATCATAGGAATATTGTCAAATTATTGGGATGTTGTTTGGAGACTGAGGTTCCTCTTCTTGTTTACGAGTTCATGCCAAACGGGACTCTATTCGATCTCATTCATGATCCCAAGGAATTTCCTTTGTCCTTGAACATGCGTCTAAAAATTGCAGCAGATTTAGTGGGGGCACTAGCCTACTTACATTCTTCATGTTCCATGCCTATCTATCACGGGACATCAAGTCTAGTAATATCCTTCTAGATGAAAAAAATGTTGTCAAAGTATCAGATTTTGGAACTTCAATGGCGGTTGCATTGGACCAAACTCACTTAACTACGGTGGTTAAAGGGACATTCGGATATCTAGATCCAGAGTATTTCTGGTCGAGTCAGTTCACAGAAAAGAGTGACGTTTATAGTTTCGGAGTAGTTCTTCTTGAGCTTCTTACAGGGAAAAGGCCGATATCCAATGATAACGCAGCCGAGGAAAGAAGCCTAGCCATGCGGTTTCTAACATCCAAGGAAGAAAATTGTCTTGACACAATTTTAGATCCTTTAATTTTGGAGGAAAATAAGAAGGGAGAGATGATTTTAGTTGTGAAGCTTGCACAAAAATGTTTGAATTTGAAAAGAAAAATGAGACCGACAATGAAAGAAGTGGCTACAGAACTCGAAAGCTGTAGGATATCTCAAATGCCTTCGTCTAGTGAAAAGGATGAAGTCGAGGAGATGGGCGATTTCGAAAGGATGCCCTCAACGTTTTCGGACAATGGATACACGTGGTCAGCCAGTTATAATAGTGTCTTGGCTTCTCATCCTTTAATGTTAGAGTAAGTTTTCTCATGTCTTCATTTACTTCAATGGTTACCAATAGGATGGATTAAGTGCTAATGTAATATTAAACTTGAATCAAATAAGGATTCTCAAATATCTGTTATAATTTACATCTTCTTACTCTTGAGTAATATTTCGAATTGTTAAACTCAAAGTGATAAACCTCAATTTATAAAAATTAAATTTGTGCAATGCATGAGAAAAAAGTACCAACTGAAGTGCAAAAGTGCCTTCAAAGTTTACAGCGGAGGGCTAAAAATTATTGAGGTATATTTTAGGTACAACAACATTCGAATAAACAGCTGAAAATTCTTCCAACTCTCCCAATACCCTTACTCTATTTTTTCACTAAATTATATTAAGCAAATTGAAACCCTTCGAAACAAGTGTTGAATGGATAATTTGTATCCAAAGTGACGTTCAATCTACTTACTCTTGGAAGAATCAAGTGAATGAATCTGGATGGTCAAAGCACTTTATGAGATTCACGAATTAGCTTTAGATGCATGAATGTAATCATCTCTAGTCAAAGTGTCTCTTTGTTATCTGCAGTAGCAATCTTATATATATATAGCTGTTGTATTCTATCATTTGAAGTATGAAAGAAAACAAGAAATGTATCTATCCAAGTTTTATCATATCCTCCAAATTATCTAAATCTTGATTTTCTTATTATCAAAACCCAACACCAAGATCTTTCAATTGAACTCTACAATCACAAAAAATCTTGAACCAAAACCAAGTGTTTGACGAAAAACCTAGCTAAAATCTTCCTGTGTTACGAAATAAACACACACAATTGATACGAATGCAAGAAAACACACACACGAATTTGTTTACCCAGTTCGTCACGAATGACTACGTCTGGGGGCGCTGCCAAGTCAGGGATTACACTATATTTTCGGATGATCGATTACAATGAGAAAGCGGCTATTTAAAGCTAATAACCGAGCCCTAACCCTAAACCCTTTAGGATCGACGTGGGCCTAAAACGTGGTGTACATTCCATTCTCTATATACTAACATCCTGGTAGAGCCAAACCTTGCACGCGCACTAGGTGTATGTCGAAAAATATAAGAGAAACCTTCTTGCTTCTTCTGAACCTATAAAGCGCACATAGTGTTTGATGAAACATCCAGCTCAAACCTTCTTGGTACTGCAGAACCTTCGCTAGCACAGAACTCAGCATGTGCTGATATTATTGATTCATTACATTAATAATTGATTAACTATTAAGTTATTAGGATGGATATTAATGAATTATGCATTGATTATCAAAAAAGAACATTAATTGGTGGATGAATTTGTTAAAGTAAAAGGCTATTTTATATACTACTAGTAAAGTGTACGTGCGTTGCACGTTTAATCTCTTATTTATACTCCCTCCGTTCCATTTATGTTAGATATTTTTGTGATTCATTTTACCATTATGGTAATATTGATATTTTATGTTTTTTTTTTTTTTTTTGAAATATTTTCCAAAATTTTATATGACTAAAGAACATAAAGAATAGTCAATATGTTCAATTTGTTTGGTATAAATAATCTTTCAATATTCTAATAAGTGTAAATAAAAGGGAATAATGTATGCACAAGTATAATTATTAGATTTCAATTTTAATCTATTTTTTTTAATCATTTTTTATATTCTTATGCTACATACAGTACTTAGTTTTAATTGGTCTAATGTATCTTAAATTAAAGTGCACATGCTACTATATAAAATATGATTGATTTCATTTAGTATGTTAGCATATTAAAGTGCACATGCTACTATATACTCCGTATTTATCAAACAAATATATTTGGCACATACATTTTTAGTAATCTAATGCCCATCCCAAAATTTAAATTACATTCATTTCTATCCTAAAAAAAAAAGTTACACATAAGAGTTTGGAAAGAATAAATGCAAGTTTCATTGAAAATTGAATAAAATCGATCATATTTTGGCTTGACTACATACTGCTATATATAAAAATTTGCAACTAATTTAATAAAATCATATAAAATTTAGTGCAGATTTTATTACCTTAATAATCTTTTACATTTAATATGTATTTTGTATTACCGTAATTAATTAATTAATTATTTAATATGTATTAGATTGTACCGTAATTATTAAATATGTATTAGGGGTTTAATAGGCAATCTACATTAAGTACACAAGGTTCTTTTTATATAAGTATAGATTATACAAAAGTTGTTGAACCTATCTTTTTCATTTCTTTTGAATTCATCATTACGTATAAACCCTTTTCAGGAAGTTGACATTATTTTAAGTGAACGTGTATCGGCAGTGGATTAATATAATATTATAAGTTGAAAAACAAAAGAATGAACAAATTAATAACTATTCTTTTCTAAAATGCTTGTATTGGCCATCTGGCAGCGCGTGTATTTAGCCATATCCACCACCTCTTGAACGGATTAATTTACAATTAACCTCTAATAATTTAATATTTAAAGCCCTCCGCAAACCTATATTAGATCTAGAACATAAGAATATTCAAAATTATTTAATAATAATGAGCTTTTATTTTTCAAGAAAAAAAAATACTTGGGATCCTCCGTCTCAATTTTGATATCCCAACCGTATCGATCCCATATCTCAATTTTTATTAGAGTTTATAATTATTCTTTGGTATTTATTTTCGCTTTTATTAGTTATGTAGGGTTGATAATATAAAACTAGGCATATAATTATTAAAAAAATTCATTTTTATTTATGAATCTATTACAATTTGTTATATTAAAAATACTTTTTATTTTACTATATAAAATTAATAAAAATTAAAAAAATGGGAGAGATGATACCGTCCGGAAAAGGACCATAGTGTTTTTCGTTATAATCCTATATATTTTTCAAGTCCCAAATGGGAAAAAAATGCAGCCAAACTCTCAAGCTCAGCATCTCCACAATGCTTCCACAACTCTCTCTCCTCCACTTCATCTTTTTCTCACTCCTTCCTCCCTCTTTTTCCTCCTATCTAGCTCTCAACCCCAAATGCCCAACCCATTGCGGAAAAATACGGATCCCATACCCGTTCGGAGTCGGGCCGGGGTTGTTCCCTCTACCCATCTTTCGACACATCTGCAACTCTTCCACCAAACCTTCGAAACCCTACCCGTAAGAAATTATGTCTCACGTGGACTTATGGAATTAATAAATAAATATAATGTAGACTAAATTATAATTGAGGTTATTAGAGCAGTTTAATAGGTAATTGCTATTTGATGGAAATAGCATATTAAGGCCCACTTAAGTCATATATAACCCTGACATAAAGTGTAATCTCTAACCCTAGCCATCACGTATGTAGAGAGAACAGAATAGAACCGTCAAGGGAGAGAAACATTAGTTGTATCTAGTTCATCAATTTTGCCATGGAGAAAGATATATGAGAATTATTGATTTCAAGATCCTGTTCATTAATTGAGTTTACATGTGGTATCAGAACACGTGTGTTCTGAAATCATATAATTCTCCATTGATCATATGTCGATTTACTTGAAACCTAATTGCGAATTTGGTATTATGATTTCCGCTGCAAAATTTTAGATCGTCGAATTCACTGTTGATAAACTTGAATATTCTTTATCGAATTATCGTAAGTATGGTATGTTCGTAATCAAGTATGACGATAAGTATGAATATTATTTTTGTCAGTTTCCAAAAGCTTTCATCAATTTATATAAAGATTGGTTAATGATTGTTATGGAATTTTGAATGATCATATTCCGTATTTATGATATATTACTTCTTTCGACAATTTTCAGAATAGGATTATTCATAATTTGGTATGAAAGAATTAATTGTGCCATTCCTTTTATGTATAATCCGTATTATTGTTTTGGACGGTTAAGTAGTATAGATTCAATTGATAAGTATACTTTATTTATGTTATGTTTTGGAATCAAATATTATGAAAGTTTGTTAATCACTTTTCAAACTTGTATGTTGATTTGATTCTAAACTAATGATAATTTATTCAATTACCCATATTATAATGGATGCTAATTTATGTTTGTTGGATTATGGGTATATTGAAATTCATGGTTATAAGGCATTATGAATCGCCCAAAGGTTGATTATTTGTTCTTATAATTCGTGAATATAATTGTAGGTAATTGACATGTATTGTTAGTTTATTTATATACCCAAAAAGGTAGTAAATACGTCTAATTGGTATATGTTATATTGCCGAATAATGTTAAAATTTATTAGCATCATTATGTTATGTATATTCATGTATCACCCAAAGGAGAACATAAGTATACATTAATTATTGTTTGAATGTCTTATATGAATAGCATGTGTTTTATGTCTCAAAACACTTACGTAAAATTTTATTATGCAGTACCTATGCCCAATGTAAGTTCTCACGTATCATCTGTTCCGGTTTTTAATGGGCTAAACTTCTCTGATTGGGAAGAGGAAGTCCAATTCTATCTTGGAGTTATGGATCTTGATCTTGCCATTACGGAAGAGAAGTCTGCTGCTCTTACTAATAATAGCAGTGAGGATGAAATAGCCTATTATAAAGCCTGGGAAAGGTCAAACAGACTAAGTCTGATGTTTCTGACAGTATTAAGAAAGCTCTTCCCAAAACTGAAAGTGCTAAAGAGTTTATGGGTTTAGTGGGAGAGCGCTCCCAAAGAGTTGATAAATCTCTTGCTGGGCCATTAATGAGTACGCTGACCAACATGAAGTTTGATGGTTCGCGTACTATGCATGAGCACGTCATTGAAATGACGAACATTGCAGCAAAACTCAAGTCCTTGGGTATGGCTATGAATGATAACTTCCTAGTACAGTTTGTTCGCAACTCATTACCGACTGAGTACGGCCCTTTCCAAATGAGCTATAACACCATGAAAGATAAATGAAATGTGCATGAACTGCACAGGTTAGTCCAGGAGGAAACAAGGCTTAAGAACTTAGGAAGTCACTCTATTCATTATGTAAGCCACCAAGGAAATGAAGGAGCTTGAAAGAAGTTTGTGAAGAAACATGGTAAGGGCAAAGGGCCATTAAAGGTTAATGAGGCATCTTTGCAAGTCCAGAAGAAAGAGCCAAAGGGCAATAACTACCATTTCTGTGGCAAACCAGGACATATCCAAAAGGATTGTCTGAAACGTAAGGCTTGGTTCGAATCAAACTTAACTGAAGTTCCCCATGATACATGGTGGATTAATTCTGGATGTACGATTCATATTTCTAACACAATGCGGGGATTCCTTACGATCCGAACTATAAGTCCAAATGAGAAGTTCATCTTTATGGGCAATCAAATGAAAGCTCCAGTGGAAGCTGTCGGGACTTATCGTTTAATCCTTGACACTAGGCGTCATTTAGATTTACCGAAAACTTTTTATATACCTAGTTTATCTAGAAACTTAGTTTCTTTATCTAAACTTAACGTTGCTGGATTTGTCTTTAATTTTGGCAATAGATGTTTCAGTTTATTTAAGAATAATCATCTCATTGGTACTAGCATTCTTTGTGATGGTTTATATAAACGTTTGGGTCACATTTCTAGAGAAAGAATGGAAAGACTTGTAAAGAATGAAGTTCTTCCAGATCTAGATTTTATGGATCCGAACATTTGTGTGGATTGTATCAAAGAAAAAAAAATAAAACACACAAAGAAAGGAGCAACGAAAAGCACTCAGCTTCTTGAAATTGTGCATACTGACATATGTGGACCTTTTGATGTTCCTTCTTTCGGAAAGGAAAGATACTTTATTACCTTTATTGATGACTATTCACATTATGGTTATGTCTATCTACTGTATGAGAAATCTCAAGAAGTGGATGTGATCGCTCTACTTTTGAGGTAGAGAAATGCAATGATATCGAATAGTATATTCGAGTCGAATCCACAAGGAATGCTATGACGTGAGAATTTCAAATAGTAACCTAGCTATCTAATCACTATCCAAGCTTGCAATCAACATGTTTTTGGGTTTTCTATGAACTAATGATCAAATTAAATGACAATTAATCAAGAAACAAACAAGTAACAAACGATTGAAATCAATAAGAGAAAGTTATGGTTCCAAATATAATCCAGCATTCACTAGAGGCATAGGTTTTGGGATTTGCAAGAATTAACCGATTTAATCTAGATCAAGGGGGGAGTTCTCTATAAGATATACATTAGTTCTTTTCTCAAATCAACAATGTAAGTAGATTAACCTATGACATCTATCTACGCTAGGTCACAAGATGCATAAATCAACTCCAAATGGCACAATTCATATCTAGAATCTCCTATTAGCATGAATTTCTAATATGTTGTGGTTTGATGCTAAGTGCTATAAATTAAAGCCTCCTATGCATTTAATCAAACACCTTGTATGCACTCAATGATGGCCAATCAATCATGCAATATATTTCAAGACCCAAACCACAAGACCCATGAAATAGAAGGCAGATCCAAGTACAATACCCAAAAACCTATTAATCTAGCTCATGTCTTCATATGTTTGAAACCAAAAGAAGTTTAGCTAGACATAATTAGAGCAAATAAACCATAAGAAATGCATAAAACCATAATCAAAAGATAGGGAATAAGAAATGGAACTAAGTAATAGAAGGATCTTCAAATCTTCAAGCTAAATCACCATCAAATGATCAAAATACCAAAGTAGAAAGTATGAAATGTAATTAGGGTTCTAAGGTGAATTAAAGATGAAATAATTCCCCCAAATGAAGTATATCCTATTTATATCATTACACTGAGTGGGGGTCAAAATATAATTAGAAAAAAATAGAAAATGGGGAGAAAAATCGAATTTTTAGAGGAAAAAAATGGGGCAGCGCGCCCGCGCCGGGAGGTTGCGCTCCCAAGGTCAACTTTTCTTCATTATCGCGCGACCGGGGGTAGCTTCCGAAGCGGTCGCACGCGTGATAGCGCCCATGTTGCTCCCACTGCGTAACAATTTTGTTTCGGCTCGTTCTCCCTCTTCCGAACTCGGAATCTCGATCTGCTTTTTGATATGGCTTGCTAACGAACTCCTCTTCAAGATAGAATAATTTGATTGGCCAAAAGCTCTTTTGATATTTTCTGCAAAATAGCATAACAAGACTCGAGAAAATGAGAAAAACGTGAATGCGGGCAAACTATCAAAACCTTAATCATATCACTCAAAATTCTACATATTCAAACATGAATTCCACTTTAATTAAACTCAACATGCACATAAAATACTTGTTAATCACTCCTCCAAACTTAATCCATTGTTCGACCCGAACAATGGAACGAACAATCAATTCACTTAACACGTATGAGGTGTGCATTTTGAGTTTATCGATGCCTCATATCACTTCAAAAACCATTTTAGTTCAAGGAAATTATCAAGTCAAGCCAATCATTCATAAAATCGCTCAGTATCCTAGCTTAGAACTCAATCACTTAAGCACATTCAACCCTAGACCTCACAAGAAGTATGTGTATCACTCAATCACTCGATATAAGGACAAGGGTAAGCACTCATCGAAATCATGCAATACATAACTTTGACCATAAGCTTGCCTATCAACTCAAGTTTCTAATACTACCATGTGTGCACAAATTAGGATCAAATTGGTCTTTCTTAAGCTTATAATGTAGGGACATTGGTTAAGGTAGGGAATTTTAGGCTAAGTGACTTAAATTTTCATCTAAGTTCCTTCACCTCCTTTCTTCACCTTTCTAAGTATGAACTTCTTCATCTTCCACCTTATACAATCCCCTTTTTATCAATGAACACCCAAGCTTATACTAACACTTTATCAAATCAAAAGACACACTCCTTTATGCTTTTTTTTTTCTTGTAAGAACTTTGTTCTTACTCATTTTTTCTTCAGTTCTCTTTTTTTTCTAAGAACTTTGTTCTTGTCATTTTTTTTTAACATTGAGCTTATAGGAGTGTTCTTTCAATGCAACACAAATCTCAAGACCCTTCATTTTCACCCACCATTTCCAATGAATTCTCACTTTCAATATAGTTCCCTTAACCGTCCTTCACCCCCTATCATCCGATTTTAGAAGAAAAGGCTCTATAAGACTCAAAATGGGACAACAATGGTAATGAGAGATAGGTTAGTGTTTAAGGATAATGGGCTACAAAATGATGACCTAAAATCATCTCCTAACTATACACATGTAGCACTTCTAACATGAGTATCAAGGCAAGTTCTAGCAAATAAAATGTAATGCATGACCAAGCTCACATGAAAGGATATTAACTATGTAAGATGCATAGTTTTTATGCTCAAAATCCTCCCAAGCTTTTTGCCTAGAGTCTAAGTGCCTAAGATCAATCATTCAAGTCATTCAAGTGAAGTAACCTAATCATGATCGACTTTAACTTGAAAAATTTCTAAAATATTTCCACTTTTTGCATCAATCATCGGCACCTCACTCAAAATCACTTGAGCAAATAAACACGTTCCTTCACATTCACACATGCGAGCATCCAATTCAAACATTCAATTCCTTCAAAATTTTCCCAAAAACTCTCCATGTACGCTCACATCAATAAACCAACAAACCAAAGAAGGAATTTTCATCAATTAAGCTCATCGACCGAAACTCATCACCAAACCAACTTAAACAATCAAGAATCATCCATTTAACTCCAATCAACCACAATCATCAAGCAAGCCTAAGCATATAATCAATGAAATCATAAAGATACCACATCAAATAGAAACATGAAAACCCAAGAGTAAAGTAATTTAAATTCCTTATCCTACCCCCCTTCCCCAAACTTATTTTAGATCATAAAGTCTAAAATGAGTTTGGAGGGAAGAATAATAAGAAATTTAAATTATACTTACAAAGGCCCATAGCTATGTTGAAGGTGGTTTTGAAAGCCATTTACTCCTTTGCTTGCTTGATCGGTTTGATTTTCTTCCTTCACTCGTTTCCATCACGACTCGACCTCGTGCATTGACAATAAAACACATGGAACTTGTGAAGTAGAAATGAACTTAAAAATAGGAAGTATTAGCATAGAAATAAGGGAAAATAAGAGAAACAAATAAATCAAAATAAGACACAAAAACCAAAAATCAATTTAAAACTATCTAAAACGAAAAAAAAGGATAGTTGTTGGGGTGCCTCCCAACTAGCGCTTAGTTTAACGTCATTAGCTCGACGATACCTCATTGCCCTTTCAAGGGACTTTGAATGAAGTCCAACCTCGATCAAGCATCGACTTCTCACTTTCCACTCCAACCTTGTTTGGCTTTTCACCTTCGATTGAACCATTTGACATATAAAATGTCTCATTTTCTTCATTTATTCGAAGAATAAGACTCCCTTCAAGAACATCAACTAAAGCTCGACTTGTTACAAAAAATGGCCGTCCAAGGATGAGTGGAGTATCCCGGTCCTCTGGCATGTCAAGGATAACAAAATCCACCGGGAAAATGAACTTCCCGACCTTGATAAGCACATCTTCTACAATCCCTCTTGGATGTGTGATTGAGCGGTCCGCCATTTGAAGTGACATTGAAGTAAGCTCAAAGTTATCAATCCTCAACTGATTGTACACGGAAACGGGCATCAAATTCACACTTGAGCCTAAATCACACAAAGTTTTGCTAAATCTCCAACCACCAATCTCACAAGGTATTGTGAATTTTCCGGAATCATTCTTCTTGTTCGGAATCTTCTCTTATAAACGAGCACTACATTCTTCAGACAACACAATGATTTCTAAATCGTCCAACTTCATCTTCCTATGAACCACATCCTCCAAGAACTTCTCAAAGTTTGGCATACTACTCAACAAGTCAATGAAATGAGCATTGATATCCAATTTTTTAAAAGCATCCAACATATCACCCTTCTTCTCATGAATATCTTCATCAATCGACTTAAGGGAAGATGCTAGACTAGCAATGTTATTCAACTCAACATGCTCTTAAAAAACTTTAGAAGATGGAGTAGAAGGGGTACCTTTTTTATTCTTGTGAGCACTCTCCTTCTCTATAGGTTCTAGAGCACCAAGTTTACTTTTCACTTTTGAAGCTTCATAAGTATCCTTCCTTCTTTGTAGATCGTTTAGCTTATCAAGTCTCTCATCAAAGGGAATTGCTGTGAAAATCCTCATTCTCGAATAGTAATCGTGAATATCCAAATTTGTCCAACCTTCTATAGATGGAATAATTGGACAAAGATCTATGATTCTTGGATCGGACTCATCAAATTCCACAGGATTGCTCTTAGCAAAATTTGGAGATTTCCCACAAGGTATATGTGAAGGTATCGAAGAAACTTCACTCACCACATGAATGGCGTTGCATTGTTGCTTCGGATTTAGCAAAGCTTCTCCGGCCTTTTGTAGAGAATTCACTTGGTTGGCTATTTGCTTCACTTGTCCTTCAAGCATCATTACTTGCTTAGCAAGAGTTGTCACCGAATTGGCAATTGTTGACACCGAGCTCTCTAATGCATTCATCTTTTGGCCAGTTTGAGTTATAAAGGAACTTTGTTGATTTACCATTTAATGTTGATTGACAACCATTTGTTGAAGCAATTGTTCCATAGATGGAGACGTCTTCTTTGGCTCTTCAAAAATCCCTTGAGAAACGGAGAATCCCGGAGGTGCAACTTGAGTATTGCTAGGATTTCCATATGACAAATTTGGATGAATTCGATTGTTGGGATTGTAGGCTTGATTACCTTCTTGATTACCATAAGAATAGCCTCCTTGAAAATTTCCTTGGTACCCTTGCCTATTATAATTCTCATAGGCTCTTTGATCCACAGAACTCACATCTTCCCTTCCATTGAACTCCCAATTCTGTTGAGATTGAACCCTTTGAATTTGAGCTTTTCTTTCATCTTCATATTTTTTCTTCATATTAGCAAGCTCCAATGCTAATGCCTCATACCTCTCATCCTCAATCGAAGCAACCTTTCTAGAAGGGGCCCTCTCCATTGGCCATTAATAGCTATTAGCTACCGTCTCTTCGATAATTATCAAAGCTTCCTTTGCATTTCGATTGAGAAGGCACCCACCAGAAGTAGCATCTACAATGCTTCGTGTATGAGGTGTTAACCCACTATAAAAGTTGGTCATTTGTTGACCCTCATTGAAGCCATGTTGAGGGTATTTCCTTAGGAGCTCTCTATATCGCTCCCAAGCTTCACACAAGGTTTCGTCACCTTGTTGAGAGAAGTGTGAGATATCGGAGATGAGCCTTTGGGCTTTGGAGGGTGGGAAGTATTTGGGAAAGAAGACCTTGCACAAATCATCCCAAGTGTGAATGTTGGCCTTATTCAATCCCTTGTACCAATCTTTAGCCTGGTCTCTTAGAGAAAATCTGAACATTCGCATGCGAATAGCGTCATTCGAGACTCCATTTTGCTTCACGGTGTAGCAAATATCAAGAAACGTGCTAAGATGGGCGTTTGGATCCTCCATAGGCCCTCCTCCAAATTGTTCACTCTTCACCATTTGAATAAGACCGGATTTGAGCTCAAAATTATTAGCATTGGTCGTCCCCCATTCTCCTCCTTGAAATTGTTCCGTTGGAGATTGAAACATATGATTGAGAGGAGGTGGTTGAGCCTCATTTGCCCTCCTTTCTTGCTCATCTTTCCATGCTTGAAATTCTTCCATTTCCTTCATAAGAGCTTCCATTACTTGATGATTTGCTCCCATAACTTGATCTTCACTAGAATTCCTTCTTCTCTGCCTTCTTTCAAATTCCAAAATCAAAGGTTGAACAAGTCTTCCCTTAGACCTAGTGTGCATACACCTACAAAACAAAAATCAAAAGAAATAAATACTTAAATTAGCAACTTAATAACCAAATCAACTATTGAAATTCAAACTTAACATTCCCCCGCAACGGCGCCAAAAATTGATCGCTCTACTTTTGAGGTAGAGAAATGCAATGATATCGAATAGTATATTCGAGTTGAATCCACAAGGAATGCTATGGCGTGAGAATTTCAAATAGTAACCTAGCTATCTAATCACTATTCAAGCTTGCAATCAACATGTTTTTGGGTTTTTTATGAACTAACGATCAAATTAAATGATAATTAATCAAGAAACAAACAAGTAACAAATGATTGAAATCAATCAGAGAAAGTTATGGTTCCAAATATAATCCAACATTCACTAGAGGCATAGGTTTTGGGATTTGCAAGAATTAACCGATTTAATCTAGATCAAGGGGGGAGTTCTCTATATGATATACATTAGTTCTTTTCTCAAAGAAACAATGTAAGTAGATTAACCTATGACATCTATCTCCGCTAGGTCTCAAGATGCATAAATCAACTCCAAATGGCACAATTTTTATCTAGAATCTCCTATTAGCATGAATTTCTAATATGTTGTGGTTTGATGCTAAGTGCTATGAATTAAAGCCTCCTAAGCATTTAATCAAACACCTTGTATGCACTCAAAGATGGCCAATCAATCATGCAATATATTTCAAGACCCAAACCACAAGACCCATGAAATAGAAGGCAAATCCAAGTACAATACCCAAAAAACCTATTAATATAGCTCATGTCTTCATATATTTGAAACCAAAAGAAGTTTAGCTATACATAATTAGAGAAAATGAACCATAAGAAATGCATAAAACCATAATCAAAAGATAGGGAATAAGAAATGGAACAAAGTAATAGAAGGATCTTCAAATCTTCAAGCTAAATCACCATCAAATGATCAAAATACCAAAGTAGAAAGTATGAAATGTAATTAGGGTTCTAAGGTGAATTAAAGATGAAAAAATTCCCCCAAATAAAGTATAATATCCTATTTATATCATTACACTGAGTGGGGGTAAAAATATAATAAGAAAAAAATAGAAAATGGGGAGAAAAATCGAATTTTCAGAGGAAAAAAATGGGGCGGCGCGCCCGCGCCCGCAGGTCGCGCTCCCAAGGCCAACTTTTCTTCATTTTCGCGCAACCGGGGGTAGCTTCTGAAGCGGTCGCGCACGTGATCGCGTCCATGTTGCTCCTGCTGCGCAATAATTTTGTTTTGTCTCGTTCTTCCTCATCCGAACTCAGAATCTCGATCCATTTTTTGCTATGGCTTCCGAAGAACTCCTCTTCATCATGGAATAACTTGATTGGCCAAAAGCTCTTTTGATATTTTTTGCAAAATAGCATAACAAGACTCGAGAAAACAAAGAAAACGTGAATGCGAGCAAACTATCAAAACCCTAATCATATCACTCGAAATTCCACATATTCAAACATGAATTCCACTCTAATTAAACTCAACATGCACATAAAATACGTGTTAATTATGATGCCTTGAAAATCTACTTGTATGAAATAGAAAGGCAATTGGACAGAAAGGTGAAAGTTGTAAGGTCTGATAGAGGTGGTGAGTATTACGGAAGATATGATGAAACTGGGCAACATCCGGGTCCATTTGCTAAACTCCTCCAAAGTCGTGTTATTTGTGCTCAATACACAATGCCTGGTACACCACAAAAAAATAGTTTTTAGAAAGACGTAATAGAACTTTAATGGATATGGTTAGGAGTATGTTAAGTAATTGCTCTTTACCCATTTATTTGTGGATGTATGCCTTGAAAACTGTCATGTACTTGTTAAACCGGGTTCCTAGTAAGGTAGTTCCGAAGACACCTTTTGAACTGTGGATGAATAGGAAACCTAGTTTAAGGTACCTGCATGTTTGGGAGTGAAGTTCCACGAAATATGGAAATTAATGAAGTTAGAGTTCAAGTTCCCATAACTTGTTTTTTTAATAATAAAGTGAGTGTTCCTTCCGTAGTTGTAGCAAACAACAATGAAGGTGGTGAACACAGTAATAATCCTATAATTTAAAATGAACCTATTGTAGAAGTACCACAAGAAATAAATTTAAGGAGGTCTAAAAGAGAAAGAAGACAGCTATTTCGGATGATTATGTGGTATATCTACATGAAGTGAAAAATGAATTAAGCATTAAGGATGATGATCCAGTCTCATTTTCACAAGCCATTAGTTTTGATAATTCTGAGAAATGGTTAGAAGCTATGAAAGAAGAATTAAAATCTTTAGAACAAAATGATGTTTGGGATCTTGTAGAATTACCTGAACGTTGCAAGAGAGTCGGTTGTAAATGTGTCTTTAAGACTAAATGTGACTCTCATGGCAATCTTGAACGCTACAAGGCCAGACTTGTTGCTAAAGGTTTTACTCAGAAGGAAGGAATTGATTATAAAGAGACTTTCTCGCCAGTCTCTCGAAAGGATTCCTTTAGAATTATCATGGCACTAGTAGCTCATTATGACTTAGAGCTACATCAAATGGATGTGAAAACTGCCTTTCTTAATGGAAATTTAGAGGATGATGTGTATATGGATCAACCAGTAGGTTTCTTGGTTGAAGGAAAGGAACACATGGTATGCACATTCATGAAATCATTATATGGTCTTAAACAAGCTTCCCGTCAATGGTATTTGAAGTTTAATAATACCGTTATGTCCTTTGGACACTGTTGACCGGTGTATATATTTAAAGGTCAGTGGGAGTAAGATCATATTTTTGATTTTGTATGTTGATGATATTTTGCTTGCCACTAATGATCTTGGTCTCCTTCACGAGACAAAGAAGTTTCTCTCTAGTAATTTTGAAATGAAATATATGGGTGAGGTAAGTTATGTGATAGGAATAGAAATATTCCGAAATAGATCACACGGACTTTTAGGCTTGTCTCAGAAAGCATATATTAATAAAATACTAGAGAGATTCCGAATGGAAAAGTACTCATCATTGCCCGTTCCAATTCATAACGGAGACAAATTTAGTCTCGCTCAATGTCCGAAAAATTATTTGGAATGAAAACAGATGGAAGCAATTCCGTATGCATCTGTTGTTGGGAGTATTATGTATGCTCAGACTTGTACTCGACCAGACATAAGCTTTGCAACTGGAATGTTGGGTAGATACCAAAGTAATCCAGGAATGGAACACTGGAAAGCTGCAAAGAAGGTTCTGAGGTACTTGCAGGGAACGAAAGATCACATACTTACATATAAGAGGTCTGATCAGCTTGAAGTGATTGGTGACTCGGACTCTAATCTTGCTGGATGTGTGGATACTAAAAAAATCCACTTTTGGCTATGTATTTCTTTTAGCCGGATGAGCAATATCATGGAAGAGTGCAAAGCAATCAATTGTTGCTGCATCTACTATGGAAGCTGAATTTGTAGCATGTTTTGAGGCTACGGTTCAGGCTAATTGGCTGCGGAATTTTATTTGGTCTTTTGCGAAATCTTATGTTTGATTATTTATTTATTCCATGATGTTAGGTAACATGATCCAAGTGGGAGAATGTAAAAAATTATGTCTCGCGTGACTTATGGAATTAATAAATAAATATAATGTAGACTAAATTATAATTGAGCTTATTGGAGCAGTTTAATAGGTAATTGCTATTTGATGGAAATAGCATATTAAGGCCCACTTAAGTCATATATAACTGAGTCATTTCCCAGACATAAAGTATAATCTTTAACTCTAGCCATCATGTACGTAGAGATAACAGAATAGAATCGTCAAGGGAGAGAAACACTAGTTGTATCTAGTTCATCAATTTTACCATGGAGAAATGTATGTGAGAATTATTGATTTCAAGATCATGTTCATTAATTGAGTTTACACTACCTCGCCATTCGTGATTACATGGAAGTCATCGAAATACTTCCGACGCAGATCCGAGTCACCAAGCCAACCGTGCTTGATGCAGCTTGCTACGATGAGTCCCGCAACAATCAGCTCGGCACCGGCGATGCCGAAGCTTGGGTCATTTTCTCGCTGCGTCGGACTCAGTTTACATTTTCCGATGAGAACTGGCTGATCGCCGTCGGCTGCGATGATTTGGTGCTCGGGATCGGAAAAGGCAAGAAGAAGTTCGGAGGTGGCTGCATTACTTATTGTGATGATTCTAATGGCGGCGTCGGATTCTCCCCGGAAAATGATGTCGGCTATCCGCTGGGGAATGGCTGTTGCCGGACCACCGTTCCTAAAGGTAATAATAATGGGGGCACACTTGGTCAGTCCGGCTGATGGTGAGTAAGTTCAAATAGATTAGCACTTTTATTGGTGTAGATTAACACTTTTCTGCATAAAGATTGACACTTTTAAATATTAACACTTTTATTTCTTAAATAATTATGTTAAAGATTGATACTTTTATTCGTGTAGATTATAACTTTTCTGCATAAAGATTGGCACTTTGGGCTGGCCGCACTATGAGTACGGCTCCCCAAGTTTTTGCCATAATGAAGTTGAGTCGTGAAAATATCACAAGCTTAAAAGAGCATTAACTTTTACCTTTATTTAGACCAAAAAGCATAAAATTGCCCTTCTGAAAGTTATTATTATTTGAAAAAAAAATTATATATTAAAAGAAATTAACAAATGTCAATTAATGTCCAAGAAGATAAAAAAAACAAATTATGTTCATATTTTGCATTTTCAGACCTAAATACCCCTACTGCTTGGGTGAAAAGGAAAAAAATAAGTCAAAGTCAAATTTATTAAGGGCATCTAAATCTAAAAATGCATAAGATGGACATTATTTGTATTTATTATCTTCTATGGATATCTATGAATATTCACTATATTTATTATAGTATTTTTTATTTTAATAAAAATATTATAAATTAATAAGAATTAATATTTGAGATATGGTTTGGGGCATTAAAATTGCGACAATTAATTTCATCCGACTTAAATGTTACCAAAACAAATTTATTTCGCCCTAATTCTCGTAGGATATGGGCGTAATTACTTCACTTAAATAAGTGCAATGTTGATTATGAAAAATAATCTATTGTAATGTTTCATAATCAAAGTATTAATTCTCCTTTCACAGGGATCTCTATATTGGCAGCTCAATTCACAGACTTAGGTAAAAAATGGCGAGATCGAAAGCGTTTTCCTTGTAGCTACGCCATCATCATAGCTCTGTCCATCATCATATTCTTTATAGTCATGCAAAAATTAACTCATGCAAAGGAAGTGACTTTGAAAATCAACATAAACTTCTTAAGGTATTATCTCTATACTCAAATGCATGTAATATCACAAAAAACATATTCATTCAATGTTCATTCTTTGATAAAGGATTGGAGCTAGGTTGATTAAATCTATACCTTATGTGTAATCGTCTTTTTTTTCCTAATATGAATGTTACTACTGTTTTACGAGAATCGTCGAGGGCATTCAAAATACAACATCAATTTGGTATGATTCCTGCAAAAAATGCACAACATCATGTCCAAAGTATTCCGAAGATACAATATGCAGAAAATGCAATGAGAAAGTTGTTAAAACAATACCAAGGTAATAATACAAATGCAATTGCCTGAAAATTATAGAATATATATATAGTGACTACTATTTACTACAATTGCACAGAATAACCTTAAATGTTATACAAAGAGATTATAATGCACGTGTTACGATGTTTAACGAAGTTGCAGAAGTATACCTAGGATGCCCATTGGTGAGTATATATCATCAATCAAACGAGTTAGTTTCTGTTATAAATTTTTTATTAAAGCAAAAGAAATCTAATCTTAACAAATATATATCTTTTTTGGGGGAGAGAATGAATCTGCATACTATAGAGGGCTAAACTTACAAAATTCAAAGGAAATTCGGTTCGCGGCCACAACCAATTCGGTGAAAACTGATGATGAAGGAAACTTGACCCTTATAGCTGATGCAATCCAAAAGATATATCACAACCACATAAAAGCAGAAAAAAAAAAGAGATGTAAAGAAAAGGGTGAAACCAGAGGAAGCCAAAGAAAATAAAAAACAAGGAACACCGCCAAGCCAATTCAAGTGGAAGAAAAGAAAACATCAAGTGCAAAGGTAGGAGATCATGAAGAACGAGGAAAGGAGAAGAGAAGAATAATGAAAAAGAAATTTGAAGATTGCATTGATATTCCCAGTGATGAGACATTGAACAAATTTATCTCTAAAAGCAAAAAGAAGAAAACTTCGACATCCATCAAAGTCAAACAAAAAAAAGATTTAATACGAACATAGATTCTTATATATATTTTCCCCTTTTTGAGGAATACAGTAACATAGATACTAATTATAATTTTTACTTCATTTCATTTTATATCGTTAACATTTAATGAGTATTTATATATTTGCTCTAATTTTACTTGCTTTGATTTTAGTTTCATGTTTAATGTATGTTCGTTATTTTAATTTTACATTTTAAAAATTGATAATTCATAGTATATTTAAATATAAAGTAAAAATAAAAAAGAAAAACTATGTATTCACGTGCAATGCACGTGTCGTTTGCTAGTAATTACAAATAATTTCATCTCGTCAAATAGTTGCCCTATATAGCGTTTAAAAATTGTAGATTTTTGTTTATTAATTTTGAGATGTAGTTTAATAATATTTTATATTAGTATAGATATTTTAATCATCTTTAGTTATTTATATTTAATGTTTATTTTGTAATAGTCAGGTTTCAAGGGTACTACCCGACAGGTACTATCCTCAAATACAGTGGTTTTCCAACTCATCTGAGTTTGTAAAAGGTCAACGCACTTTTAATTATGAGTGAGTACAGATATGCTTCAAGTCAGAATATAACAAATGAAGTCATAATTAAGGATCATTATAATATATACATATATCTCTTTCCACTAATTCTACTTATACATTAAAAATGTAGTCGTGAGAGTCCTATTATATCATTTAATGGTTTTAATTAATTCTAGTTGACTTAAAAAAAAACTGAAATACAGTTAGATATCAGTAGTAAATAGTATGAAACATAAGTTGAATTTTATTTTTCTAACTAAACTATAAAACAGAAGATGACTTGAAATACATACGTCATGCATGTTTGAATCGGTCATGTCAATTTTCATTTCATTCTTTTTTCTTTTTTTTTTGGCTAGATATATGTAATGTTTATCTGCATCAACCAGCTAATTTTATCCTTCTTGTTAGTTTTTTAAGTATCTATAAGACTGCAAGTGGTGCATCAATAACAATAATTGAATATTCGCTCTAATAAAATAAATGACCTTGATCAATGGTGGCACATTATATGCATTTAGATAAAATTTGATGCTTAAGTATCGTCGCGCTTATTGTACAATCCAATCATGTTTACCGCAACAACAAATATAGATCGCACTAAGTCAATTATTCTGATATATTCTTATTTCGGACACCAAAACTTATTTATATGAGCTATTACATATATATATATATAAAACTTATTCCTCTTTACATTGCTCCTCTTTCTCTCGTTCAGCAATGCGTTCAAATTTACTCATTATGATGCCTTTGCAACTAATTTATATCTTCAGTTTCATCCTCTTGCTTCTTCCATCGTCATTTTCCACCGGTTTGGTTGCTAAGCCGGGATGTCCGGACCGGTGTGGGAATCTATCGATTCCATATCCATTCGGAGTCGGGTCGGACTGTTCCCTAGAGCCATCGTTTAACATCAGCTGCGATACCTTCTCCGGCTCCCCGAAAGCCTACATCACCATTATCGATAAAGAAGTAATCGAGATAAACGAAACTTACGTTCGGGTCAGGTACCCGAATTACCTAGCCTCGTCCTGCTACAATTTGTCGGATAACGAGCCGTACGGCATGGCTGTGAACCTGTCGGGGACTCAGTACTCGCTGTCGGGAGAGAACTGGCTCACGGCCATCGGCTGCAACGACATGGTGGTGGGAACCGAACTACCGGTAGACATTAACGCGGTAGACACTAACGCCGGTGGCAGCTGCGCGTCGATATGCGCGGAGAGGAATGATACAGGCAGCGTTGGTTATTGCCCAGATAATGGCCTTTGGTCGGTGATCGGTAATGGCTGTTGCCGGGCCCCAATTTCTGGAGGTAATTATTAATAATTCTCAACTCCTCTATTAATTATGTTGATATCGATATTTTTATAATGTACGCTAATTTTATTCTTTTATTATTTCCTTTCTTTATTTCTTTATGGAAATTAATGAGTTGCCTTGTCAATTGACTGAATGAATAGGTTGTTAGTCAAAATTGATTGATTGTGTCAATTTTTTCATTTACTTCCCTTCGTTCTCTTTTATTCTTAGTTGATAGTAATTAATTATTATGGTTGATAGTGAGAATAGGATCTACATATTTTCGCATGATAGGATCCTCCGTCCCAAATTTGGTGTCTGAGTTCTGTTTTAAAATTTAATTTTTATTAGTTTCTATAAAATTATATTTTTTAATTTTTTATCAACCCTAATATAACTAACAAAAGTGAAATTAAATATTACAAAATTATTATAAACTCCAATTGGATGGGTGAATGAACCCTTAAAAATAATCATAAACTTAAACTTAATCATTACAAAAAAAATTATTGGAAAAAAATAAAATAATAAAAACTAAAATTTGAGATACAATTGGGACACCGAATTCGAAAAGTATGATCTCAAGTACACTGAGTAATGATCACACTTTTATTGAGTGACCATACTCATCAATTGTAGTAATCTTGTCGAACTCAAGGATTGCTATCCGAAGGAGTTTTAAGTAATAATTCAATGACTAAAATCACTATCCAAGCTCAACACTGGCATGTTTTTGGATTTTCATTATCATCTAGGCAATTGGGACACTGAATTCGAAAAGTATGATCTCAAGTACACCGAGTAATATTTTGTCATAGAGCAAACAAATGAGATCCTCGATTTTCACTATGGTATATCAATTGTGATTTCTTTTTCTTTTTTTAATATATTAATTTTGCTTAATTTTTGCTTCAATGTCTCTATTGTACGATAAGCTAACTAAACACTGATTGACTATAATCTACTAATTATTAGAGCTTATTACTTATCTTATAGTATTTAATTTAAACTTTATTGGTTAAAAAATAAATTTAAATGTTAATGTATCTTGTTAAGAATTGGAAGATTAAACTAAATAAGATTACATTGAAATTGACGAAATAAATAAATAAAACTTAAGAAATCAATTTTGGTAGTTGGTACAATGTCTCTAATTCCTCCGTCCCACCTAAATAGTCTATATTGGAAATATATGTAAGGTTTAAAATAATAAAGGTGGACTATTTAGGTGGGACAGAGGGAGTATTCCAGAAAGAGTACATGGCAACCCTTAAATTAACCACTTTCATATTACAAATCAAAAAATTAGCCACAAAAATAAAATAAATTAACTAGTCATTCTTACCAAATTACCCTTGCTTCTGCTTAATACACGAATATAAGAATACACAGATGCACGAATACAGTAATAATACACGAATGCATGAATACAAGAATACACATGAAATCCAAAACAAATGAATTAAAGACAAATCTGAACAATACATAAATATAAGAATACATAAATACACGACTCGTACGTTCGTGAAATTGAAAATAAATAAATTGAAGACACGTTAGGAAAGCCATGGATATACAAATTCAGATCAATTAAAAACTAACTATTACATTACCTATCTATTCATGAAATCAAGAACAGAAAAGAAAAAAAGCAATACACATATGCAAAGTGGCAGCCTGTCTCCGGCAGCGAAATGGGGAGTCTGCAAATTGAGGGAAAGAGAATTGGGGGCGTGCGGTTGTAGCTATCAGTAGGGTAGGTTTTGTTTTTTTAAGTTTATATAATTCTAATTCTAACTAAGGGTAAACACAGTAATTAACATAAAAAATTGCTAATATATGTGTTTTTTTATATGAGTGGCTATTATTTGAGTTTACAATACTAAAGTGGCTACTTTTAGCTATTAATAAAAATATACAAAAACTACTTAGCTGTTAACAAATTTTTCTTGAGTATGATAATTACACAAACAAACAAGTGCCTCCGTTCGTGTAACATTTCATAATGAACTACTACATCACACATATAGGGATGGCGGTGGATCTCGAATCCGGTCCAGATCCATTTTTCAAGATTCTGGACCGTCAATAATTTGGACCCGACGGATCTGGATCCCTGTCGTGAATTTCGGATCTCGATGTGAATATTGACTTTTGATATCCAGATGCGGTCCAAATGCAGTCCGTGGATCCAGTGACAAACATAAATAGTTTTGCTTGCGCATTCGTGTTTAATTTTGGAATTAACTTTCAAAAAAAATCTTTGCTTTTACTTAATTACTATGATTTTATATATGATCTGTTTTCAATTAATGATTTCCACCCAAAACGTAACAAGCATTCGTGTTTAATTTTGGAATTAACTTTCAAAAAAAATCTTTGCTTTTACTTAATTACTATGATTTTATATATGATCTATTTTCAATTAATGATTTCCACCCAAAACGTAACAAGCGGTATTTTTCAGTACTAGCACTTGGGAGTATTTATTTAATTAGTGTTTGTGATTTTTATGTTTTCTTACAGGCTCCACCTTCTTAAGCGCACAGTTAACTGACCTAAGCGGAGCATTGCTTCGCCCTAGGCTATTCCCGTGTAGCTACGCCTTTGTCCAGGAGATCGGAACCACAAATGCATCTGGTTTTTCGTATAATTTGAACTTCTTGCAGCAAAGTTCAAAAGCATTCCCGAAAGACGAGTATAGTGCAACGGGGATGGCTCCGATAGTGCAGCTGGCCTGGCAGATCGGGAATAAGAATTGCAGCGAACAACTGCTAAATGACCCTAGTTACGCATGTCGAGATGGAAATGTTTGTGTTGATTCATATCCAATGGCCGGATATTTTTGCAGCTGCTTTCAAGGATACAAGGGAAATCCTTACCTCGCTGGAGGATGCCGAGGTTAGCATCCAATTGTATTGTTTTTAATTTACTTTCTATATTCAAGCAGATCTTTATCACTCAAATTTTTTCTCTTTTGAGCATTTCATCGAACATGTCCCGGGCATCAAACAGAAGGTGTTCGATGAAATGCTTCATTGAGATTATGTTTAAGTGATTTAGAAAACCAATACAACCGACACGTCGGGATAATATTTAGACTATTTAGTGATAAGATTTTTTTAATAACATAATAAAAATTAGTCTCAACATGAATACATTTGACCAAAAACATATAAATGAGTGCTTGATTGAATTTGAGATTACAAAAGAACTTGAGATTAGACTTTCGTTCGAAGATATTTTTTGTTTTAATTTCTTCATTTTCTTGCTTTTTCTATCAGCATTTTCCAGTTCAGTTGCTAAACCTGGATGCCTAGACCAATGTGGGAATTTGTCGATTCCATATCCATTCGGAATCGGCCCAAATTGCTACAAGGAGCCATCTTTCGAGATCATTTGTAATGTATCCTCAAATCCCCCCAAAGCTTACCTCTCAGTCCTTGATGTAGAAATCGTTGAGCTCAACCAATCACAAATTCTTGTCAATTACCCGAAAATGGCATTAGCTTGCTATAATTCATCACACAATCGGAGGCAGATGAGGAGGACAGAGAGCCGAAGCCTGATTATCGACTTAACAGCGACTCGGTTTACTCTGTCGACTCAGAACGTCATCACCGCCTTGGGCTGCGATGATATACTGGTTGCCTATGGTGAATCCAGTCGGAGTTTTGTCGGTGGCAGCTGCGCCGCCGTCTGCAACAGGTTGACTGATTTCAGTGATTTTGGATTTTGCGCACAATCTCTATCTGGTGAGGGTATTGATGATAGGTACATGCCAGGCTTTGGCTGTTGCCAGACCGTCATTTCCAAAGGTATTAACATCTTCTGCTCTCAAAAGACATTAAAAAATAGTAAAATAAGTATCCACATCCTTATAACGTGGAAATCAGATAGCATCCATATATTTTATTTTGAAAATAAATTAAGTATCCAGATCCTTATAAACAAATAAAAATTACTAGTAGATATATATCAACCATGTCCCAACTTTTATATTTTTTTAACTTTTCAATTATTGTTTTTCTTCAATTTCAGCATATCATAATTTATTTTAGTTTTACAATTATTACCCAGAGTTTTTACTAATCCAACTCGGATTTATAATAATTTAATAACTTTTAATTTTATGAGTTATAATAAGTTTGATAAATTCTAAAATATGTTTGAAGAGACTTATAAAATAAAAGTTCAATTTTCAGCTATAAACGGTAATTGTGATTCATCTATCTATCTATACCTATATTACCTATTATAAAAGAGCCTTGTTTATAAAATTTGATTTGCCCATTATACCCTTATCATATAAATAATTTAAGAACAATAATATAATTTGATATACAATATTCATTAGATAACATAATAATTATATATATTTAAATTATAATTATCTTGAAGTTGTAATCTAAATAGTATTCTTCATCCACGTGTAAATATAATAAGGAATTCATCCAAATTCCTCCAAATTACTTCAAAATAATAAAAGTGGATTTAATATAATCATGCATCTCATATTTTATCAGCTCTAAAAAAATTCAGTATATCTTAATTTAGGATTAGGAGAATCTCTAGGAATCAATAACTCAATAAGAAAATAAACATAGGTATATGTTCATTGAGGGAACATAGCTAGCTAGGTTATAAGTTCAAAAAATTTAATATATCTAATAAATTAATAATAGTAGTTAAAGTGAAACAAATTTATAGATTATGATGTTTTATTAAAAACTTAAACTTATTATTATTATTATTATTATTATTATTATTATTATTATTATTATTATGATGGACACGTGATAATTATCCATTAATACAATATATTAATACAATATGACATATCACACAAAAATTATAAAAGAGGACTGGAATCGGGAATAATCGATCCTATCCATAATTGATAATATATACTCATAAATTTTTTTACAAATTGTTGTTTAAGATATCGATTCATTAATTCAGTCTTCTTTACAAATTATCATTCGAAACCCACGTAAATAATAATGGTCAAAGGAAAAGACATATGA
Source organism: Mentha longifolia (assembly GCA_001642375.2). Lineage (NCBI taxonomy): Eukaryota > Viridiplantae > Streptophyta > Magnoliopsida > Lamiales > Lamiaceae > Mentha > Mentha longifolia. Next base: position 34,297,225 of record CM038116.1, read on the forward strand.
ATTCGTTTTTTATGTAAATCACTTTTTTTTTTTTTTTATTTCATATCGTAGGATTTCCTAAGGGGTATGGCAATTATAATTTTAGCTTATGTTACGCGTTTTAATTAATTTTGATAGTAGTTGAGTGTTTTTCAAAAAAATATCTTTTTTTTTTTTTAAATACAACAACACACTCTCACACACTCATACATGCATAGTTGAATACCTTTTTATGACACTATCTCAACTTGATATTATGTTCACTAAACTAATCGGGGCGAAGCTAATACTTTTGACAAATATAAATAATATTTAATTTTAATTTAGTTTCAAATCTATTATTTCTCAAATTGATTTTATATAATATGCAATGTTTGAACTTTATGATCAATTATTTATTGAAAAAGAATAAGGGTGGACGTGGCCGTGTTCAATTTAATTTGAAGTTTCATTGCACTAATTTATGGATTTAATTTGGTTTTAGTTACATATTAATTAATCTCTTAAATCGATTTTATATAAAACTAATTCATAATGAAATAACTAACCAACTCATAATAAATATAAAAAAAATCAATGTGCACAAGTAGCTATATTTCCATGTTCTTAGAGATAAATGTGGATTGATTAATTTTATCCAACATAATCCTAATTGGATATTTACTACTTCATCCCGTATTTTATGAATGTGGAGTAAGTAATATTAATACCTTCCAATTACATGAAATAATTTTAGAACAACCCATCCAGTATTTTGTCCTAAAATTTATAAATTTTCAAATTAAGCTATCATATAATATTAATGTTCATATAATTGCACAATACTTTAAATTTATGAGAATTAAGATACAAAATGAATTTGACTCAAAAAGCAAATGTATTCCCACTACTAATTTTATTAGTAGTTATGTTACCGAGTCCATAATGTCATTTGCCAACCTAAGAAGAGAAGTAGGTGTCCTTAATTAGTTTAGTTGAAGCGGAAAGTCATTAGTCATGACAATCCACAAGTGCTCAAGAAATGAATTCTAAGAAAGTTTTCTCTACTAACATTATTAATTTCCGTTAACTTCCACATTATTCAAGAGTAATATATTGAAAACTCTATGTGACAAAAAATAATAATTTTGTACTCCTTATCAAGAGAATTTAACTTTATAATTTAAATATTTTATTGAATCAATTGGATATAAAAGAGATGGAGATATTTATCTATCTTATAATTGGAAAAAAAGAAGATTGATATAATTTTGGAAATTGTTTCACAAGATAGAGTATATAAGTAACATATAGATATGTTTTTATTATAAGTATACTATTTATACTTACTTTCTAACATTTTGTGGAAAATAATCAACACTAATAATTTTGCAAGTTTTGATAGTCTTTTTTTGATACTCATATATATTATTATTCATAATAAATAAAATATAAAATTATACGTGCAATGCACGTAATCCCTGCTAGTTATATTAAAATTAGGAGTAGTTGTTTTATTTTCGCAAAACAATATCATGAAATTAACAAAAATTAATATTTGGTACTTGCAATACTGAAGTTGGAACGTATAGAAGATATCATCCACTGATATATATATATATTGATCGCATCATCCACTGATTTTCAAATGTACGGAGTAATTAGAGACATGAAGCGATCGAGGGATAATAATATTTTAAATCCGAGCATATTTGTTTACCAAAATGTAATTAATTTTAGAAATTTTCGAAAATTATTGACAATTTATTTTATGCTCCCTCTGTCTCACTAATTTAGATATATTTCTTTTCGGCACGGGATTTAAGACGGGAGTGTTTAGTGTGTAAATGTATTTAGTTTAGGAATGTAGTGTTGTTCATGTATTTAGGCATATTTTAAAACTAGAGCATCACAGATGTATAAAAACATATGGATATCTGATTTTAAATGAAAGATCGTAACAAGACTTTTAATTTGGTATAAAAATCATAAAAATTGAAGAACAAACAAGCAAGTTATGATAATTTAAACTTTTAGAATTTAAATAGTATTGGTATACAAACTGAGAGGTAAGTAGATGATGAAATTTAATTAGAGAATATTAAGTGTCGTAAGAAATTTACTGATTGTACCATTTAAACCCTAATTATTTTCCAAAAGGAAACGTGTCTATATTAGTGAGACAACCCAATAAGAAAATTGTATATAAATTAGTGAGACGGAGGGAGTAATAGAAAAACAAAAATAGATAGCTAGTCACTAACATGAAAATTTTGATATAGTTCTAATTAAAACCCTCGATCATTGGCTCACAGGCACAGCATACTTGGAAGCAAATTTAACCGACTTGAGTGTACAATGGCGACGAAAGAAGCTTTTCCCATGCAGCTATGCTTTTATCGCACAGAAAAATCTATATTCTGTTGGGTTCACATTAGACTACCTTAGCAACTCAACAACACCAATCATGGAGGAATTTTCATCATTGCTTGTATTGATGCTAGATTGGAGACTTGGGACATCGAATTGCTATGAGGCACAAAAAAATCCCACTACTTATGCTTGTCAAGATAATAGTGTATGTGTCGATTTCGAAGCGGAAAATGTTGGAGGATACCTCTGCAACTGCTCGAAAGGATACCAAGGCAATCCTTACCTCACACAAGGATGCCGAGGTTGGTAGTGAAAATCAGTTTCTTTTTCTTTTTATGCTTACTTTTTCTTTTCATAATTCTAAATGATATCTTGGTCTAATAGATATTGATGAATGTGCCGATGAAGCAACTAATTCATGCCAATCAAATTCAATTTGCATCAATATCCTTGGATCTTATCAATGCTCTTGTCCAAGAGGTTATGTTGGCGATGGATCGGAACATGGCATTGGCTGCATAAAGCAAGCACAATCGAAGTCGAAGATGATGATCTTGACAAGTACTAATATATGAACCCTGCTAACATTTTCTTCAAATTACTTACTATAAGGTTTTGTTTACTCATATGAGTAAATTTTACTTACAGGTATGGGCTCCGGATTGGGATTTCTAGCACTACTCCTAGTGTGTTTTAGGTTGTATACGTTGCTAAAAAGGAGAAAGCAAAAAATGATTAAGGAGAAATTCTTCAAACGAAATGGTGGCCTTCTTTTGCAACAACAAACAAATGAAGGTGCACTTGGAACGACAAAAGTTTTCCCTGCGAACGAGTTGGAGGTAGCTACTGATTACTTTAATGAAAGCCGAATTCTTGGACAAGGAGGGCAAGGCACAGTCTATAAAGGAATGTTATCTCATGGTAAGATTGTGGCAGTAAAGAAATCAAAATTGGTCGAAGAGAATCAATTAGAACAATTTATAAATGAGGTGGTGATATTGTCTCAAATCAATCATAGGAATGTAGTTAGACTATTGGGGTGTTGTTTGGAGACTGAGGTTCCTTTGCTTGTGTACGAATTCATGCCAAATGGGACACTTTTTGAGCTGATTCATGATCCAAGTAACGAATTTCCATTCCCTTGGAACATGCGATTGAAAATGGCAGCAGATATAGCAGGGGCACTAGCTTACTTACATTCTGCATCTTCCATGCCTATCTATCATAGAGATATCAAGTCAAGTAACATCCTTCTTGATGAAAAATATGTAGTCAAAGTCTCGGATTTTGGAACTTCAAGGTCCATTGATGTGGACCAAACTCACTTAACTACATTGGTTAAAGGGACCTTTGGATATCTAGATCCAGAGTATTACCAAACAAGTCAGTATACAGAAAAGAGCGATGTTTATAGTTTCGGAGTAGTTCTTCTCGAGCTTCTTACAGGGCAAAGGCCAATATCTATTGATAGAACAGACGAGGATAGAGGCCTAGCAACACGATTTCTTACATGCATGGAATTTAACAGCCTCAACACAATTTTAGATCCTCAAGTTTTGGAGCAAGGTGGATCGGAAGAGGTGATTTTAGTTGCGAAGCTTGTCGAAAGATGTTTGAACTTGAAAGGAAAAATGAGACCGACTATGAAAGAAGTGGCCAACGAATTGGAAAGTACAAGGATATCTCAAATCTCTAACACACCTAAAGATGAATATGAAGATGTGAGAGCTTTGGAAGACATTCCCTTGGCGATTTCTGACATTGAATACACGTGGACAGTTAATTGTAATAGGAGTGCAGACTCTTCCTCACAAGCAAGCATACATCCCTTAATGTTGGAAACAAAGTAAAGTTATGATTACTTGTGCATGAATATATTCATGAACTTTAGCCATACCTTTTTTTTTCTTTTCTTTTGCATGAACTTTAAATTGTAACACCAGGCCAATAACCTGAGCTTTTGTATTATTGCAGTTTTCCCCGGAGCCAAGAATTTAGCAAATTGAAACTTTCATTGTAGTAAGAATTATTTGCTCTCTTTATTTTTGTTTTGCAGGTTTCTTACTATAGTGAACTCTAAATGTGTGGTAAAAGTTCTAGAGGAAAGTTTGGTGCAATTTTCAATCCAATTAACTATCTCATCTCTTTGAAAGGAAAATTCCTAATAAACAGATGCAATTCCATGAGAACAACCCCAAAGTTATACAATCGTACACTAACTGTTCGTGGAAATGTCAGTATGAAGATCTGCATGCAAAGATAGTAAGCTACTCCATACATAGAAATCACACTTTGCCGAAATAGGTTTTTAATCAATATTGTAATTGCAACAAATGGTCAGTTTATATATGTTCGTTGGACTAGTATTAAAATAAGGGATTGGATTAAATGTGATATCATCAACAATTAACCAAATCAAAACAAACTACTGAATTAAATCATCTAATATTTCATTGATAGATATATATTTTCGGAAATCTTCCCCAACTTTTCCATGATGCTCATCATTTGAAGCAACCAGTTTCTGTTGTAGAAAAATGCAGCGGTAAAAACCTTTTTTGCATACTGGATCATATCCTTCACTGCACTCGTAGTCTTTGCAGGCTTTCTTTGTCTGGCATTTTCTATCATGCGCCGACACTGTAGACAATTAAATCGAAAACCTGAGACTCGGAGAGAGAGAGAGAGAGAGAGAGAGAGAGGGAGAGAGAGAGGGGGAGAGAGAGAGAAAGAGAGAGAGACATGGTGCAACAAGCAAGCAGATGGCCGCCAAAATAAGCAGCTTCGGGGATGCCATTCTCTTGTACGAATTGTTGATGATATGCACAGAAAGAAAGAGGGGAAGAAGAAGAATATCTATAAATGTGATGAATATTGCTTCATACAATACATGTTGGTAAAATAGGTATAAGAAACTTGCCGGGCGTACAAAAGTTACAACGTAAATTGAAGATTACAATCAACAAAGAACTAAGAACTAAAAGCCGAGTCGAGGAAAGCCCTCTTTCCGCAAGACGAGATACGCCTCGGTAGTGCTCTCGGTTTTGGCGTATCGTCCCCAAAGATAAAACGGCTTCGTCTCGAAGGTAGCAGCACCGCAAGACCTTGGAGCTCCGGCGAACTGGATAGAGGCGAAAAACTGAGCTCGGAAAATGAACAAAAGAGAGAAGTATGCAGCAAGATGCGATTTTTTATATGTATATCCGTTCTCTTTCAAATGCCTACAACCCCACTATTTATAGGTTGCTCACTATGTAGGGGACTTTAATGCATTAAATGTATTAATCAGCCATAAAGGCTATTAGAGGTAGTGGTGGAGACGAAAGGTGAAAGGGTTGACTGTTCAGTTGAAGAATCACCTGACTGTTCAGTTGAAGAGTCACCTTCCAGAACCTCTTCCGGATGCAGCTGAGCTAGACAGCCATCCGAGGTGCCGAAGCCGAGGTGGCAGAGGCCGAAGCCGAAGTGACTAAGCCGAGGCCGAGGCCGAAGCTGAAGACCGATGCCAAAGTCGAAGACCGAGGACCAAAGCCCGAGCCTGAGCCCGAGGCCGAAGCCGAGACTGAGGCCGAAGTCGAAGATCGAGGACCAAGACCGAAGCTGAAGTCTAAGACCTAGGCCGAGGCCGAGGCCGAGACCGAGGCTGAGGCCGAGGACTAAGACCCGAGGCCGAGGCCGACCTCATCCACAACCACTTGACATAACTTACACTTCTTTCAAGAAAGAAGTAACTCTCCACCAATCTTTTAACAATTATATCTCACTCACCGGAAATCACTTTTGAGCATATAAATACACCACGTTCATCTACTCCGCGAGTAGAACAATAATATAATATTTAATTTAATTAATAAATTAAATATTAATTATTATTTATTTGGTCAAAACACCAAATTTCCAACAATACACACACACACAATAAATAAGATATATTTTTGAGATTGCCAATAAATACATGATTTTCTTCATGCAATAAAATCATAGTAAGAGATCTTCCCTTTTCCTTTTCTTGTTACTAGCAGTGATTACGTGAGTTGCACGTATCATCTCTCAATTTATATATTATTTTATATGAACGAACAATATATTTTGAATGCTAACATGTATATGTTTGATTTTTAATCGATGAGGAAACATTTTAATATGATTACGTCTAAATAAGTCAAACTCTAAGATAAATTAGATACTTAGCTCATAATATGAATTTCGTAAGATTATGACTACATATGCATTTATGTGCAGTATCTCATCTACGACGTCCAATTTAAAATAAAGTTAATTGTACAAGAATTTGTTGATGTAAAGATATCTAAAACATAGGTTTGTAGTTGTACATTGATATAAATACTAACATGGAATTGGTTTCTTTTATTCTTTAATATTCATAGTCAAATTGAAGTAACGGAAGAGATTTTTAGAAGCTAAAAAATTAAAAATGAGGACATAATTAATTCAAGCAAGAAAATAAAATATTGTAAATTTAATTAAAATTTGATGTATACCTATGCAAATATCTTCATTCTATTTTTTTTTTATAATTATAGAGATATATTATATGACAAATAATAGCTTCAACAAATGTGTCAATTTTTGTGAATAAAAGTGTTATTTGTCGTGAACAAAAGTATCAATAATCCTTACAATGCTCAAAATTTTTAATTTTATCATGTCGATCATGTAATGTACTGATGGTTGAATCTTATGGTTAATTATACTACATTTTATGAGTGATGAGATCATATTCTACTATTTTTTTGTCAAAGTGTCAAATGCCGGGCTTTCATCCTTCAAAAGATAATGAGTATTAGTCAATATTTTAAACAATTCTTAGGATATATACAATAGTATTGAGATAATTAGAGGAAAAAAAACGAATAAGAATCCTAACATGTTGACATATAACATATTCATAAAATAAAAAACCATATTAATCCTAATGAAGCATTCGGAAATACTTTAATTTGTTTTATTATATTAATCCTATGATAAAAAAAATATACTAATTTTGTTAGAGTTCTAGTACAATAAAACTCCTTAATAGAAAATTAAATATATAATAAGGGTAAAATAGGCAAACAAAATTTTGTAAACAAGACACTTTTTATAATAGTATAGTATAGATTTTTAGGGGAGATCTTTCTACACACATAAGTTTTAATGTGAGTAACATATCATATTCTTCTTGGGATATTTGTCAAATAAATAACGAATCTTGCCTTATGTAGAGCGTGTTCAGAATGGACTAAGAAAAATAAAAGAATGACAGATATAGTTTTGTGGGCTGGACGCCATCAGCAGAAAAAGGTATAGTTTTGTAGGGCTGAATGATAGATGTTAAGAGACGAAATATTTTATCTGCAGAAAAAGTTATTTTTTCTATTTCACTATTATACCATTAATTAATAGTATAAAAGTTAAATTGTTTGTAATATGAGAGTTATTTCTATTGTAAGTAAAAGATTAAATCATAGAAGGCTAAATAAGACAACTGAGACTAAATACATGGGGACGTAGAATACATATATAAACTGCTCACTTTACTCAAGCATAGTGGGAACTTGATCTAATGTAGTAATGGAATTTCTCCGCTAAGAAAAGAGAACCCAAATGATTACTAAAAACAGCCTCCCAAATATAAATTTGGGATAATAAATGCCTTTTCATACTACCTTCTCGTATTCAGATGCAAAACTCTATTAAATAATGCCCGGTAGGTAATAATATTTATATCAATTAAATATTAAAAAAATAGCATGATAAAAAGTAAAAGCAAGATAATGCTTTGAAATAATAATTTGATTATTAAAAATCCTACCGATTTTGTGGATATGTCAGTAGAAAAAAAATACTCCATCTGGCTAAAGATTACTGATCCCTTTCTTTTCGGCACGGGAATGGAGACGAGAGTGTTTAATGTTTTAAGTTTATTGTGTTTAGGGATATAGTGTTATTTATATATTTAGGTATATTTTTAAAACTAGAGCATCATAGATGCATAAAAACATATTGACGTATGAGCTTAAATGAAAGATCGTATGAAAACCTTTAATTTGTTATATAAATCATAAAAGTCAGAGAACAAATAAGCAAGGTATAATAATTTAAACTCTTATAATTTAAATTATATTGAGATACGTGCTGAGAGGTGAGTGAATGATGAAATTTAATTAAGGAAAGTTAAGTGTAATAAGAGATATACTAATTGTATAATTTGTATGCTAATTATATCTCAAAAGGGAAATGGGTCAGAAATTTTAAGACGGCTCAATAAAGAAAGGGAGTCAGTAATCTTGAATCGGAGGGAATATTAATTAGTAGAATAAAACTACTAAATTATCAAGAGCTATATTAGAACAATACTACTAAATTATTAATTCATGATAAAGTTACTATTAAATTAAATTATTTCCATTAAAATAGATATTATAACAAGGGCATATTAGACAAAGCAAAATTTATAAGAATACACTTTTTATAATAGTGTAAGTAATAGAGATAAATAGCTATACTATATATCACTCATAAGTGGCGGAGCCACACTTGCCCCACCACAAAAATTTTCTGATGCCTTTTGGCGCATAAATTTTTAAATGTATATAAACAACCACAAATATATGCATAAAGTTATTTTTTATTTTTTACGTCCTGCCAAAGATTAAAAATAAGTAAGAACAAATATGATATTAAAGTTATAGTTAGGTAGAAGAATATTTCAACTATGATATGAAAAAGAAAAAAGGATGTTTCCATGTGCAACATCAACGTAAATTGGAATAAAGTTCATTTCTTTTCTTTTTTTTTTAAATTTTTATAAGAATAAAGTTAACTTTTTCTCACCAAAAGCAAGCACCACTTGGTCCTCAATCATCAAAGTTCCAGAATAAAAAAATTAAATTAAATTAAATTAAAAAAAAGTAATGCCACGCGTGTGGGGTCAAGTTTAGCGTTGTAGCACTAGCACCAGCAGCAGCACATTATGTTTTTTCTTTATTAATTTGCTAATAAACACGTTTCTTAACTGTTACAAAATACTGTATGGCAGTACACATTACTTTCCTAAAAGCTTCCAAATTATGACGATATTTAATCATTGAAAAAACTAAAACATACATAATAACATCCACACATAGTTATGTGATCTTCTTTATATGTGTGTGTATCGAATTAATTTTGTAGGTATCCTAATGAGTTCTCTTCCTTACTTCATCTTCTTTAGTCTTCTTCTTCCACTAGCATCAACCCGCAAACCCGGTAGCCCGGCCCGATGCGGAAAAGTCCCGATTCCGTATCCATTCGGAGTCGGGTCCGATTGCTCTCTCGAGAAATCGTTTACCGTCACTTGCATCAAATCAATACCCTACCTCAACGTCAGTAACAAGAGTGTGGAAGTGGTCGACATAAGCCTAGATAACCCGGCCCGGATCCGGATCAAGTATCCACACATTCTATATGGAGCTTGCTTCGATAGATCTACAGGAAACAACACGTGGTATGATGGGAATGACATTGACTTATCGGAGAGCCGATATTCGTTGTCGGAAGACAACTGGCTCACCGCCGTTGGCTGCGACGATTTCGTCGCATCCAGCTCGTATGTAGGAGAAGAAAAAAGTTACCCCGACGCCTGCATAGGCTACTGTCCGGAGGGATCTGACTATTTAACCGAGAAGGGCTATTGCCCGAATAACGGCGACCGGAATTCCGTCGGCGAGGGCTGTTGCCGGACCCCTATTCCCAAAGGTAAACTTCACATATTTCTTTTTTATTCTCATGTATAGTAAATTGAATTTAACGGTAATTTCCGGTGGAATCTAACACACTTGGAAATTGGAATCCTCCTCCCCACATGCAGACGTGTTGTAACACCCTAATTTTATTAAAATAAAACTAAAACTTGTTGCGGAAGAAAATAAAATAAACTTTATTTTTCAAAAGATAAAAGACCAATATTCAGAAATAAAATCTGATATCTCAAAAAAAATGTAAAAGCCAAACATTAACTAAAATTTTCAAGAGAAATAACCCTGTTTAACTACAAAGAAATATTCGGTGAAAATCTGTCATCTTAACAACGAAACCAACAATCAAACCAACAACACTTTATCGTCAAATCACAAAATTCAAATACGTGTAAATCCTACATCACCAACGCCAAACCAACAAAACATCTAACTACTGTAAGTCAAATAACACAAAGTAAATCTGATCCCAAAACAAACAAGTATTTTCCTAAGAACTTAAAGTAACAAATCCTACTAGTTTCGCAAACCATAACAGCCATGCATTCCTAAATAACTTCTCCATTTAAATACATAAAAACAGCTCAGCACATTTCCGTCACGACTCTCCATGCTCTCCACCTGAAAACATTTTAAGAAAAAAAACGGGGTGAGTATTCAAAATATACTCAGTGGGGTGGGGGTACTTTGTGATATCTCTTTTCTTTGTCCAAACATGTAAACATGACATAGAAAATACGGGAAACTTCAACCACAATTCGATAAAACTGTGGGAACATATAACTTCAACCATAATTCATTAGAACTATGGGAACATATAACTTCAACCACAATTCAACAGAACTATGGGAACATATAACTTCAACCATAATTCATTAGAATTATGGGAACATATAACTTCAACCATAATTCATTAGAATTATGGGAACATATAACTTCAACCATTATTCATTACAATGTACACAACAAAGTAAGAATAAATGGGACATAGAACTTCAACTGTGCACAAGACCATAACTTGCATACTCACGTATACTCATATCATAACTTCAACCATAAATTTCAAGCACACATAAACACGTTGGACATAAACTCATTTCTCAAAAAAATAACTTCACTTGAAATAACTTTGAAAATAATTTACTTTACCCCACCTCAAATCCTTGAAGCTGTAAAACGTAACAAAGCTTTTAATGGAGAGAACAAGGTTCTAACTGCTCCGCACCTAGTTTATCAAAAGCATAACAGTAAGCACTCAAAACTACTATTACTTATAAGCTAATTAATTAAAAGCTTAACTACTGGTCTAAAATTTCGAAGCTTCTAAATTCCTAAACAATCTGCTAAAATCCCTTATTACAGAACTAATAAGTACGCCTTATTACAATTCCCTCAACTAATATACATATAATCTGTAAAAGAAGAAACAATAAACTATTCTTGCTATTACTTACTATCCTAATTCCCATGTTCTCTGCAAACTCCAACGTATATAAAAATAAGTTATCAAAATTAATTCTCCAACTCTTAATCACGTCCCCTGACTACAGATTACTAACAACAAGGTTGAAAAATTAATAAAATAATTTTAGAAACAACTTGTTGTAATCTCCAAAATATTTAATAAAATAAGAAGACAAAACTAATTGAAATAGACTTTCTTTATGCCTGCGAAATTATATGCTAATCTTTAAAAGATTTTAACTTGATTAAGTCACAAGGTTCGAAAATAATGAAAAAAATGTAATTTGCAGAAGAACTGATGAAATTCGACTCCTTTAGAACTTTATTGGTAACACGGTTTTGAAGATTTTTTCCCATTAAAAACAGAGTCATCTTCTACAGAAAATCCAAGAAAGCTATATAGACTAGATAATTGCATTCTACCAGAAAACTCACCTCCAGTCCGCTACTAAGATTCTCTCTTCAGAACTTCAAACGTAATCCTCTTCTAATCCTTCTCCAGAATTTAAAAGAACTCACAGCGCGAAATCTTACATTCCCATTCTACATCGACCAAAGGATTGAACAGGTTTCTCAAAATTGAAGGGGGAAGAACAGGAAATTTTCTTATTCTCTCTCGGTAAAGCCGTATAGGAGATTGGAGGTTTTTGGTACTTCTCTCTTGCGTAAAACTGAAAGGGGAAAAAATAAAACCGACTCCTCCCAATTCTCTACTTAATTCTAATTATTAATTAATATTATTAAAAGGAATAACTAATCAAAATATATACACACAAATATATATATTTAAATACACTATTCCTTCTACTTAAGAAATACTTAATCGAGTATAAGTTTTAAATAAAAAGTCAAACCTTATCTATGGTTAAATCTCAAGCTCTAAAACTTAGTGACCATAGATTATTATCTAAAAGCTAGAAAATTTCTAAATAACCATAAGCAAAAGTTGGGCTGTTACACGTGTCCACGTTAGATTCAATGTCACGAGTGATTTTAATTTTTTTTTATAAGTTCTATTTAATTTTTTCTTATTTTTTTTAATATATTAATTAATCCTTGGTTTTTTAATCCACGTGTACATTAGTGGCGTTCACATTGGGTAAGGTTTGGCCCCCTCTTCAAGTACGTACCATTACTTTTTCGCATTGTATTTCATTTTTCGTTAGTTTATATTCTTTTTTTTTATTTATAAATACTAGTAGTTTTTATTTTCTTAAATCGTAAGAAATTTAATAGTGGGCTAGTAAAAATGTGATTGGAGCTGATTCAGGTGTTGACTCACAGGGACGTCGGGCCTTAGCGCGAACCTAGTTGACCTAAGCAAAACGTGGGGCTATAAGAGAAGTTTCCCATGCAGCTATGCCTTCGTCAACGAGAAGGGAACCCTAGATGATAAACCCGGGTATTCATATAACTACTCCATTATGCTGCAAAACTCTACGGCCTTCTTGAAAAAAAATCAGCCGGCGGTGCGGCTGGATTGGAAAATCGGCGATCAGAATTGCTCCGAAGCATGGCGGAATTCGAGCTATGCATGTCATTCGAATACATATTGTGTTGATTTTGGAGCTCAAATCGGAGGGTACCTCTGCAATTGCTCTGAAGGGTATGTCGGCAATCCGTACCTCCACCTAGGGTGTACAGGTTGGTAGCTCTCTCTCTCTCTCTAAAAAGGTATTTACAAGTAAGCATAAAGATTTACATGTGTTAAAAGAGTATATTAGGGCACATGTTAGCATCTCTACTTGTTTTAAATGAAAATGTACTACTAATTGATGAAGCTTCATTAGTTTGCTTTTTAATTGGAACATATATTAATGAATGTGATGGTGACAATCCATGTGGTCCACATTCTACTTGCAAGAATACTCCTGGCTCTTTTGACTGTGTGTGTAAAAAGGGGTATACCACGTTAGGGGGAAATGGTTGCACAAGGTTACCACGTTCCAACATTCTCCAATTTGTCTTAATAGGTGAATCTCTTAAATCCTAAGCAAATATGATTAGTTTATAATTTTAAATTCATGAGAAGAGTGACTTATTAATTCACACAGGTCTAGGTTCTGCATTGGGACTTCTACTACTTCTCTTGTTCTGTTTATGTTGGCTTAGGGTGTTTGGAAAGAGAAAGACCAGAAAGCGCAAAGAAGATCTCTTCAAACACCTTCTCCTGCAACAACAAACGAGCGAGGGTACGTTTGGGAAAATAAAACTTTTCACTGCAAAAGAGTTGGCAAAGGCAACTGATAACTTCAATGAAAGCCGAATTTGTGGACAAGGAGGTCAAGGCATAGTCTACAAAGGTATGTTATCCGAAGGTACTATCGTGGCAATAAAGAAATTAAGGCAAGTTGATGAGGATCAAGTAGAGCAGTTCATAAACGAGGTCGTGATATTATCACAAATCAATCATAAGAACATTGTTAAATTATTAGGATGTTGTCTAGCAACTGAAGAACCTCTCCTTGTTTACGAGTTCTTACCGAACGGAACCCTCTACGATTTCATTCATGTTCCTAAGGTTGAGTTCCCTCTCACATGGAACATGCGTCTGCAAATAGCTGCAGACATAGCAAGGGCATTAGCATATTTACACTTTGCGTCTTCTATACCTATCTATCATAGAGATATCAAGTCCAAAAATATTCTCTTAGATGAAAAGTATGTTGTCAAAGTGTCGGATTTTGGAATTTCCAAACTTGTCAAAGTAGACCAGACTCATCTGACCACACTGGTTAAAGGGACATTTGGGTATTTAGATCCTGAGTATTACTAAACGAGTCAGTACACAGAAAAGAGTGACGTTTACAGCTTCAGAGTGGTTCTAGTTGAGCTTCTTACGGGAAAACGACCGATATCTATGGAAAGATCAGAAATGGCAAGAAATCTAGCATCATATTTTCTTGCATGCATGCAAGAAAACAACCTTGACGACATTTTAGATTATCAAGTTTCCGAGCAAGGTGGTGATAAGGAGGAGGTGATGACAGTAGCAATGCTCGCGAGAAGATGCTTGAATGTTACGGGAAGAATGAGGCCAATCATGAAGGAAGTTGCTACTGAATTGGAAAGTTTAAGGATTTCTCAAATACCTTCGATTGTTAATGAAGAGCCAGAAGAAGCAAGGGTAACTAAAGGTAAGCACATGATGTTTTCGGATTTTGAGTACTCATGGACAATCAGTGATGACAGTATGACCACCTCAGCATTAGGTGCACTTCCCTTAACGCCTGAAGCAGTATGACTGTATTTTTCCCGATCGAGAAAGGGCTGCTCATTTTGCCTTTCATCATGTATCAAAAAACTTATTCGATGAAATCCAATTAATTATCATTGTATAGTCACTTAGGAATTTACCTGAATAATTGTGTTCTCTCTAACAAATATTCTGGTGTTGGCCCAATTCATTTGGCGCAATTTTGAATTTACATGCAGTTTTCTTCATGACACGGGTATCATACTATTTTTTCGGGTGTTGGCCCAATTCATCTTGGCATATTTTTAAAACGTGCCAAAGATAGATGAGACGAAGCATATAATCTATATAATAATAACATAACATAAGTTATATCCCCTCCGTCCCACTTATAATAAGTTTGCTAAATATTATAATAGCTAGACTCTGTTATAAATATTATTTCCTTAATTATTTATGGACATTACTTGTAATAGAATTAGGGTTTTTACCCCTTGTACTTATATATATATCTATTGTAACTATTATTGGGTATGGAGAAAAGAATTACCGCCTCCCCTTATTGACTGCCGTCTCTTCTTCTTCTCTCTTCATCTTCTTCTCTTCCTCCTCTTATTCGATATTTTACAACACGTTATCAGCACGCTCTAACATACTGAATGGATTTTGAAGTGCGAATAGTAGATCTTGAAGTATTATTTTTTCTACGAGGTATTCATTTTTATTTTCTTATGAATTTGTTATTGTTTTATCTTTTTGGTAGCATTCAGCACTTACTTTTTAATTGAAATCGTCAATTGTGTTGATCGAGGTCTCCAATGATTGAGCTGATATTATAAATCTGATAATAATGATTATAGTTGGATTATATATGCTCTCGCCATAGATTGAATTTATGCATACACTTATGATATTTTATAGTTGAATTACTTTTGTTATTATTGATTTCTCGTATTTGCAAATCTAAATCTATTTTTCAAGCTTTGGATGAAGTTTTCGGATTACAGAAATCTAGTGTGAACCATATGTAATGTAGTCTATGAAACATACCCTTCTTAGTTTTACAGATATCCGACTCAATGGTTATCAAATTGAAACCGAAACCGAGAATAATAATGATTTCTTAATCATAACTCAAACTATAGGATGTCGCAAACAAGTTATTGAAAAATTCTCCTCATTCTCATCTGGGTTATACTATACCTACATTCAACCCAATAATCATCTTGCGTTAAGTCTAAATTTCAAAGACCCAAAATCTTTAAGGCTATGGCATGAGCAATTTGGGTCATCCTAGGCAAAATATTGATACGTCGGATAATTAATAATGTTATTGGGCATAATATACAAACCAAAAATCTCTCTTCTTCAAACGATTTCGTTTGTGAAGCACGTGCCAAAAGTAAGCTTATAGTACGACCTTCTCGTACTAAAGTTGGATTAGAATCTCTTACTTTTCTTGAAAGAATTCAAGGAGATATATGTGGACCAATTCACCCGGCTTCAGGACCATTTCGATACTTCATGGTCTTAATTGATGCATCAACTCGATGGAGTTATGCATGCTTATTGTCTACTTGCAACAAAGCATTTGCGAAATTTGTTGCCAAAATCATTGAATTAAGAGCTTAATTTCTTGATTACCCAATAAAGTATATCCGAATGGACAATGCCGGTGAATTTATATCAAAATCTTTTGATGATTATTGCATTTCTTTGGGTATCAAAGTGGAACACCCAGTCCCTTATGTCCACACTCAAAATGGTCTAGCTGAATCTTTGATCAAACGTCTAAAACTAATAGCTAAACCACTGCTACAAAAATCCAACTTACCTATTTCTTGTTGGGGCCATGCAATCCTGCATGCTGCTAATTTGCTCCGAATCCGGCCAACTGCATATCATGATTATTCCCCTTTACAATTAGTACGTGGTAATGAACCAAACATTTCCCATCTGCGAATATTTGGTTGTGGAGTCTATACTCCAATACCACCACCAAAGCGTACCTCAATGGGCCCTCAACGAAAGTAGGCCATATACGTGGGTTATGAATCTCCGTCTATTATCAAATTTCTTGAACCCATGACTGGGGATCAATTTATAGCTCGGTACGCTGATTGTATTTTCGATGAAGATCATTTCCCGATATTAGGGGGAGACAAAAGCCCAATTTCAAAAGAATGTCGAGAAATTAAATGGAATGAAAATAATCTTCATTATTTAGATCCATGTACTAATGAAACAGAACTAGAAGTTCAAAAGATAATAAACTTGCAATATTTAGCAAGTAATTTGCCAGATGCATTTACTGATCATGAAGGAGTGACTAAATCTCATATCCCTGCTATGAACACACCACAAGGAATTGAAGTTCCACTGTCAATAACAAAATCAGCTGATTATCCCCAACGCCACAAGCGTGGGAGACATGTCGGTGCTAAGGATAAAAATCCTCGAAAGATGAAAATAAATAAAGAAATGTCACTCCATCAACCTCCTGAAGAGGATCATCCTGAAGATGATAATCCTAGTACATCTGAAAATGTAGCTACTAATCATAATACTAGGATTGCGGAACACCCAGATCACAGTAATATGGGAATTGTCAAAGATCTAGTTGATGTCAATATTAAAGTTGCTATGAATTATATTGACACGGGAGAAACTTATAATAGAAACATTATTGTTGTCGACAACACATTTGCCGCAATAATTGCTTCTACTATTTCAAACAATAATCTGGATCCAGAACCAAAAACTATATTTAAGTGCCGGAAGAACTCTGATTGGTTGAAATGGAATGGAGCAATTGAAGCAAAGCTCAACTCGCTGAATAAAAGAAAAGTATTTGGCTCTGTAGTACTTACCCCCAAAAATATTATCCTTGTAGGATATAAATGGGTATTTGTACGAAAGTGAAATGAGAATAATGAGGTGGTGAGATATAAAGCGAGATTAGTAGCCCAAGGGTTCTCGCAGAGACCCGGAATTAATTTCGATCAAACATATTCTCCTGTTTTGTATGGTATCACGTTCCGCTACTTGATATCTCTGGCATCAATAATGAACTTAGAAATGCAGTTGATGGACGTCGTGACTGCATATTTGTATGGGTCATTAGATGCTGATATTTATATGAAAATCCCTGAAGGATTCAAAATTCCTCAACTAAAGGAAAATGAAAATCGCAACATGTATAGTGTTAAATTACAAAGGTCGTTGTACAACTTAAAACAATCAGGAAAGATGTGGTATAACCAACTGAGTGAATTCCTCCTGAAGAAGGAATATACAAATAATGATATATGCCCTTGCGTGTTTATCAAAAGGACACAAAATGGTTTCTGTATCATTTCTGTTTACGTTGATGACTTAAACATAATTGGTACACGCAAAGAGGTTGAGGAAGCTAGCTCATGTCTAAAGACGGAGTTCAAAATGAAAGACTTAGGTGAAACTAAGTTTTGTCTCGGCCTGCAGATCGAGCATCTTCATGAAGGAATTTTTATACACCAGTCTACTTATGTGAAGAAGGTTTTAGAGAAATTCTATATGGATAAATCACATCCACTTAGCACACCAATGGTTGTCCGATCACTTGAAGTGGATAAGGACCCATTTCGACCTAAAGAAGAAAATGAAGAAATCTTAGGACCAGAAGTTCCTTATTTGAGTGCCATTGGAGCACTACTTTATCTCGCAAACAGTACGAGACCAGATATCGCTTTTCCGGTTAACTTGCTAGCAAGATTTAGTGATTCTCCTACACGGAGACATTGGAATGGTGTTAAACACATACTTCGTTATCTTCAAGGTATAAAAGATCTTGGTTTGTTCTATCAAAGAAATCAAGACATGAATTTGGTGGGCTATATTGATGTTGGTTATTTATCTGATCCCCACAATGCTAGATCTCAGACTGGTTTATGTTTTTCTCCGTGGTGGTGCAACCATTTCTTGGAGATCTGTTAAACAGACTCTAGTTACTACATCATCAAATCACTCAGAGGTTATCGCTCTATATGAAACCGCAAAAGAATGTGTATGGTTGAGGTCAATGATACAACACATTTGCGGGTCTTGTGGTATTGTGATAAATAAAGACTCTCCCACTGTCCTATATGAGGACAATGCAGCTTGTATTGCACAAATGAATAGTGAGTTTATAAAAGGAAATCTGACAAAGCATATATTGCCTAAATTCCTTTACCCACATGAGCTCCAAAAGAGTGGTGAAATCACAATACAGAAAATTCGCTCTAATGATAATCTTGCAGATTTATTCACAAAATTTCTTCCAACGTCAACATTTGAAAAATATGTTTATAACATTGGAATGTGTAGACTTGGAAGATTTTTATTTTCAGGGGGGGCAAATATTTCAAAATAGTTTAGGCCCTGAAGGTCTATGAGCCCTGAAGGCTAATTTTGTTGTACTCTTTCTCCCTTGATAAGTTTTTTCCATTGGGTTTTCTTAGTCAAGATTTTTAATGAGGCAACAAGTGCAATACATATATGTGTATGCCATGTACTCTTTTCCTCGACTGTTTTTATCCCACAGGGTTTTTTGGCGAGGTTTTTAACGAGGCATGAAGATCACGTCGTAATGTCCAAGGGGGAGTGTTATAAATATTATTTCCTTAATTATTTATGGACATTACTTGTAATAGAATTAGGGTTTTTACCCCTTGTACTTATATATATATCTACTGTAACTATTATTGGGTATGGAGAAAATAGTTACCGCCTCCCCTTATTGACTGCCGTCTCTTCTTCTTCTCTTCCTCCTCTTATTCGATATTTTACAACTTTTATTCAATCGGACTCTTTATAAACAAGAACGAGGGAATATTAAATAGAAAATGCTCATCTACTTATCATGGACATACTTAATGTGCCCACAGTTAACGTAACGATATGATATACAATGAAAATTATTATTAATATATCTTATAGACCTAAACCTTACAAAACAAATTAAACCCTACTAAAAAAATTACCACTAAATAAAAAAATTATTGAGGTGGCACTATCGCGTTAGCCGTTGGCACATTTAGAGCATTAATAATAATAATAATATCCAAATGAAAGTTCTTTGATACATAGTAGCAAATACATCTTGACGAGTATACTATTTATTTTAGTAGTAATATTTATAACATATGTTTATTGAATGAAATTTCTTAAACTTTTCAAAATTGTATGTATGATTATTAATAAAATAAAATAGTAAAATATTTAATACTCCCCCCGTCTCAAGTATTCTGTCACCCTTTTTTTATTGGGCCGTCTCATGTATTATGCTACCTTTCCTTTTCGGGAAATAATTAGCTAATTAATAGTACAATTAGTAAATCCCTTATTACACTTAATATTATCTAATTAAATCTCATCATTCACTCACCTCTCAGCACGGATCTCAATATAATTTAAATCCTAAAAGTTTAAACTATCATAACTTTCTCATTTGTTATTTGATTTTTATAATTTTTATACCAAATTAAAGATCTTGATACGATATTTCATTTAAGATCAAATATGGATATGTTATTATGCATCTATGATGCTCTAGTTTAAAAATATATCTAAATACATAAACCACATTACATCCCTACACACATTACACTTTACACACTAAACACTCTCGTCTTAAGTTCTGTGCTGAAAATAAAGGTATCTTAATACTTGAGACGGAGGGAGTAGTTACATTCTATAGAGAGCTTAGAAGGACAGTTCGATTTTTTATTGCCAAACATGTGACATCTTATATTGCCTTAATAATGATTAGTATTTAAGATGTCTTAATTTTTAATGTTATAATTTGTTACCAAACTTATTTGCAAAATATTTTTTAAGAACATATAAACTTAGCTAATGACGTCGGGATGATTTCCTAAATTAAGATATTCTTACCATCCATTTGATAGAAAATGACGGTAAATAAATATTTTTCACCATTTACACTTTTCTTTATGATGGATCAGTAATTTTCCTCAATCGGGATGAAAGATTTTCCATCAGCAGTCCTTATTTCACAGTTTCCCTTCAATTCATGATAATATTTTTTTTATAAGTTGGAAGTGGTAACACTTTTCCAAATGTTAAACATCATTCCCGTGTTAAAAAACACATGATAAAAAAAATAGAGACCACATTATGGGATAAAATTTACTATCCTTTTCTTATCCTTTTATTTTCTTTTCGAGGAAACCCACACCCTTAATTATGTGTGTTTTGAATCTATGGTGTTTGAATTTTTAACTTTTATTTTTTATGATATTAGCTATTTGAAAACAAACTTAGATATACCTCTACTTCTAAAGGCATGAAGCGGTTGCTAAATTAATATGATGCCATATTATTTGGAAATCCAAATGTGTGAAAAGTATATCGAATAAGGTAAAATTGTAAGGATACATTCTTCAAATTTATATTATTTATATTTTGGTATAGAAAAGTTTGAGTCAACCAAATAAAATTTCATCCCGTTCGACTATTTTTTTTCCATCTTCATGTTTATCCGTGCACGTATAAAATTATCATTTACAATGAAGTAATTATATCGTCGTTAAAGGAAAAATGGTTTTCTTTAGCTTAAGTTTGCGTTGTTTTTCTTATTCTATTCGGTTCATTTTTGAGTCGTTTTTTATGTGTTTATTTTTATTTTATAGTCGGGTTTTGTTTTAAAATTTGATTTGTATTGTAAAGTTGGGGAAGGATGAGGCAAAATTGAAGAAAAAGGGCTAGCGCTTGAGGAAGGAATTGAGAAAAACAAGCTAATATCGATTTTAATTGGAAATGCATTAATCGATTCTAGTTTTGTTTATTGTTGTTATCTTATCTAGTTCAACTTCGAATACGTGAGTTAGTAAGTTGTTGTCTAATTATGAATACGGTAGTTAATTAATTAGTCAACTAGAGAGAATAACTTTGGTAAAGTGTCTGTGCCCATGATAATTCATATAATAAGTTAAATAGTTGAGGAAAGATATCCTGAAGCCTAGGCTTTAATCATGTGAATTTCTTACGTGTTGGTTTTTAAATACTTGTCCTTAATTTAATTTTTAGTTAATTCATTAAAATCATTGGCAAAAACTTGGGTGAGCTGGACTCATAGTGTGGCCGGGCCCAAAGTGTAATTTTTATGCAGAAAAGTGTTAATCTACATGAATAAAAGTGTCAATCTTTTAACATAATTATTTAACGAATAAAAGTGTCAATTTTTGAAAGTGTTAATCTTTATGCAGAAAAGTGCTAATCTACACAAATAAAAGTGCTAATTTTTCTGAACTCACTCACCGTCAGCCGGGCTGACGCAAGTGTGCCCCAAAATCATTTGGAATATAGTGTGTTTATTTTTCATATTTGTGTTAAGCACTTATAACTAAAAAAACCTTCTTGATATTCGACTAGAGTTAGCGTATATGTACTTGATAGATCTCGTCATATTGCGAGTTATCTAGTATACATTTAGGTTAAATAGGGTGTCTGGCTCTAGCACATGGAAAGTCCTTACATGTAACAATTTTGTCCCATATTATTATGCAACAGGACACTTATTTTATGATAAAATCAAAACCAAAAATCGTACGTGGAAGTATATAAAATAAAAATTCTATAAATTAAAAAAAAAAAAATGGTGTACATTGATGAGTTTCTAAGCAAAATCAGTTGAAGGTGGACAGATCGAAACTAATTTAATTACCTTACAGTCCATTAAACATTTACTTATCCAACACTCTAATCTAGTGTCATGACGTACATAACAAGTAAAATTAATCATAACGTTCCTCAAACTACAAAATACTTCACCCACTAATTGTGAGATAATTAAACTAAACACTTTGACTTTGTATAATTGTTCATCTATACACATTAGTCCAAACCAATCCTGTTAACATTAACAGAGTCTTTCATATTTTCAGAAAATAAAAATGTATTCTCTACAATTACCAATTCTTCTAGCTCTAGCACCAAGCAAGAGTTTTGGTTCCAGTAACATCGGCAACAAAACAAACTCTTCTCATTTAAGGTTCCCTTTGGGAAGGAACCAAAAATGTGGTGTTTCAGCAAGTTACAATGAGGCTGCAGCTGCAGGCGTAGAACCGGAACTGATGATGCCCAAACACGTCGCTGTGATAATGGACGGAAACAGAAGGTGGGCCAAAAGCAGAGGTCTGCCGGTGTCTGATGGTCACCGAGCTGGAGGAAAAGCCCTTGAGAAAATCCTTTTCAACTGCCTTAAATCCGGAGTCAAAGTTCTCACAGTTTTTGCATTCTCCACCGAAAATTGGGTTCGTCCCAAGGTACAATTCTTTTCTTCAGACAACTTTCTTTTACCTTGAGAACTAGCTAGGTACGTACTCCCTCAGTCCACTTTTTCCGTCCCATTCGTTTTGGGTTCTTTCCTATTAAAAAAATAATTAGACACTTATTACATGAATTAGATAGACTATGTTATTAACATATTCACCTCTATGCATGTATCTTGGTATAATTTGAATTTTTATATCAATTATTAAACGTCGTCTTGATACTTTAATTAATTTAAGATCAAACATTACTATGTTTTCATTGATACATGATGCTCTAGTTTTAAGAAAAATAAAATCTGCTTCAAAATATTCAATACTGCATTTTCTCTCTAATTAATACACACCTAAAAACCTAAGCAATGAAAAAAAAAAGAAGCTCGTGTTATAAATGGGACAGAGAGAGTGAGTAATCAATGGTAATAACAATGAATAAACAGGAAGAAGTTGACTTTCTGATGGATCTCTTGAGCGAGTCACTCACAACCTTAACTGAGAAGCTAATGAAGTAAGTTTCTTTTTATTTTCCTTTTTCATTTTCCCAGTTGCTACTTGCTAATACTATAATATCATACACCGAATGAATGATGAGGAATTAACAGAAATGAAGTGCGGTTATCTTTCATTGGGAGAAGAGAGCGAATTCCGCAACCGCTGCAAGAGCTAATGTCCGACGTCGAGGAGAGTACAAAAGGCAACAACAGAATGCACCTTGTGATAGCTACTGACTACAGTGGTCGATATGACATGACTGAAGCGACGAAGAAAATCGCGACGAAAGTGAAAGACGGGGTTTTGCAAGTTGAAGACATCGACGACGCCGTTTTCGAGCAGCATCTCGAAACCAATGTGATTGATGAGTTCCCAAACCCTGATTTGATGATCAGAAGCAGCGGTGAATTGAGAGTGAGCAACTTCATGCTGTGGCAGTTGGCATACACGGAGTTGTTCTTTACGAAGAAGCTATTTCCTGAATTCGACGACACGGATTTTATGGAGGCTGTTACTGCATTTCAGCGGAGACAAAGACGCTTTGGTGGCCAAAAGAAGTAGAACTAACGTACAATGTTCACAAAATGTCTTATCTTCAATAACTAATTATTTGATTTTACATAAATTCATGTGTTTCGAATTGAAAAGTCTTCTAAGTTTTAGTTCCTTTTCTCTGTTAAATGAATTACATTTATTTGACTCTTAGTCACTTTTAAAGAACTTGCAGTGATTAAGTGCGTTGCACGTATAATCTCTCATTTATTTTATTCTTTTTATGAAAAAAATAATATATTTTGAATCTCACAAACTCTCTAAGAGTGAAATTCTTTTACTTTCTAATTTAAACAAAATATTGTAATATATATCCTAAGAAAATAATCCAAAAATGAAATAGTACGTTGTTACTTTACAAAATTATTTATTGTTTCAATGTTGAGATTGTATATATTAACACAACTGTGCATAATCTTCTTCAATCAAACCAAGTGGTTGGATATAAATTAAAGTGATTAATTATAAAAGACAAATACTTTGTATATGATTTTCTTTTTCCTTATAAAATTCTCAAATTTATATAATATCTTTGAATTGTTTTCTATAAATTCATGTATATACCTAATTACAATGGTTTAAAATCATGTTTGACTTTTTATTTATTTATAAAAATGTGTAATTTTCTAAACCTTGTTTTATTTATTTTTCTATAAATTTGTGTATAATAATATGATATGACATTATTGATCTTAAACTAAATTATATAACATGGGAAAAATAGGTAAACCAAATTTTGTAAAACAAGAGACTTTTTAGGGTATAGATTTAGTTTAATTTTATAACTATTATCTAAGGTTTACTAATCCAACTATAATTTAATTTTAATTTTATTAGTTAAAATAAATTTGATAAATTAAAAAATAGGTATATAATTTATAAAAAAAGTACTAAGTTTTTATTTATAAATGTTGGTTATGTTCATTATTTTAATAATTTTTTTTTTCATAGAAAACTATTATGAAATTAATAAATATTAATATTTGGGGACATGGTTGTGACACTAAAGGTGAAATAGAGGATATCATCTTTAACATCAGTATCATGACCACTGATTTTTAAGTTTAAGCTATTTTCATTTTCAAATCGAACCCAAAAAATCAAACTTAGGATCCTCCGTCCCAAATTCGGTGCATCAGCCGTGTTTCAAAATTTATTTTCTACTAATTTTATGCCTTTTTTTTCAATAAATTTAGTTTATAATTATTTAGTTTAATTTTATGATTATTTTTAAGGGTTACCCATCTCCATTAGGGTTTATAATTATTTTTTAGCATTTAATTTAACTTTTATTAGTATTTTAGAGTTGATAAATTCAAAAACTAAAGTATACATATTCATTAAACTTCTTTGCTAACGAGCAAGGTGAAAAAGAGGAGGTGATGGCAGTAGCAAAGCTTGCAAGAAGATGCTTGAATGTTATGGGAAGAATGAGGCCAATCATGAAGGAAGTTGCTACGGTATTGGAAAGTTTAAGGATTTCTCAAATACCTTCGATTGTTAATGAAGAGCCAGAAGAAGCAAGGGTAATTAAAGGAAAGCACATGATGTTTTCGGATTTTGAGTACTCATGGACAATCAGTGATGACAGTATGACCACCTCAGCATCAGGTGCACATCCCTTAACGTCTGAAGCAGTATGACTCTATTTTTCCCGATCGAGAAGGTGGTTGCTAATTTTACCTTTCATCATGTATCAAAAAACTTATTAGACGAAATCCAATTAATTATCATTGTATAGTCACTTAGGAATTTACCCGAATAGGTGTGTTCTCTCTAGCAAGTATTCTGGTGTTGGCCAAATTTATTTGGCGCAATTTCGAATATACATTCAGTTTATTATTTTTTTCTTCACGACATGGGCATCATATGATATATATATATTCTACGAATCATCCATCTTGGCATATTTTTAAAACGTGTCAAAGATAGATGGGACAGATGGCACATAATCTATATAATAATAACATAACATAAGTTATACCCCATCCGTCCCACTTATAATAAGTCCGCTAAGTATTATAATAGCTAGACTCAGTTTTATTCAATCGGACTCTTTATAAACAAGAAGGAAGGAATATTAAATAGAAAATGCTACTCTACCCAACACGGACATATTTAATGTGTCCACGGTTAACGTAACAATAAGATATATAATGAAAATTATTATTAATATACCTTATAGACCTAAACCTTACAAAACAAATTACACCCTACTAAAAAATTAATCTCTAAATGGAAAAATTATTGACGTGGCACTATCAAGTCAGCCATTGGCACATTTAGCGCATTCATAATAATAATATCCAAATGAAAGTTCTTTGATACATAGTAGCAAACACAACTTAAACCAAATTATTTAAATACATATTTTGACGAGTATACTATTTATTTTAGTAGTAATATTAATAATATGAGTAATGCTCCAATGCCTTCCGTGGGCATGCTTAATATGCCCACGGATGATGTGGCATTGGAATATATAAGGAAGTTAATAAAAACTCTACCAAAAATAATTAAACCCTACTATAAAAAAACTAAACCCTAATATAAAAAACTAAACCCTAAAAGGAAAAATTGCAGACGTGGCACTGTCACATCACTAGTGGGCACATTAACATTTCTATTAATAATATATGTTTATTGAATGAACTTTCTTGAACTTTCCAAAATTTTATCTATGATTATTAATAAAATGAAATAGTAAAATATTTAGCCCATGTTTGGTTCACATTTTTTTGGATAAATGGAAAATGTACAAGTATTACGAGGAACCCGGAGGCCTAGGCTCACTAAAGCTAAGCCAATCTCTGGCAAAGTCCCTACCAGAGTTAAAGTTCAAAATATCATCTACACTAAGCCTGCCTCTACCTCGTCCGGGAGCTGAACTTCGACCTCTACCTCGGCCACTCTGAGTTCCACGACCTCGGACACTTTGGGTTGCTCGACCTCGACCTCGTCCAGGCGCCAACCGCCGCTCTTGACTGTAAAATTCTTGAGAGTGGCGTGCGACAATCCTAGGGTCAAGGTTGGCCGAACTTGAAGTTTCACCTTCCAAGAATTCCCTAGAAGTACGGTCAAGGTGCCTCAAGTTCGAACTAGGGGTAGCCGACGTCGAAAACTCAGCTTCCGATAAAATATGTCGTTTCAACTTCGGACAGCGATCAAGGACTGTCTCGTAGATGCTCGCTACCCCGCACGAGCTCTTTAAATTCATTCTGAAGCTGCCAGGAGTCATTCCCATATTGCTCCTTGTAACTTCGGCACCGAGCCTTGAGGTCCTTAACCTTACTATAGGTCTCAGAAATCGCGGATCCCCCAGCTCGGTGAATTATGGCCTCATACTCCGTATGCTCCTCAACCATCGCCTTGAAAGTTTTGATGTCGTCCAGAGCTTGTTGGTACTTGTCATCGAGCTCCAGATACCTAGCATGCACTTCGTCAAGTTTTTCCCGAGCCGCTCGAAGTCTCACTCCAGCCTCGACCTTGATGTTATCAGCTTTTTTTTTCCAGTTCGAAGCATCGATCTCGGCTACTTCAACAGCTCGACGAAGTTCGGATATTTCTCTCATGAAGTGAGAAGCATCGTAAAAATCAGGAGCAGACTACAAAGAATAGATACAAGCAAGTTTCAACAAGAGGCGTTTTTATTTAAAGCCGAATACGGCAAAAGAAGCGCCACCCTAACGGTGACGAAGTACAAGGCTAAAAACAAAAAAAAAACAAAAAAAAAGGGGAGAAAGAACACATGGGAGGAGTCAGTTAAACCCCTTCATGGTTTCCTTCATCCCTGCCGACCTCTGGTTCGGCGTCGTGTTCCCCTGACCTCCCTCCAGTGGCGTCGGTGGCAGCCCGACGATCGCGGCCTCCAGCTTGTCATCCTTGTCGACGGGACAATTCCGAACCGCCGTCTCCGATAGAAGGGACCTCTGCTCGGCCAGCCTTTCCACCACTGGTACCTTTGAAGTGCTCTCCACAAGCACCTCGGCATATTCCCGCAGCATCTCCTCTTCAGAGCATGCCTCATACCCATACTTGGCCTTATCCAGGCTTGGGTAATCCTGGGCAATCAAGTCAATGACTGCGGCAGAGACCGAAGTGCTCATAGCACCTACCAGTTTTGTAACGGCCCTACTAAAGTGGCGGGACCGGAATATACGCTCAGCAAAAGCCCGGAGCATCCCACCTTGGCCAGCAACCGCACGGGCCATCTTCTCCCGCTCCTCAACGAGCTAAGCCTTCAACTCCGTAACTTCGGCCTCCAGGTCGGACGCCTTCTTCTTTGCCTCTTCGGTGGCGGCGAGGGCCACAGCCTCCTGTTTCGCCGCCATCTTGGCCTTCGACTCAGCCGCAACCACCTTTGCCGAAAGATCGGCCTTCGCTGCCTCTACCTCGGCAGAGAGTTTCCGAAATTTGGCAACTCCATCAGTAACGAAGTTCGCCAAGCTGTTCAGTCCGGCCACAGCCACCTCGGCCTCCTGCACAAAGAAAAGAAATGTTAAAACACACACCTGACATAAATGTCTAATCAACCAACCAGTACTCACCTCTGGGAATGACATCTCCTGGCCGGACAACTGACCATCCCCATATGCCCCCACCTCATCGATCGAGGGGAGCTGAACTCCCCGAATTGGACGAACCACAATTTGAGGTGGAGGCGAATCGCCCCGAGGTGAAACTGGCTGTGAGCTCTCTGAAACTGACCTAGTCAGGTCGGTTGCTCTCTCGGCCGACGTACCAGACACCGTCTTCTCCACGGCAGGAGAGGGCCTCGCCCTCTTCTTTTTTCTCTGTACTGCAGCCTGGAGATCTTGGGGATTCACTGCAAACATAAAAAATGTTAAACCTCGAACAGACAACACCTCGTGTAATATATGAAGCAGGGCCTCACCCAAATCCGCAGTCACAGTGCCGTCATATGGGCTCAGCCCATACCTCGCAAGATCGGCCTCGGAATAATCCCTCTCAATAAGGCCGAGGTTCACCAAGCTCATCTCAAGATCACTGATTGGTTTCTCAGTGACTTGAGGCATAAACTTGACCTTAGACCAAGGATATAAAGGCACCCCTTCAGTCCGGCAGAAGAAAATTTTCTTCTGCCAGTTCGGTATCTTGGAGGGTGTCTCTAACTTAAACCTATTAATAGGGGAAAGGTAAACCCACCCCGTCAGACCCCGCTTAGGTCTAAAAAACTTAAGCAGCAATTCTAAAGAAGCCAAACCACCAAGGCGGCCGACCTCAACATAAAACCCGACGACCTGCTTCACTGAGGGCGGCGCCAACTGCCCTACGGACAATTCGAGCTTCTCTAGAAGTTCGACAAAAATATAATTCAAATGAAAGCGAAGACCGAAGTGAAGATAGTCTTCGTACACAGTAAAAAATCCTACAGGAGGCGAACTACCCCTATCATCTATACATGGCAGAACCAACTCCGTCGACTCCGGAAATAAAAATTTCCGAGCCAAACTCTGCATATGCGACTCACTCATGGTGGAGGCATATTGAAGGGCGGCGTCGGACCTAACTAAGGGAAGGAATTCGATTTCTCGAAGGCTGGGCGGGATCAACGAACGTGTGTACACATTTAAAAATACCCTCGCCGGAAATACCCTAGACGGCGAGGGCGAAACTCCTGTGTTCACCTTATCCATATCTACCGGGAGAGAAGATGAAGAAGAAGACATTACAGAGGAGGAAACTTACTTGTTGCAGCTTTCACAAAAATTTCACAGAAAT
The DNA here is from genome assembly GCA_001642375.2 of Mentha longifolia. Lineage (NCBI taxonomy): Eukaryota > Viridiplantae > Streptophyta > Magnoliopsida > Lamiales > Lamiaceae > Mentha > Mentha longifolia. The sequence goes on from CM038116.1 coordinate 34,327,056, forward strand.
ATGGTGCGAATGGCGGCAGCAGATACAGAACTCTGACTCAGGGTTTTTACTCTCTCTTAAGTCGGTACAGTAAATTGGGGGAAAAAAATGTTTGAAGGCGTATGCTGGATGCTTTTATAAGCACATATTTCGCCTTTTCAAATCCCGCCTCTTCACCTGCCCGCATAGGGAAGCGACACGTGTCCCACTTACTCTGGATTCCAATAGTCGCGCCCCTCCATCTCCAGCCTATTCAAGCTCGACCTCGTCCAAACGAGGCGGTATGCATTTCGACTTCGTTGAAATCCTAATTTCGACGGGGTAATACAGCTCGTACTCGACCTCGTATAAATGAGGCGGTATGCATTTCGACTTTGTCAAAATCCTAATTTCGGCTGGGGCAATCCAGCTCGTACTCGAGCTCGTATAAACGAGGCGGTATGCATTTCGACTTTGTCAAAATCCTAATTTCGGCTGGGGCAATCCAGTTCGTACTCGACCTCGTCTAAACGAGGCGGTATGCATTTCGACTTCACCGAAATCCTAATTTTGACGGGGGCAATGCAGCTAGCACTCAACCTCGTCTAAACGAGGTGACATGCATTTCGACTTCGTCGACATCCTAATTTCGACTGAGGCAATACAATTTGATCCCAACCTCGTCTAAACGAGGCGACATTCACTTCGACTACGTCGAAATCAAAATTTCGATGGGGGCAATGCAGTTCAATCCCTACTTCGTCTAAAAGAGGCCATATGAACTTCGACTACGTCCAAGCTATAAATCCTGTCCTCGCTTCTATACCTTTTTGGGGGGCATGTGATAGGATACGGCCTAGCCACTAGGCCCAAGCACCGGCCCAATATAATTGGACCTCGGCAAATAAGCTCGGCCTAGATGAGCTCGGCTCAGTGAAAGGCCCAGAAGACACTTCGGCTCAATCCAGCAGCGCAACCCAAGAGCATAGAAGCTCGGCCAACCCACGATCTCCAACCCACGATTGCTGAGGTGGCGCCCCATGACCTCGGCTGTAACTGCTACTGGGTGCCTATAAATAGTGATGCTAGGATAGATTGAAACATACATTATGTAACTTGAGAGTATTAATACAAGAAACTCCTTTCTCCGTGGACGTAAATCAAATCAAAGATCGAACCACGTAAACTCTTGCGTTCTTTATTTTCCCTTCGTATAAATCACTCTAAAATTCCACGATCGATCAATTCCGGTAATGACTTGCCATGGTCGCCTGTAACTTCATTAAATCAGATTCGTGTATTCATAAAGGGTTTCTTCTGGATTATGTTTTTTTTTTCAAATTCTGATAAAAAACTATGAATTGAATACGGGAGCACCCAATTCGTGTAATCGGAATTCGTGTATTCAATCCAGTGTAGCAGCAGGTTCCAGTGAGTGCTCGTGGTGATCGCCGGCGGCTCGTGGTGGTCGCCGATATCGGCTTGTGGTGGTTACCCGTAGCAGTGAAAATTGGTGTTCAATTCTTCTCATTGATTTTTTTCTGCTTTCGTTTTATATTTCTATCTAAATAATTAAGCAAAGTAAGGATAGTTTAGTAACAATGGTTAGTATTTAGTTTTTTTTTATTCTTGTGGCTACTTTTTTGGGTTTGCAATAACAAATGGGCTATTTTGAGGGTTCCCGTTGAATTTTTAACTTTTATTTTTTATGATATTAGCTATGTGAAAAAAACTTAATTAGAGATACCTCTACTTCTAAAGGCATGAAGCGGTTGCTAAATTAATACGACGCCATATTATTTGGAAATCTAAATGTGTGAAAAGTATATCGAATAAGGTAAAATTGTAAGGATATATACTTCAACTTTATACTCCATTATTTATATTTGGGCATAGAAAAGTTTAGGTCAACCAAATAAAATTTCATCCCGTTCGACCATTTTTTCCATCTTCGTGTTTATCCGTACACATAAAATTATCACTTACCATGAAGTAATTATATCATCGTTAAAGGAAAAATTGTTTTGTTTGGCATAAGTTTGTGTTGTCTTTTGTATTCCATTTGTTTCATTTTGAGTCATGTTTAATGTGTTTCTTTTCATTTTATAGTCGGGTAAAATTTGATTCGTATTGTAGAATTGGGGAAGGATGGGGCGAAATTGAGGAAAAGGGGCTAGCGCTTGAAGAAGGAATGGAGAAAAACAAGTTCGAAGGAAGAAATCGGAGAATTTAAAAAAAAGGGAGGTTCACAACCATTGGCACTCAGCGGTCGTTGGACAATTCACGGAGGATAAAGATACGAAAAGATCCCCAGTGATCGCGGGCTTTGAGTGGTCACTGGGCCGAAAGAAATTAGTAGTCAGAAACATCACCTCTCAATGGTCGCTAGCAAATTATTCCAAGAGCATAGAGCGGTCGCCGGACCCTCGTTAATTTGAAGACCCAACGATCACTGCCACCAATTAAATTTCAGGATTTTTGTTGACTGTAATTTTGTGAAACTATAAATACTAAGCTCAGTACACGAAAACATATGGGACAAAATGTAAAATAACCATTTAAGATAATAGATGAAAAAAACTAGCCACTAACTTATAAATATATAAAAACTAGCCACATTTACATGACTAATCTCTCGTTTAGCATATTCTCTTTTACAAAATAATAATATATTTGGAATCCAACAAAATCTATCATAATACAATATTTTTGATTTTTTACTTCAAAAAATATTTCCAAGCTTATATGCTTGGATAATAATCCAAAACAAATCCTATATGCAATTATTTATTTTTATTTTTTCAGTGTTTGTGTAGCTTAACACAACATGTGCACAAATCTACTATAGTCAAACTAAAATGGATGACTTAAGTTAACATAATTAAAATTCAAATTAATTTTATCACTGCTCTTATGAGTTAGATATTTATCGTCTCAGAAATTTATCTACCCATGAGAAATAATAACTTCAATATTATGTGCACAATGTTAGTTATAAGCTTATATAAATAAATCATAGGTTATAAATGAACTTTAATGTGTCTGCGTGTTGGTCTAGTGGTAGGGGGTTAAATGCTTGGATTAAAGGTCCCGAGTTCGAGTCCTCCATGATGCGGCCTTAAAATTTGCCAGATTAAAAAAAAAAAAAAAAAAAAAAAAACAACAACAACAACTTTAATAAAAGTTAATAGGTTGTTGATCTTATTATTATTTTTTTATTGTGTCAAGTATTATCAGTTTGCCATCTAATTAAATTGGACTATTTTATGCTAATAAATACTGTAGCAAACAAAAAAGACTATATCATATTCTTCTATGGTAGTTCCTCATAGATACAATCATTTAAAATAAAGGTTAAAGGAGAATTATGCATTTTGATGATATACATGATTAAAATGCATCACAATGTTTAGAGATCCATGCTTATTATTATCATAGTAACTTAATATTTTATATTTCTATATTCTTCAAGTTAGTTTCTAACACTACGTAGAAGCAGATAAAGCTATCGCTTTCTAACTATCATAAAGGACAAATCATTATCAATCTTGGAACGGATCCAGTTTCATATTTAAATTAGGTTATCCATCCTCTTAAAAAGTCACACAAGAGAGAAGGACCATGCATGTATATATTAAGTTCAAGAACTTTTTTCAAATCGATGTGGAATATATAGACAGGTGACTTCAACATAGCGAATACAATAATACCACTACAAATCGAAAATAAACTTGTCTTTCTAATTTTATGTTTTTTTTTTTTAAATACAAAAGATACTAAGCACAGATATTTAGATAGGTAAAATATTGCACAATTAATCAACACTCCTGCTAGATGGACATGCTTACAAAATTTTAACAACGATTGCATATTACCATTATATAATTATTGTTATTTTTTTACTTTTCTTCATGGTAATTCTTCTTCTAATATTTAAATAAAAGTTCAAACTCTGAACTAATAAGGATTATTGTAAGCAATCTTCAAACTAATTTTCTTTCTTTTCTTTTATAACTTCAAAATAGTTTATGGTTTTTTCTTCTTATGTTGGATACACAAACCAAATTCAGAACAAAAGAAATAGCACAAAATAGAGATATTGAGATTGAGACTTAATTTATGCTCACGGACTCCAACACGATCAATAAAAAAACATAAAATTTATATCTTCACTTGAAGACGACTCTTGAGATGCTAAATCGTCAAATGCTTCTCACTCTATGCGTTATGAAATTCCATGGCTGCTTGATGCGTCCATCGGGTGCAAAAGAATATGGCGGTAAAAGAATAAATGACACCAACTCGTAATCAATTAAAAAAATCTAAAATCTATAACATGAATAATGAATAGTAAAACAAATCAATTCACTTTTGCACCGTCATACATTCACTAATAGCGGAGTTATCAATTTTGAAATCACATATAAGAATCATAAGGCACAAAATCATAATCCTCAATAGGCACAAAACCTACATACCAAACACAAACTAACTTCAGGCAACGAAAAAGGATATATTCACTCATGAGTCATGACCAAACAAAAAAGGAAGAAAATTTAATACCGTACGTTGATTCTATGGCTATCAAATGGGGTAAAAGTCTAGAAACGATAACCATAGTTATATGGCGATCAATTATTGGTAAAACATGATAATAGAAAGTCGATGAAATCTTAGGAAATAGTACAAACGCATATATTTAATTCTTTGATTTAACTTTATGCATGCAGTTACTGAATTCCAAGGAGAGCTACCAAAAGCCATAGGTGATAAGAGCTTGCTTTGTTTTCTCATCAACTGATCCCACAACGCCCTCACGGACAGAAGCCATATGTTTTTACTTTCAGATGCATTTAGTTATTAGGTTTGAAAATCAAATTTAATAGTATGCATGAGATGATTAACTCGTAATACATATTCTTCCTTAATTACTTATATGACAACTATAACTAATAATAAATTATTTATTCCCTTCAAATTTCCATATTGCCCTTAAAATTAAATTTATAGTAGGGACATAATAGGTAAACCAAAATTTGTAAAACAAGACACTTTTATAATAGGGTATAGATAAGACAAAAATACCCTTAATGAGATCGATCGAGCCCGACACATGAGCTCGATCGAGCCCAACACACTAAAGATCGATCGAGCCCTCAAGCCCAACACACTAAGGATCGATCGAGCCCTCGAGCCCAACACACTAAGGATCGATCGAGCTTAGACCGGGCTCGATCGAACTCTATCGCCGCCAACACAATGGGGATCGATCATGAGTCGCCGGCGAGATGTAAGAAATGTAACGCGGCTGAGAAGGGGGAAAAAGGAGGCACGGTGGTGACGGGTGTTGTGGTTGTGCTAGACGAAGAAAAAAAATGGGGTGGGGGGTTGAGGTGGGCAATGGGTAGGTTTTTTTTTTGTTTTTATTTTGTTTTGTTTTGTTTTTTTTTAAAGGGTATTTTTGTCTAAGTGGCTAGTTTTTATATATTTTTAAGTTGATGACTACTTTTTTATTTTTGCTATCTTAAGTGGCTATTTTCTATCATTACCACGAAAGGTATCTACTTTGAGCACTATTTATAATTTTCCTAGTTATTTTCTTTCGCATATTGAAGAATGGATTAAGGGTTTGGATATTTAGCTACTTGGATTCGTATATGCAATTAATGGTATGGCTTCTTTATATTTTCGTGATTGATTTTACTATAAGACGAATTCGATACTCTTGGTCGCATGCATGTTGATGGGTAGCTAAATTTCCTCTCTGAGGTTTAGGGATTTAGAATCAGTGACTTGTGAACTATTACATACTTATTGATTATTGAGTGCATTGTTATCTTATCTAGTTCAACTTCGAATATGTGAGTTAATAAGTTGTTGTCTAAGTACGGTAGTTAATTAATTAGTCAACTAGAGAGAATAACTTGGTAAAGTGTTTGAGTGCACATGATAATTCATATAATAAGTTAGATTGTTGAGGAAAGATGTCCTGAATCCTAGGCTTTAATCATATGAATTTCTTACGTGTTGGTTTTTTAAATACTTGTCCTTAATTTAAGTCTTAGTTAATTCATTAAAATCATTTGGGATATATAGAATGTTCGAGTTGTGTTTATTTTTTATATTTGTGTTAGTACATATAATTGAAAAGCCCTATTAAATTTTTCTTGATATTTGACTAGAGTTAGCGTATATGTACTTGATCAATCTGGTCATATTGCGAGTAATCTAGAGTATACATTTAGGTTTTGTCTCATATTATTATGCAATAGGACACTTATTTTATGATAACATCAAAACCAAAAATCGTACGTGGAAGTATATAAAATAAAATTCTATAAATTAAAAAAAAAAGGGTTAATGTCATGAAAATACATGAACTTTGCCCCCCATTTCATTTTTTCCATAAACTTTCAAAAATCTATATTAATACACGAACTTTGCTTCTTGTCCATTTTTTCCATAAAGTTGAATTTGAGTGAAGTAAAGAAGCCCACCACCTGTTTGTAGAAATGCCAAGATGAAGAAAAAAACATCAAATGAGAGCAGCTGCGCCTTAGGTGAAACCACTGCCCTGAAAACGATTTAGGCCGACAAAAGTGCGCTAGTCCAACAGCCTAATCGTCCCCAAGGGTTTACACAGCTACCAATCGATGCGTGCACACTATCAGCAATTGGTTGTAGACTATAGGAACAAGTGATCAATTTAGGAAACGGAAAGATGAAGAGATATCTAAGAAGTATGAATCTATCTTTTCTATCTCTGCATAAATGATGAGGATTCCAGAAAAATATATAGAGAGATAACAATAGATGAGAATGCCGTTATTCAGAGAAAGAAATATGAATAATAGAGAGAAGATGTCCATTTCCAACAAAAAGAACACTAGCATTATAACATAGTCAAGACATTGTACTGGAGGTCACATCCACATACAAAGAAGCCAAAAATTAGATAATACGGAATACTTTTGTCGGCCTAAATTGTTTTCAGGGTAGTGGTTTCACCCAAGGTGGAGCTGCTCTCTTTTAAGGTTTTTTTCTTCACCTTGGCATTTCTACAAACAGGTGGTGGGCTTCTTGACTTCACTCAAATTCAGCTTTATGGAAAAAATGGACAAGAAGCAAAGTTCGTGTATTAATATAGATTTTTGAAAGTTTATGGAAAAAATGAAATGGGGGGCTAAGTTCATGTATTTTCATGACATTAACCCAAAAAAAATGGTGTACATTGAGGAGTTTCTAAGCAAAATCCGTTGAAGGTAGACAGAAACTAGTTTAATTACCATACGGTCCATTAAACATTTGCTTATTCAACTCTCAAATTTAGCGTCATGACATACATTACAAGTAAAATTAATCATCACGTTCCTCAAACTACAAAATACTCCATCCACTAATTGTGAGATAATTAAACTAAACACTTTGACTTTGTATAGATTTTTTTTTTTTTTGAAAGAAACGTCATCATATACTACCTTCATCCCATTATATTAGTTCCCTTTCCGTTTTGGTCCGTCCCATCATATTAGTCTCCTTTTCTAAAATGACAAAAAATATTTAGCTACAATTAACTCTTTTTCCTTAGAATTGATTATAGCCACATATTCTCTTCTTCCTTGATTTTTGTGTCCATCTAAAGAGGACTAATACAATGTGATAGAGATAGTATAACATATCAACCCCTTACGGGGACTTTGACTTTGTATAGTTGATCCTCTATAAATACATATTAGTCCAACCGATCCTGTTAACATTAACACAGTTTTTCATATTTTCAGAAAATAAAAATGTATTCTCTACAGTTGCCAGTTCCTCTAGCTCTAGCAGCAAGCATGAGTTTTGGTCCCTCTGCATATCCAAAAACTCTTGTAAAGTCATGCAAAACAAACTCTTCTCTTTTAAGGTTCCCTTTGGTATGGAACCAAAAATGTGGTGTTTCAGCAAGTTACAATGAGGCAGCAGCTGCAGGTGTAGAACCGGAACTAATGATGCCCAAACACGTCGCTGTGATAATGGACGGAAACAGAAGATGGGCCAAAAGCAAAGGTCTGCCGGTGTCTGATGCGCACCGAGCTGGAGGAAAAGCCCTCAAGCAACTCTTTCTCAACTGCCTGAAATCCGGAGTCAAAGTTCTCACAGTTTTTGCATTCTCCACCGAAAATTGGGTTCGTCCCAAGGTACAATTCTTTTCTTCAGACAACTTTCTTTTGCCTTGAGAACTAGGTACGTACTCCCTCGGTCCCCTTATGACGAGCCTCTTTTTCGTCCCATTCATCTTGGGCTCTTTCCTATTAAAAAAATAATTAGAGACTGAAAATTGGGTTCGTCCCAAGGTACAATTCTTTTCTTCAGACAACTTTCTTTTGCCTTGAGAACTAGGTACGTACTCCCTCGGTCCCCTTATGACGAGCCTCTTTTTCGTCCCATTCATCTTGGGCTCTTTCCTATTAAAAAAATAATTAGAGACTTATTACATGAATTAGACTATGTTACTAATATCTCCGGTATAATTTGAATTATTAAACGTCTTGATACTTTATTTAATTTAAGATGAAACATCAGTATGTTTTTATTGATGTATGATGCTCTAGTTTTAAGAAAAATAATATATGCATTAAAATATTAAATTATACTCCCTCCGTCCTCCATCTGTTGAGCCTATTGATTTTTTAGCTTATTTTGAAGCTTTATGATAATAGATTTTAAATTGAATTTTTAGAGTTTAGTCACTCGTAGTACCTTGTAGAAAAACTAAACTTCAAAAATACACTTTTAAATCTATTACCACAAAGCTCTAAAATTAATTTAAAAGCCAACGGGTTCAACAAATAGTGGACGGAGGGAGTACATTTTATTTCTAATTAATACTCACTTAAAAACCTACACAATAATAAAAAATAAAAATTAAAAAAAAAATTAAAAAAAAAGAAACTCGTTTTAAAACAGAGAGAGTATGCCGGAGAGATGGAGTAATCAATTGTAATAACAATGAATAAACAGGAAGAAGTTGACTTTCTCATGGATCTCTTCCGCGAGTCACTCACAACCTTAACTGAGAAGCTAATGGAGTAAGTTTCCTTTTCTTCTTTTCTTTTTATTTTCTGTTTTCATTTTCCAAGTTGCTACTTGCTAACACATTCTAATATCTTACACCAAATGAATGATGAGGAACAGAAATGAAGTGCGGTTATCTTTCATTGGGAGAAGAGAGCGGATTCCGCAACTGCTGCAAGAGCTAATGTCTGACGTCGAGGATAGTACAAAAGGCAACAACAGAATGCACCTTGTGATGGCTACTGACTACAGTGGTCGATACGATATGACTGAAGCGACGAAGAACATTGCGACGAAAGTGAAAGACGGGGGTTTTGCAAGTTGAAGACATCGACGATGCCGTTTTAGAGCAGCATCTCGAAACCCTGATTTGATGATCAGAAGCAGTGGTGAATTGAGAGTGAGTAACTTCATGCTGTGGCAGTTGGCATACACGGAGCTGTTCTTTACAAAGAAGCTCTTTCCTGAATTCGACGACACTGATTTTATGGAGGCTGTTACTGCGTTTCAGCAGAGACAAAGACGCTTTGGTGACCAAAAGAAGTAGAATAATTATTTGATTTCACATAAATTCATGTGTTTCGAATTGAAAAGTCTTCTAAGTTTTAGTTCCTTTTCTCTGTTAAATGAATTACATTTATTTGACTCTTAGTCACTTTTAAAGAACTAGCAGTGATTAAGTGTGTTGCATGTATAATCTCTCATTCACGTTATTCTTTTTATAAAAAAAATAATATATTTTGAATCTCACAAACTCTCTAAGAGTGAAATTCTTTTAATTTCTAATTTCAACAAAATATTGTAATATATATCCTTAGAAAATAATCCAAAAATGAAATAGTACGTTGTTACTTTACAAAATTATTTATTGTTTCAATGTTGAGATTGTATAGATTAACTTGACTTGTGCATAATCTTCTTCAATCAAACCAAGTGGTTGGATATAAATTAAAGTGATTAATTATAAAAGAGAAATAATTTGTATATGATTTTCTTTTTCCTTATAAAATTCTCAAATTTATATAATATATTTGATTTTTTTTCTATAAATTCATGTAATATACCTAATTACAATGGTTTAAAATCATGTTTGACTTTTTTTTATAAAAACGTGTAATTTTCTAAACCTTGTTTTATTTATTTTTCTATAAATTTGTGTATAATAATACGATATGACATTATTGATCTTAAACTAAATTATATAACATGGGCAAAATAGGTAAACCAAAATTTATAAAACAAGAGACTTTTATAATACGGTATAAATTAGAAGATAAATCTAACATTTCCTTCATTCACACAAATACTATCTGAATAGATGCACGATAGAAAGGTAAAACCCGAGGTGAGAAAATAAGTGAAGTATATGATTAGAATATGGTCCCCAGCTTTCACTTCCACTCTTACAGGACGGTTCGCATCAAGTTGACTGCATGTAAGTCTTCGGCCCTTAGACCTAGGATAGCACCTGCACTCGTAGAATTCTACACCTGCCAAATGAAGCCTACCCAGACCATAGGTGTCTTCTTAACCAAGTTCCATCAGAAAATGGAGCATGGGTACGACAGTACAGAGTGTCTGGATGGGAAGGAATTTTCCAGATGACCTTATCGCTACCCGATGCCTTGCAGGAAGATACAGCGAAAATGAAAATGTTCTCCGAATTGATTAAGCCTCTTTGGTTGCTTTTTGGAGCAGATTTTAATGTATGTGATCACGACATCATTACTCCTGGCTCTTTTGACTGTGTATGTCAAAGAGGGTATAGCAGTGATGGCAAGTTAGGGGGAAATGGGTGCACAAGGTTGCAACACCTCAAGATTCTCCAATTTGCCTTAATAGGTAATATTTTAAATCCTAAGCATATGATTAGCTTATAAGTTTTAATTAATGAGATGAGTGGCTTCTTCACGCAGGTTTGAAAAAGCTACTCTTGTTCTGTTTTTGTTTGCTCAGGGTGTTTGAAAAGAGAAAGAGCATAAAAAGAAAAGAAGATCTCTTCAAACACCTTCTCATGCAACAACAAACGAGCGAGGACACGTTTGGAAAAACAAAACTTTTCACTGCAAATGAATTGGCCAAAGATGAATAGCTTCAACGAAAGCTAAATCCACTACTACAAAAATGCACATAGATAACGGTTTTAATCCATTATCTATATGAGTTGAAAACCGTTATCTATAGTACAATATACATAGCGGTTTGAAACCGTTATATAAATGGTTTTAGAACCGCTATGTATATATGTGTATAGATAACGGTTTTATGAAACTGTTATGTATGTATGTTACTAGCCGTTATGTATGACTAGGCATATATAACGGTTTTGATGAGTGACCATTATCTATACTTACTGTAAAATTTAAATTTATTTTTGCTGATTTATGTAATTTTTATTTCATTTTGTTAATTACATGCTTTCATTTAATGCAAAAAATAAACATTAAAAATCAATTATTTTAGAAAATACTGAATTTTATTATCCAAAATAGTCAAGATGTCACAAAGTTTAATAGTGTCATACATAAAAGTCATCCAATCTAATCTACAACTAAATTAAAACAACCACTCGTATGCAAAATTACAAAATCATCACCAAAGAAATCAATACTCCAACACTCAAAATGTAACTTCTTCTTCCAAATCTTCAAGAATGGCAACAAGTTGTCAACAAGGAATTCATCAACCTGAATATGAAGAACCAATCTTTAAATTAATAGATTAGTAAGAAATTGCATCAAATCAATCTATTAAAGAAATGGCATTCGGCAAACCTGTTACTTTGTAAAGATCACTTAACACCTACTACATGGAGCTAAACATAATGTACTATGGAATTACGAAAATTTTCTATAACACCTACTACATGGAGCTATTAATAGAGAATTTTTTTGAACTTCTCATGACCTTAATGATTGAGCAGCCACATAGCAATATTCTTAAGTTATGAATTAAAAATTAAACAAAACTCATCACTTTGGGATTAAAAAATATGATCACGACTAGCATACAAGAAATTGCTTACTTGTTCTCATATTTCAATTTTTCACCTTCTTCCTATGCTTTGATCAAAGACAGTCTCTTCCCCGTAGCTACGTACGCAAGCACGTCATCTATATGGACACAAAAGGATATTATAAGAGAATCAAATTAGCATAGAAAAAGAGCTACTACTGCTGATGGAAATTCCTTCCAAAATAACCAAACTGGATCACCTAGAAAATTGATACAGTAAGTATAAAGTTGATTCCACATGATTACAATAAGTATACTTATCATGAAAGAGCATTAACAGCACGTAAATATACAAAAGCCTGATACCGAGAAGAAATGAATTGAGGAGGAAATACAAGAGAACACTCACAAAAACTCTACACTCTATGGAATCCACCAAGGAAGTGAGAGGAAAATAAAACAAGAAGAAAATACTTCTTCTATAGACTAGTCGAGAGACTAAAAAGAGGGATTTTTTATTCAAGATCTTCACCATAAGAACTCCCACATACACTTATTTATATTAGTCCCTTACACTTTTTCACTACCCACATTCAAGATACATTAATAACTCATAATTGTAAGCTAAAGAGATGAAAAGTTTTTCATTTGCAGATTTTCGGTTTTCACAGCCACCTTGTAGTAAATTGGCCGTAACTCTCTCTAGAAAATTTCAAATGACCTTTCGTTTGATGTTCTAGAAACTAGACTCAAAGGGCTTCGAAACCATGTTGGCCAATCAGCCTCGTAAGGCCCGAGAGAAAGCAGTTTATTGCTCGAAGTCAACCCAGCTGCTGCGCTTTTCTGAATTTCTGCACTTTCAACTATGGGGCCATTACCTTTATTTTAATGTGGCGATTTCTTTCCTTGATCAGTCGCTTCTGCTGCTGTAAAACTCGCCCTCGAGTTTGCTGCACACTCATCCTCATCTTCACCATGATATGGCGATAAGTCAGCCACATTAAAGGTGGCAGAAACTCCATAATCTCCAGGGAGTTCAATTTTGTATCCAAAATAAACACTAGCAAATGATTAAAGTAGTATAATGATAGTGGGATGGATACAGTTTCAAACAGCTTCTATGTATTAGATGTATCTCTAACTTATAGAAAAGCTAATACAAGTATTAATTAATTAACCAAACTCCAAAATAAATATAATTAATAAGGTGGAATGGATCATTAAGAAATTGAGTGCAATTTTTAAATCAATTAGATAAGGTTAGATAGTTTTTACACTGTATACATAGACTGTTATACATCAGATTCTTGTGCATTACATGTAAATGCATTCATCAATTATCAAATACAAACAAACAGTTCTTTTGCCCCAACGGAAGAACAAAACAAACAATATGCATAAGTGGGGATGGAAATGGTTAGCAAAATGGGAACATAATGATACCATACTGATAGTCTATTGGGCTGGGTAAACCTTTTTTGGATGGGTTGGTCTTCTAAGGTCCGGCCGCATAGTGCAGTGGGGTAATGCAATTTTTTATTTATATAAATAGATACATTAACAAATTCAAAGAAATGATATGTTGCTCCCCATTCGTGGGCACCTTCGTCGTTTTATCACTTTGGCATTATTTTGTTCGGTTTTTCAATTGTTTTATATTCTAGTACCTTAGAAATTAATATAGAAATTATAAAATCTAAAAAACCAAAGCTCAATTTATTATTTTTTATTTTACTTCAAAAATGAGTAATAAAACAAATCAAGCTTTGATATTTATTTGTTTTTAAAATTTTATGATTTCTATATTAATTTCTAAGGTACTAAAATATAAAACAATTGAAAAAATCGAACAAAGTAATGCCAAAAAGATAAAACAACGAAGGTGCCCACAAATGGGAGAGTAGTATATCATTTCTGAACAAATTCATATACCTAATAAATATTAATTGACTAAATAAATAGGGATGCCCTTTGATAAAACATAAAATAGATGTATGAACCTATGAACTAATAAAAATTTGCTGATACCAATGTCACTTATGTTTTGAGTGTAAATAAACTATTACAACAATTGGGAAATAAGTTGGGAGTTAATCGAGATGATGATAAAGCATAAATACAATAAGTTTCATGTAAAGAAGATTTAAACACATACTCGATATGTTGGAATCATTTTGGCTTCAATAAAATAGCATTTTGAATGATATAGTGAAAACTCGTAAGAAGTAAAATGTTTTCATATTACGAGTCAGCTAGAGTATATATTTACGTTAAAACAGGTTGCCCGATACATGGTAAGTGAGCTTTAGTACCCTTCTACTCTCTTATACAACCTCCGTTTTTTTCAAGTTGTTACACTTTTTATAGCAATTTTTTAAGCTTTTTCAAACGTCTTGATGATGAGTTTTAAAGAACTTTTCAAGTGTTGTAGTTACCCGTAAAAGAAAAAAATCTTTAAAAAGTTCTTTTAAAACTCATCATCAAGACGCTTGAAAAAATTACTATAAAATGTGTAACAATTTGAAAAGAACAGAGGTAGTATATAAAACCAAATAGACCCTAAAGATAAATGGTAAACGTGTAACAATTTTATCTCATATTATTATGCAATAGGCCAATTATTTTATGTTAAAATCAAAATAAAAAATCGTGGAATTATATAAAATACAGATTCTATAAATTGAAAAAATCTTGTACATTGAGGAGTTTCTAAAGCAAAATCGGTTGAACGTGGACAGAAACCAATTAAATTATATATCCTACGGTTCATTAGACATTTACTTATCCAACACTCTAATCTAGTGTCGTGACGTACATAACAAGTAAAATTAATCATAACGTTCCTAAAACTACACAATACTCCACCCACTAATTGTAAGATAATTAAACTAAACTCTTTGACTTTGTATAGTTATTCATCTCCTTACATATATTAATCCAACCAATCCTATGAACATTAACAGAGTCTTAAAAGCCCATATAATATTTTCAGAAAATAAAAATGTATTCTCTACAGTTGCCAGTTCCTCTAGCTCTAGCAGGAAGCATGAGTTTTGGTCCCTCTGCATATCCAAAAACTCATATAAAGTCATGCAAAACAAACTCTTCTCTTGTAAGGTTCCCTTTGGGAAAGAACAAAAAACGTGCTGTTTCAGGAAGTTACAATGAGGCAGCAGCTGCAGGCGTAGAACCGGAATTGATGATGCCCAAACATGTCGCAGTGATAATGGACGGAAACAGAAGGTGGGCCAAAAGCAAAAGGCTGCCGGTGCATGATGCTCACCGAGCTGGGGGAAAAGCCCTTGAGAAACTCCTTTTCAACTGCCTTAAATCCAGAGTCAAAGTTCTCACAGTTTTTGCATTCTCCACAGAGAATTGGGTTCGTCCCAAGGTAAAATTCTTTTGTTCGTCAGACCACTTCTTTTGCCACGAGAACTATATACTCCAACGGTCCCCTTTATAACAAGCCTTTTTTTTTTCCGTCCCATTCATCTTCCATTCATCTTGGTCTCTTTCCTAACTTATTAATATAATCTATCATCGCTTCATTTACTCACCTCTCTCTCCGCAAGTATCCAGATGTATTGATTTATAAATTTTAAATTATGATACCTTCGAGTTTCACAATTTTATACCAAATTAAATGTTTTGATACTATCTTTTATATGAGCTCAAACATCTATATATTTTTATGAATTTATGATGCTCTAGTTTTAAAAAAAAAATACAATCCGCAACACTTTATCTCTAATTAATAATCACCTACCTAGAAACCTATGCAAAAAAAAAAACTCATTATAAATGTGACAGATGGAGTACGATGGAGGGAAAGAGTAATCAATTGTAATAATAATGAATAAACAGGAAGAAGTTGACTTTCTGATGGGCCTCTTCACCGAGTTAATCATAACCTTTACTGAGATGCTAACGCAGTAAGTTTTTTTTTTTTTTTTTTTTTCATTTTTACTTTCCCAGTTGCTACTTGCTAACACATTCTAATATATCTTACACCGAATGAATGATGAGGAATTAACAGAAATGGAGTGAGGGTATCTTTCATTGGGAGAAGAGAGCGGCTTCCGCAGCTGTTGCAAGAGCGGGTGTCCGACGCGGAGGAGACTACTAAAGGCAACGACAGAATGCACCTTGTGTTGGCTACTGACTACAGTGGTCGATACGATATGACTGAAGCGATGAAGAAAATCGCGACGAAAGTGAAAGATGGGGTTTTGCAAGTTGAAGACATCGACGACGCCGTTTTGGGGCAGCATCTTGGAATCAATGTGATTGATGATTATCCAAACCCTGATTTGCTTATCAGAAGCAGCGGTGAATTGAGAGTGAGCAATTTCATGCTGTGGCAGTTGGCATACACAGAGCTGTTCTTTACGCAGAAGCTCTTTCCTGAATTCGACGACGCAGATTTTATGGAGGCTCTTACTGCGTTTCAGCGGAGACAAAGACGCTTTGGTGGGGAAAAGCAGTAGAATATTCACAAAATGTGTTATCTTTTATATTGTCTTATTTTCAATAACTAATTATTTGATTTGATTTTCCATAAATTCAAGAATTCCCAATTGAAAATTCTTCTGAGTTTTCTTTTTCTCTGTAAACATGGTGTACGTATCACCCTAAATGAAAAGCAAACTCTAGGAACAGTGGAGATGAATAATTACCTGCATCGATATGGCTATTTATAAAATAACGAGAAGAGATTACGTGCGTTGCACTTAGATATATTTTTTTATTAATGTTAAAAAATATGTTAAAAATAATAGTATAGTTTTTTTATATTTTACTATTTATATCATACTCCGTACTTATTATTTATTATTGTGAGTTTTATGATATAACACGTAGAAAACAATAGATTCTTGAGTAGATGAATAATGTTCTTGCAAAATTGAGAAGATAATTAAGAGCGGAAACGTATAATTATACTTGAAGTAGGAAAAGTTTATATAAATTCAATTAAATAAAAAAATTACGTTCATATTACTTTGTCACCCTTAAAATAGATCTAAAATAGGGATATATTAGGCATAACAAAAATTGTAAGAATTGACTCTTTTATAATAGTACTACCTCCATCCCACTATACTTGGCCACTTTCATTTGATTGACATTTCGCGCACGCATTTCCACCGAAACCTAGTACGGGTTTTAAAATATAATGTTGAATATCGTTTTTTTTACGGGATACGAGTGTCATAGTATCCCGTAAAAAAAATGATATTTCAAAATTATATTTTGAAACCCGTACTAGGTTTCGGTGGAAATGCGTGCGCGAAATGTCAATCAAATAAAAATGGTCAAGTATAGTGGGATGGAGGTAGTAATAGATAGATTTTATTTTATTCCTCAAGAATAGACACAGGTAGAACCAACTTAATAAATCAGAATTTTTTAAATTAGTCGATTTTAAAAAGTTAGAAGATAAATCTATATTTCCTCCATTATCACATATATAAATCTTGGTCTAATATTTTAGGATTTTATGAGAAGTTTAACGAAAATATGAATAGACAGAGTAATGCTCTCCTACCCACCGTGAGCATGCTTAAAATGTCCACGGATGAGGTGGTGACATTATATTTAAGGGAAAAATTAATAGTATATCTTATAAAAAAAAAACCCTACAAAAAAAAAAACCTAAACCCTACCAAAAAAAAGTTAAACCCCAAAAAGAAAAATCATTGACGTGGCACTGTCACGTCAATTGTGGGCACATTAAGCATGTTCACGGTGGGTAAGGGAACATTTCTCTAAATAGACATAAGTAAATCTAGCACATCATATGATTGTGTAAGATTTATATACATCCCACATCGATAAGTAAGGGATGTCAATATAATATAAGCATGGGTTTAATGGCATGCAATAATTAAAATCATAACAAAATATCTTCTTGGAAACATTCCTTTTTTCCTTTTCTTTTTATTTTCCTTCCACACACACAGAGAAGATTATTAATGTGAGCATGACATATTCCATTATATTATATTTTTGGGGATATTTGCTGAATAAATAACAAATCTTTCTCTTTTTTTTTTTTTTTGAAGAAACATCATATATATATAGTATGTGTGATTAGAGGGAAAAAGTTTGGGAATGTCCTATGTGATCTTGGAGCTAGCATCAATTTGATGTCATTGTCTATTTTTAGAAGATTGGATATTGGAGAGATCAAACCTACTTCTATTTGTCTCCAAATGGTTGATTGTTCCATATCTTATGCTCAAGAAGTGGTCGAAGATGTATTAGTGAAAGTTGAGGAGTTCATCTTCCCCGCGGACTTCGTTATCTTGGATATGACGGAGGACAAGGATATGCCCCTCATTCTTGGCCGTCCTTTCCTAGCAACCGGAAGAGCTCTTATTGATGTGCAAGACGGGAATCTCACGTTTAGAGTGAATGAAGAGACCCTCACTCTTTCAATCTTTGATGCTATGAAGCGAGGAGATGACTCAACCTATGAGGAATGCGATTCAATCACCACCTGGCCTACGTCTATGGCAAAAGATCTCACGGAAGAAATCATCTCTAATTATTTCTATTCTTATTCCGATTTGGATGATGTTTGTGATGATTTATTGGAATCTATTTCTTATTTGGAAGCAAATCAAGGATCATTGAAGGATGAGGTTCATTACCTTGATATCAACCAACCGGGGGAGAGTGGGAGTTCAACTAAAGTGGAATCTTCTTCAAACACTTCTCAAAAGTTGAAACCTCTTCCCGATAACCTAAGGTACGTCTTCCTTGGTGATAATGACTCTTTACCCGTAGTTGTGTCACAACACTTGTCAGAGTCCGATTTGGACAAGTTGTTGCGTGTCCTTAGGGAGTTTAAGGATGTTATTAGTTGGTCTATTAATGATATCAAGGGTATTTGTCCATCTATATATATGCATCGTATTCTATTGGAAGATGATTGTTGTCCTAAGGTTCAACCTCAAAGGAGGTTGAATCCGGTCTTGCAAGAAGTAGTGAGAAAACAGGAGGTGTTGAAGCTATTAGATGCGGGAATGATTTACGCTATTTTGGATAGTGAATGGGTGAGTCCTACCCAAATTATTCCGAAGAAAGGGGGATGACAGTAGTCAAGAATGAGAAGGATGAAGCTATTGCTACAAGAGTTGCCACCGGATATCGAGTTTGTATTGATTATAGGGCTTTGAATTCGGCTACAAGGAAAGATCACTTCCCTTTACCCTTTATAGATCAAATGTTGGATCGTTTGGCGGGCTATGAGTATTATTATTTTCTTGATGGGTATTCGGGTTACAACCAAATTGCCATAGCCCCAGAGGATCAACACAAGACGGTATTCACATGCCCCTATGAAGTATTTGCTTATAGGAGGATGCCTTTTGGGTTGCGTAATGCTCCGGCCACCTTCTAAAGGTGCATGATGTCTATCTTTGGGGGTTTAATTGAAAATATTATGGAGGTATTCATGGATGACTTCTCGGTTTTCAGGGAGAGTTTCGATTCTTATTTGGATAACCTCACAAAGGTGTTGAAAAGATGTAAGGACACTTCTCTTGTCTTGAATTGGGAGAAGTGTCACTTTATGGTTAGAGATGGAATTGTGCTTGGGCACAAGATTTCTAGAGATGGTTTGGAAGTTGATAGAGCTAAGATTGTTGCCATAGAGAAGCTTCCACCCCCAACAAATGTGAAATCAATTTGAAGCTTCCTTGGTCACGCGGGGTTCTATAGAAGATTCATTTGAAGGTTTTTCAAAGATTACCAAGCCACTTTGTAACCTTTTGCAAAAAGATGTGAAGTTTGAATTTGATGAAGAATGCTTGAAAGCTTTTGAGGCATTGAAGAAAGCCCTCATCTCTACTCCTATTCTTATCAAGCCTAATTGGAGTGAGTCTTTAATTCTAAAGTGTGATGCAAGTGATTATACTTTAGGAGTGGTTTTGGGGCAAATGAAAGATAAATTGTTTCGAGTCATTCATTATGTTAGTAGAACTTTGGATGGTGCTCAAAGGAATTACACAACAATGGAAAGGGAATTCTTGGACATTGTCTTTGCCTTTGACAAATTCCGGTCATATCTTGTTGGGAATCACACCATTGTCTACTCGGGTCATACGCCTATCCGACATCTCATGGCAAAGAAGGATGCAAAGCCTTGTTTGATTTGTTGGATTCTCCTTCTACAAGAATTCGACATGGAGATTCGTGATAGAAGAGGAGTTGATAATGTGCTAGCCGATCACATGTCAAGGCTTGAAAAGCCGGCCGGTTGAAGGTGAAGACTTGAGATTGAGTATCAATGAGTGTTTTCCGGATGAGAAGATTATGATATTGAAGTGCAAAGATTCATGGTTTGCCGACTTTGCTAATTATCTTGTGCTTCGAGAGTTGTCACCAAATCTCACGGATTATCAAAAGGCCAAGTTCCTTAGAGATGTGAAGTTCTATTATTGGCAAGATCCATACCTATGGAGAAGATGTGCCGATGGCCTTATTAGAAGATGTGTGATGGATGGTGAATGGCTCAAGATTATTGAAGATTGTCATGAGGGACCAAATGGGGGTCATTTTGGGGCAAATCGTACGGCTTGGAAGGTTTTCCAAAGTGGATTCTATTGGCCATTGTCAATCCTTTGTGAAGAATTGTGATAGATGTCAAAGGATGGGAAATATCACAAAGAGGGATGAGATGCCTCAAAACATCATGATTGAGGTTGAGTTGTTTGATGTTTGGGGGATAGACTTTATGGGACTATTCCCTAATTCTTGTGGTTTTTCTTATATCCTTCTTGCAACGCACGTTTTATTTACTAGTTAAAAGAAAAGGGGGTAAACACTATGTATACTTTATTGTATTGTATTTATATTTGCCTTCTTATACGGGACATCGACTTTTCCCTACAGAGAAGCATCCTTACATTTGAATGTTTTGTTAAAAAATGATAAAATATCAAAACAAATTTCCGTCATAGATATAACGTACGGAAAGCCTTGTTATCATGTCACTATTAGTGGGAGATCGATCTAATTTTCGTAGGGTATTCGATGAGCGTAACGAGATTGTAAAAAGGACACAAAGAAGTAGCGTGGTTCGATCTATTAGGATAGATCTACATCCACGGAGCAAGAGTATGGATCTTATTGAATAATATGAGTATTGATTACAAGGTTGCTCTCTCTTTTCTTCCTTCCCTCTCATTCTATTCTAACCCCTATTTACAGATGATCATATAGAATTGGACATTAATACAAAGTTTATTCCTATAAGGACTCTTTGAGCTTAATTATCTCGATCTCTATGGTAGACATCCGAGTCTTATACATCTCTATAGGAGTTTGAGTTGTAATCGATTAAGAAGTCTTCCTTGCTTGGTGAATAAGTCTCTTACTTGGGCCGAATTTGCGTAGGCCGAACTTAATATTAGGGCCCATTTATATTGGGCCTGATGCTTGGGCCTAGTAGTTGGGCTATATCCTATCACATCCCCCCTAAAAAGGTGTAGAAATGAGGATGTGATGTAAGGGGAATAGCTGAGCTAGGAGTAGTGTAGAAGAAAAGTACCTTGCCTCGTCCAAAAATAAATTTGACGAAGTCAAATGCGTACCGTCCCATCAAAGACGAGGTCGGGATAGGTCAGTTACTTTTAATAAATGTAATGATTGGGGGGAAAGTGAAAAGGCGAAATAGGAATATAACTTCCTTGATACGCCATTTCATCACTTTTCCTAAAATTTCAAAAAGTTTTTTTGAGTTTTTGCCATTTCCATCGCCGCTGCTCACCACCGTCAGAACTTCCAAAATTATTGTTGTAGAGAGCTCCGGTTTCAAGTCCTCAAACATAAGTAAGTCATTCATCCATGGCTTCTTCTTCTCGTGTCAGTCAGTCTCACGGCGACGAAGGCCGTGAGGAGTCCGTGTCACCGTCAGGTTCTCCGGTGGCGACATCAAGTCGGTCATCTTACGTAGATATAGAGTGTTTCACTGTTGATTCCTCCATTCCTAAGGCATATAGGGTTGTTTTTTCTGCCGTATTAAAGTCCAGTAGGGTTTCTGACTTTGCATCGAGTCTAGATGCCCCCTCAATCCAAAATATTACCAAAAAATATTTATTTCCAAACTCTGTTCTTCTTGTCATTCCTCGTCCAGAGGATAGGGCTTGTGCGCCTCCGGTAGGGTTTTTCACCATTTATGAGGACTGCCTAAGTTGTGGTCTTCATCTTCCCCTTCCACCCGTATACGCTGAATTGCAATGGAAGTTCGGCATTGTGTTAGGGCAAATTATGCCGAACTCCTTTAAGCAATTAACTGGCCTCGGTGTCGTAGTTGGTCATCTCGGTTTTCCACTTACCCTAGGGATGATCCTTATGTTCTTTCAATTTAAACCTAGTTTGGGGTGGTATTACCTATCCCCTTGTCTCGGCTTTAAAGTCAAGACGAAAACAAAAATTGCAAACTGGCAGAAGAAAATTTTCTTCTGCTGATCTGCAGAGGTCTCCCCGTTCGCCTGGAAGACGAAGAAGTTAGAAGACCAAGGCACCGAAGATACATTTGGTGACCTTATGGAAACTTTAGGAGAGCTCGGCGTCGTCTCTGAAGAATATAGCGAGGCCGAGCTCGCCATGGTGGGGCTGAGCCCTTATGATCCCACTACAATGGTAAATCCGGTGAAGGATGAGGCTATACTCTGTGTCTTGTGCGTCTTCATCTGTTGTCTTATTTTTCTTATTTTAATCCATGCTGTGCTTCGTTGCAGTGAACTTTGGCGGGAACAAAAAGAAGAGGCCAAGGTCTGCTATAGAGGCAGAGAAGACGATGTCCGCAGCCTCTTCACAGAGGACTGTGGATGTTTGGGGCTCTCCACCGGTGGGCTCTCCACCGCCTCGCTCCACCACGCGTCGGAGCAAGGAGGCACAAGTAGTCGTTGTACCCTCCGAAGAGGATGAGGGTACCATTGTTAGTGGTCAGCCATCTGACCAAGTGGCGGCCACGTCGGCCATTTCCCGAGGTATTACGCTTTATCCTCGGTGTGCATTATGTTAACTCTTACTGCCTTATTTAACGCTGATTAATGTTATCTCAGGGGGCGGAGTATATGGTCGCAGAGCTGACGAACTTCCTCAACAATGGGGTCGTTCAATATCATAAGCTGGCCTAGGTAGTCCTTGATTTAGAGAAGGATAAGGATGATCTTGTCAACAAGGTGGCCGCCGCCGAGGCAAAGGCCCAGGAGGTGGAGAGGAGAGAGGCCGCAGCGCTGGCAGCAGCAGAGGTGGCGAATGCCGAGGTGGCCTCGCTGAAACGTGAGGTGGCCTCGAATAAGGTTGAGGCGGCCTCAATGAGGGCCGAGGTAGAGGCAGCAAGGTGCTGGGAAGCCGAGGTGGCAACCTCACAAGGGCAAGTACTCCGTTCTTTCACGGAGAGGTTATTCTTGTCGGGGAAATTCTTCAAGCTGGCAAACGAGTTGGCCACCGTGCTGAACACGACCGTGGCATCGGACGTAATCGACGAGATCGCCGCAGATTACCCGAACTTGGAGAAGTCCAAGTACGGGTACGAACTGACATCGGAAGAGGCTTTGCTCTGCGCTTACGCGAAGGCCTTGTCGGAGGGTATGACGGCCTTCCCCGTGTTGGAAAGTCTTGCCTCCTCTTCTACGGTGCTCACTGCCGAGGCTATCCGGGCTTGCCCGGTGGATAGAGATGCCACACTCAAGGTTGTGATCACCAGCCTAGGCAACGAGGCAAAGGGGCAAGATGCCGAGGTGATCAAACCGGTGGAGGACGAGCTAGATAACACCGAGGCAGAGCAAGAGAGGCCTCAGCAGGAGGAAGAGGTTACTAGAAGGGTCAGTTGATCCCCTTCCCCCTCTTTTTTTTTTTTGTAGATCATATGTACTACGACATCGCTAGGATGCCGCTTAGATTATGCCGTGAAGGCTTAAAAAATTTAAATTTTATTGAAAAATTTTCTTGCCTTTGTGTGTAGTCTTCTCCCGAGTTATTTGATATATCTCCATGGCTTGAACAAATCAAACAATCATCCCGAGCCCTCAAGGCGAAAGAAATCGAAGTCTTGTACTAGAAGGGTAGAGTTGGTTATATCCAGAATGAGGCTGAGGTGAAGCTTACCGCAGCACAAGAGAAATATGATGAGCTGCAAGCTCGGTTTCTTGAACTAGAAGAAAAGCTAGAGATCTCAAAGGAAGAGGCTAAGCAGTTCGTCCAGGAACATGCAGAATACGAGGCGATTATCTGCCAAGGTGGTGGGATGACCATCTCCGAAGTCGAAGGGAAGGTAAAAGAGCTCATAGCTCGATGCTCCAGCTACAAACAACAATATGGAGCGGGCTCCTGGCAGCTTCGGGAACAAATGGATGAACTGAAGCGATTAGCTGGCATGTATAAGACAATTGTTGCACGTCGTCCAAGACTATAACAACTTATTTCCTCGGATGCTGGGCCTTCGAGTTCGTCTAATCCCGGTTCCAGTTTGAGGATCGTTGATCGTCATTCTCGGAAGTTCCTGGATTGAGAACGACAGTTGTCGATTGAATGAGGCTGAAGTCGAAGTTTTCAAACTGGCCGAGGTCGAGGAGTAATACGAGGACAAAGTAGAGGTAGGGGTAGGATTAGCATAGACGATCTCTTAAATGCTAATAGAGACTTTGTTAGAGATTGGCTTAACTTTAGTCAGCCTCCGGGCTCCTCTTCGTCCTAGTGTATGTAATCATTATATTTTTTCTACTTTGTCGAAATAAAATTAAATTTTTATTTGTGACCGTACGTCCCCATAAGGGTATAACTCATAATTTTCCTTATAATATACTACGGTAAAAGCACGTAGCTCGTCGTTATAATAAAAACAAAGGTAGTTCGTCCTCGTATGAAACGAAGGTATAAAACGAAAGTAGTTCGTCCTCGTATGAAATGAAGGTAGTTTGTCCTCGTATGAAACGAAGGTAGAAATAGGTTCCTTATTTGTCGAGAATTGTCGATAGGGGTGGTCCCCTCACGCGCATTTGTAGTTTACCCCAATTTGGGTTCATATCATCCTCGAAAGGGTATTTTATTACGAGAAAGAGATAATATGTACAAGTAGGACATGAGATATGCAAGACCAAACACATAAAAAAAAAAAAATGTTTACTAATAAAAAAGAAACAAAAGAACCCAAATAGACGACGTAACACATAACCTTATCAGACTTATGACCTAGATAAATGCCCTAAATGAACGACACTTTTGACTACTTATGCAAAGTATCTCTTGAGATGAGTAATGTGCCACATATGAGGTATTTGCTCACCAGATAGGTGGGCGAGCTTATACGACCCTTTGCCGATGACTTCTTGAACTTAGTACGGTCCTTCCCATGTAGCTTCTAGCTTGCCGAGCCTTTCAGCTTTACTAACTTTATTATTTCGAAGGATGAGATCACCTACTTGGAATTGTCGGGACTTGACTCATTGGTTGTAATACTGAGCCACTTGTTGCTTGTATCGAGCTTCCCTTATGTAGGCAAGGTTTCTCTTTTTTTCCAATAGATCTAAGTCAGTTCGAAGGCCCTCCTCGTTGTCTTTAGCTGAGAAATTTATGGTACGAGGGCTCGGTATGCCGATCTCTATCGGGATCACCGCTTCAGTTCCATACACCAAACTATAAGGTGTTTCTCCATTTGAGGTTTAAGGTATTGTGCGGTATGACCATAAGACTTGGGGTAAGTGTCCTACCCAGTCGCCTTTGGCTCGATCAAGACAAGCCTTCAGTCCTCTAACGATCGTCCTATTGGTGACTTCGGTCTGGCCATTCGCTTGAGGGTAGGCTACCGAGGTGAACTTTTGTTGGATTTGAAGCTCTTGACACCATTCTTTGAACACCTTATCTGTGAACTGCGTGCCATTGTCCGAGACAAGGACATGAGGTATGCCGAAGCGACACACAATATTCTTCCAGATGAAGTTAAGGGCGCTCTTGCTTGTGATTTTTACTAAAGGTTCGGCTTCTACCCACTTTGTGAAGTAGTCGATAGCTACGATTAGGAACTGGAATTGCCCAGGAGCTTTATCGAGGGGACCTACGATGTCAATTCCCCATTGCATTAATGGCCAAGGACTTTGCATGCTGACAAGGTCAGTATGAGATAGCTTCGGCATAATCCCGTGAATCTGGCACTTCGGACATTTCTTTACAAGGTCCATCGAGTCTTGGTATATCGTCGGCCAGTAGTATCCCCATCACATTATTTTCCTTGATAGCACACGAGCCCCGATGTGGCTTCTGCAAGACCCCTCGTGTACTTCTGGTAGTACATAATATGTTTGGTTCGGTCCTATACACCTTTGGAGGGGCATGATTTTCTATAGAGAATTCCTTCTTCAAGAACATATCGCAAAGATTTGCTCAAGATTTTCCTAGCTTCGAGCTTGTCGTTAGGTAGTTCGCCCTTCTCTAAGTAGTTTTGAAGGGGAGTCATCCAATTAGGCTCATCATCTGTGACTAGGTTGACTTCGGCTTCTTCTATGCTTCTCTGTTAGACTTCCTCTATAGGTGAACTCGTTGATGATGATGTCAATTCGCTTAAGGCATCGGCTCGGCTATTTTGCCCCATTGGGATACGGACCAACTGGAAGTACGAGAAGGATTATTGCAAGCTTTTGGCTTTTTCAAGGTATTTCCTCATCCTTTCGCCCTTGGCCTCGTACTTTCCTAACATATGGTTTACTATGACTTGAGAATCGCTGTAAACTCGCACAGCTTGTACTTGAAGGCTCTTAGCTAGGCGGAGTCCTGAAATGAGGGCTTCATATTCTACTTCGTTATTAGTGGTTGCAAATGCGAACCGAAGTGAATACGTGATTTCCTGCCCGTCTGGTCCTATGAGTAAGATGCCAGCTCCACTTCCCGTTTTGCCTGAAGCCCCGTTCACAAACATCTGCCAGCAATCCTTGGGTGCTTCCTTTGTGGTTTCGGTTTCGGCATTGCCCGAGGTAGGTTCAGTTGGCTTTGGCTCGTCTGTGAATTTGGCCTCCACTAGGAAATCTGCTAAGGCTTGACCTTTAATAGCTTGACGAGGGCAGAAAGAGATAGTGTGTTCGCCCAATTCAATCGCCCATTTTGCAATTCTTCCCGAGGCTTCTGGCTTTGTTAACACTTGCCGAAGTGGCAGGTCGGTAAGAACCTGTATGGGATGTGCATGAAAGTAGGGTCGCAGCCTCCTTACAGTGTTTACCAATGCTAGCGCGACTTTCTCTAGAGGCTGATACCTTACTTCTGGCCCTTTTAGTGCTCGACTGATGAAGTATATGGGCAGTTGATGGCGTCCATCCTCTCGTACTAATACTGCACTTATGGTTTCATTTGAAGCCGCGAGATACAGCGAGAGAACTTCTCCTTCCTCCGGGACGGATAAAGTCGGTAGTTTGGCAAGGTAATTTTTGAGATCTTCGAATGCTGACCTATGTTCATCCTCCCAATTGAACTCCGGAGCCTTCTTAAGAATTTTGAAAAAAAGAAGTTGTTTCTCTGCGGCTTTTGAAAGGAAACGGCTCAGCACGGCTAGGCAACCCGTCAATTTATGCACGTCATGGATAGTTTTTGGCACCTTCATTTCCTGGACCGCTTGAACCTTGGACGGGTTGGATTTTAACCCTTCTTTAGAAACCCAACACCCTAAAAATTTTCCAGATCGAACCATGAATGTACATTTTTGGGGGTTTAGTTTCAGATTTACCCTTCGGAGGAGGCCGACGACGACCTTGAGGTCATCAACATAAGTGGCCTTTTCCTTGCTTTTGATGACAATGTCGTCCATGTATACCTCCACAAGTTGGCCGATGTGGGGCTAGAATATATTGTCATCCATTCTTTGATAGGTGGCTCCGGCATTCTTGAGTCCAAAGGGCATTTTCTTATATGTGAAAACACCGAAGATCGTGATGAAGGCTGTTTTGGGTGCATCCTCGTCACTCATTAAGACTTGGTGATATCCCTTGTACAGATCCAAGAAGCTAAAGATTTCGTAGCCGACCAAAGCTTCGACCTTTTTGTCGATGTTAGGAAGAGGGTAGCAATCCTTCGGGCAGTGCTTGTTGAGATCGGTATAATCAATGCACATCCGCCATCCTCCTCCTCCTTTCTTGACCATCACCGGGTTGGCTATCCACATCGGATACTTGACTTCGAAAAGTATTTGCGCCTGCAAGAGTTGACGCACTTCGTCACGTATGACTTGATTTCGTTCTGCCGCAAAGATCCAATGTTTTTGTCTAACTGGTTTAATATCCAAGTCGATGTTGAGCCTGTAGGTGATGATATTTGGTGAAACCCCGATCATATCAAGGGGTGACCAAGCAAAGACGTCTCTGAATTCCCTTAGGAGTTGGACGACCTGCTCTCTCAGTTGAGGTACTCTGGGTGTCAAGAGGATCATCTTCGTATAATGCGACCTCTTCAACTAGGGTGTCAAGAGCAGACGACGTCTCTTCCAGTTCCAACTCCTTGGGCTTCAGTGATTGCTATGCCTGTGGGTGCTGAGTCAAAGTCTCAACACCTCTTAAGGCAACATGCATGCATTCCTTGGCCCGTTTCTGATCTCCTTGGATCACGGCCACTCCTCCCTTTGTGGGGATCTTTATTGTCAAGTGGTATGTTGAGCACATGGCCTTCACCGCATTTAACCAATCTCTGCCCAAAATGATGTTATACGGTGAGGAGGCCTTCTCTATGAAGAATTGTACCACTTTAGTGAAGCTCATCGGCGCCTTCCCTGCTGTGATAGGGAGTCCAATGATTCCTTCCGGGTGCATTTCTTCTTGTATGAAGCTTCGCAATGGATGCGGTGCCGGTGTAAGACGTGCCTCTTCGATCCCTAATTTATCAAAGCAATCTTTGAAGATGATGCTTACCGACACACCTCTGTCGACATACACGCGATGAACCAATTTGTTAGCGACCCCTGCTTGAATTACAATCGCATCTTAGTGAGGTACTATGGCTGGAACCGGATCTTCATCTGAAAAGACAATGGTCTCATCCTTTTTGTACCTCTTGTGTGCAGGTTCGCCTGCTTGGGGACTTCGGGCCTCGGCTTTTAGGGAGGACTTTGTGGGGCCGAGAGGGAGCCCCGTGATAGCAGATATGACTCCATCAAACTGAGGCTCGTCATCCTCTTCATCGGGGTCCCGCTTTGCTTTTTTGTCGGCATAAGGGCCACAACTTTCTCTCCCCCTATCCTGCCTTCGCTTGCCTTTATTTTGGTGAGGGGCTTCGTACTAGCCGGTACGCCGGCTACGATCTTGGTACTTTTTGAGAACCCCATCACGTACCAGCCTTTCGATGTCCGCCACAAGATTTCTGCACTCTTCCTTGTCATGTCCATGATTCTCATGGAAGGAGCAGTACTTGTCTTTAGATCGGCGCTTCGCTCCTCCTGACATAGGGCGTGGTTTCTCGAACATGTCGGCATGGAGCTCGTAGATCTGGGCCCTTGACTTCGTCAATGGAGTGTACTGAGTTTGCTCTGGATCTTGACGTAGTCCGAGCCTAGACTCTAAAGGTCCATGTTGTAACCTTTCTAGCGCGCTGCGTCGGCCTCGGCCTCGGTCCCCTTGATCCTGTTCTCTTTTCTTTTTGTCGGAAGGTTCGGCCTTGTTAGTTTCACGCTTTGTCCTATCAGCTTCATCGGCCTTCACGAACCGATCCGGTATACGCCAGAGTTCCGAGGTAGTTTTTGGCTCGTACTTGACGATCACCTTGTATAAGGCACCAGGTAGTTAGCTATTTTGAAAGGCCGAGATGATGAGTAGGTCATTCACATCCTCGACCTTTAGGCTCTCCTTGTTGAACCTGGTCATGAAATCGCTGATGGATTCGCCTCTTCCTTGCCGATGTGGTCTTTGACTCGGCCTTTTGAAAGAACCTTCGGTGAAAGGCCTTCATCAGCTCTCGATACGATCCGATACTGCCAGGTGGTAAGCTGTCAAACCACCTGCTAGCATTGTCGATCAGCAACTCCGGAAACAACTTGCACATATGGATTTCGTTGAGTTGTTGATTGATCATGTTGTACTGGTACTGGGAGAGGAAGTTTCGCGGGTCGCGCAAGCCATTGTTTGGTACCTTGTACCTATCCGGGAGGGGAGTATGAAGTATTTTATCAGAAAAGGGGTAATGATCCTCCCATATCCGTCGAACCCTCCTCCTCCTCCAAAGTTCTGCTCGTCATCTGACAGAGAACGATGCCGATGTGGACCGACCTTTGTCGGTCCCTCGCGATGATCATCCCTTGCACGATTGGTTTGGAAACCAGCTCGTATGGAGGTATTTTTTACGTTGTGTGTGCCTAGCAGCTGAACACTGGGGGTTTTAGGTCGTTGTGATCTAGACTGGCTTCATACTCCTCATCGTTGGGCTGAGACCGACCTTGTTTTCGATTGAGGAATCAGAAAAAGCTCTCCTAGTTTTCCTCGAGGAACCCTTTAACGGCCTCATCAAGGTTTTGTTGCGTAAATTGGGGCTCCTCCCCTGCTCTGCCGTTTGGGTCATCTTTACCGTTGTGATCTTTCTCCTTTCCAGGGATGATTGGGTTGCCGTGCTCATCCAGATCTTGAAGGAGTCCTTCGGGGGTCAGATCTCTTAGTTCTTTTCCAGGTCACCGGCCTCCTGCGTTCTTGTTATTTTTGTTGCCATCCATCTCCTTAGAAGTAGTTGATCGCGTAGGTCTCGTCATGGCTGTTAATTCCCCCAGAAAACGTTGATCGTAAACACAATTGAAAATTTCCCACAGATGGCGCCAGTGATCGATCTAATTTTCGTAGGGTATTTAATGAGCATAACGAGATTGTAAAAAGGACACAAAGAAGTAACATGGTTCGATCTATTAGGATAGATCTACGTCCACGGAGCAAGAGTATGGATCTTATTGAATAATATGAGTACTGATTACAAGGTTGCTCTCTCTTTTCTTCCTTCCTTCTCATTCTATTCTAACCCATATTATAGATGATCATATGGAATTGGACATTAATACAAAGTCTATTCTTATAAGGACTCTTTGAGCTTATCTTGATCTCTACAATAGACATCCGAGTCTTCTGCATCTCTATTGAAGTTTGAGTTGTAATCAATCAAGAAGTCTTCCTTGCTTGGTGAAGAAGTCTCTTACTTGGGCCGAACTTGCATAGGCCGAGCCTAATATCAGGGCCCATTTATATTGGATCTGATGCTTGGGCCTAGTAGTTGGGCCATATCCTATCAGTGGATAAAATAATTGGAATTATGATTTAAAGAATGAGGGTTACTTGCAAAAAAAAAAGAAAAAATCACCAACTTTCACAATTTGGCAAATTCAACATCACTTTTAAATTTTTACTAATTAAATCAGAAACATTCATTTTTCGCGAATTAAATCACGGCCTTCCTATTTTCTATAAGCAATTGCACGTTGTTTTTAATTCTGACGTCCACGTCATAGCCCGAAAGTCTTCGTAAGTGTTCATATCAGCATTGTCACTATGGTTGGTTTTTTTTTATAAAAAAAAAGATTTTAACTATAAAAATACAAATTCGTGATTTAATCGTCAAAATTTAAAAGTAGTATCTAATTCGCAAAAATATAAAAGTACGTGATTAGCTTATACGAGTGATAAAAAAATAGAGGCAAAAAAAAAACCCAAAAACACATTATAAAATCAAATTTTGCCTTGAAATATAAAAAACACAAATTTTACCCATATTTTGATGGGGTGGACAATGATACCCTTGCCCAACTCTCTTCCCTTCCTCTCTCCCAAGCCAACCCAACCCAGCCCAGCCCAGCCTGGCCCGGCCCGGCCCGGCCCAGCAGTCCTGACCCGACCCGACCTAGCAGCCCGACCCAATCCGACCCGGAACCCTGACCCAACCCCGACCCGATCAGCCCAGCCCGGCCCAAAAAAAATTCCCATTTTTTTCCTCCTGAAATGTGCAAGTACACCGTACATTTTTGATCATTTAGTACTGTTTACCCTGTAAGTACGCAGTACGTTTTATATTCTGCGAATACTATTTACCGGTAAGTGGTAAGTGGTAAATGGATAATATCAAATTGTAACTGATTACGCAATACGTTTATGTTCAGTTAGTACTGTTTACCGGGCAGGTCGGGCCGACGGGCCGGGCCGGGCCGGCGCGGGTCGGGCTGGGATGGGCTGGGCTAAGCTACTACCAACCCTAAGGGGGGAGGAGGGGCATTTTTGTCCTCCAAACCAAAATATGGGTAAAATTTGATTAAATTATATTCCAAAACAAAAATTGATTTTAAAATGTAAAAGTGGGCAAAAAGGTGTATTATCTCAAAAAAAATATTCGTGCGAAAATATATTTGGTGATGGTGTAATTATAAGTGGCGGTCCAGTAAAAACATACGACTAACTAATTCTTCCCCCTTTTCTCTCAAAAAAAAAAAAGAAAAAGAAAAAACTAATTCTTCCCTTTAAAAAATGCATTGAAAGGTATGATTTAATTTTATCATCGTGGCGATTTTTATATTTTTCTCTTAACACGCGCTTAACTTAAAAGTAAAAATATAAAATAAAATAAAATAAAATAAAATAAAATAAAATAAAATAAATATTTGTTTCCTGTTTTTTTTTTTTTTTTTTTTTTTTGAGTAAATGGCAAATTCAACGCTAGTCTTAGAACATGCTTAGAACATGCTTTCCGCCCACTTTTAGGAAGCAAATTCTTCGTCTCCGTCTTCATCTTTGTCTTCTCTATATGGGGGGACAAAACTAAAAAAAAAATTGCGGCACAAGCCTTTACACACCTTACCGCGTTACAGTAAATAATCCTTAACGAAATTCCTATTCCTATATATAATATACTACTAGATTTTACACATTCAAGATTCTAAAATTATTCAAACATGCCTCTCCCATTTTCTCTCCTCCACATCATCTTCTTCCTTGTCGCGCCATCTCTCACCTCGGGTTGCCCTGCCAAATGCGGCAGCGTGCACATACCCTACCCGTTCGGAGTCGGGTCGAGCTGCTCCATGGACCCGTCTTTCCACGTTGTATGCAACAAATCCTCCAACCCTCCGAAGCCCTACCTCAGCATAAGCAACGGCAATAAACTACTGGAAATAATCGAGATAAACCCGACACAGATTCGGGTCAAGTACCCGTATTTTTTGGCTGCAATTTGCTACAATAACACGGCGGTCTACCCGCATAACGTGACGCGAGATGGTTACTACTCCATCGATTTGACGGAGAGTCAGTACGCCATGTCGGATCAGAACTGGCTCACCGCCGTGGGCTGCGACGACATCGTGGCGGGATTTGGGCAGAACAAGAAGGGCTTCGCCGGAGGCTGCGTTTCCTACTGTGCCCACAATAATTCCGACGGGTCTGGGTTTTGCCCGAATCAAGAAAATGGATATTCTGCAGGTAACGGGTGTTGCCGTACGCCCATACCCAAAGGTAGGTAATGAATGAACCTTTTTCATATCCTCGTCATAATAATAATAATAATAATAATAATAATAATAATTATTATTATTATTATTATTATTATTAAAATATTGAACAGATTTGCGCAAATAATTCTTACATGTATATAGTGGAGTAGTAATTATTAATGATATATTTAATTACACTGACCCTTGACATTTTTACAAGTATGCCGGAAAAATTCCGTTTTTATGACATAACTGTGAAAGTGTTTCAGGTGTTAATTTGTACGCCCTTCGTTTTTATTTAAGTGTCCCACTTCTTATTTTGTTGTTTATTTTTAAGTGTCATATTTCGAAATTTGATGATAAAATAGTTATATTTTTCAACTTTACCCTTATAATTAATGTAATAAGGTGGTGTGCAAAAAAAAAAGAATAATAAATGACGTTAAAATGTAAATTTACACATTTTCTTGGTATATATAAATTGTTGACCGGAACACATAAAAAAAATGGGTATGTCGTCAAACATTAATTAGAGATTTATTGAAAACACACATATTTATTAATTTGACCCGAAAATTATAGGAGTAATTTCATATACTCCCTCCTTTTTCTTTTTCTTTTTTAAATGTCATATTTGACTTTTGTTGTTATTTATTTTAAGTGTCTCATTTTATAATTTGATGGTAAAATAGCTAAAGTACTTTACCCCTATAATTAATACTAGTATTATACTTAAATTGGTTTTCAGATAAAGAGAATAGCAAATGAAGTTAAAATATAAATTTATATATTTTCTTGATATGTATAATTTAATGATAGAAAACACTTATAAAAATACAGACAGAGTATAATTTTCTATTGTCCTTACTTGAGGTTGAGAGGATAATCTGCACACACTTGTGGTGGTTATTTGACGATAAAGATGTCAATTTTGTGATCACTATATTGTTGTGGAAAAGTAAATGCATGATTACTTTTAGTTATTAAAGCGAATCTTCTGATTGGCTTACTTTGGTTAGATTCATATATTATTGCGCATTTACGCTTTCAAACTTTAAGTGAGGTGATATATATACGTTAGTTATTGACGATAAAAGTTTTAGTCCATTAATACTCCTTCCATCCATTTTATAATGATACAATTTCTTTTTCGAGATGTCCCATTGTTAATGATCCTTTATGAAAATGACAAAATTTAGACCCTTCTAATCTTAATTCCCATGTACTCACTCCTTTGCATGCATTCCAATAAAAATTGAATTAAAAGATTTTAAATTATCATAACTTTCTCTTTTATTCTTCGATATTTACATTTTTTTATTAAATTAAAAATCTTGATCGATACAATCTTTATTTAAGATCCACTCATCAATAAATTTTTGTAGATCTATGATGCTCAAAAAAATAAAATTTTATATTAAAACATTAAATACTACACTTTATCTACTAATTAAGCTCTCATAAAATCAGCACTTGGGTCTCTAGCCCCAATTTAGTGTACCAAAATCGATTTATCTTGATTTTTATTTATTTTTTTCTCAATTTCTTAAATTATATTTTAATCTAACTTTACACTAATTGACTAGGGTTCACTCATCCAATTAGAATTTATTATGTATTCTTTGATATTTCATTTTTATTTTATTAGTTAAAAAATAAAGAAAAGATACAGTAAAATAATAATATACCCTAATTAAATTAATGAACTATTGTTAATTAGTATAATATTAGATTATCATAATATTACATTAAAATTGATTTTTTTAAAAATAAAAATCAAAAAAAATTAATTTTGATACACGATAGTTGGTACAAAGGATCTCATCCGTAAAATTGATGCCCAAAAAAAGGGACTATAATGAGTGGGACGAAAGGAGTACTAAGTATTTCTAGTATTGAACATTTTAACTAAAGAGAAAATATTTACAAAAAAAAGGTTCGGAGTAATAGGAAATTTATTAAAGAAAGGGGAAATATATAGTATAACTGATTGATTTTTTTTTGTTTTCTTTTTTTTCCCCCCTTTTTGACTTACATTTTCCACCTCTAATTTCTAACAGTCTAATGCTGCATGCTCGAATTATTTCAATTCTTATTAATCCTGAGGATATATAAATAATCTCAAAATAAATAACGGATAAATAGGTGACAAAATACCCAACTTAAATATAAAAGGGTTAATTTGTCATAAAATAAGTAAGTGAAAATATGAAGAACAATATTATGAATTGAGAAACACATCATGTTTTTTTTTTTTTTTTTTTCTTTTAAGGAGAATCAATAACGGTTTTTCATTTTCCCTCCATGGTGACTCGAACCTCAAACCTTTTGGTAGGAGGGGAAGTGTCTTACCAATTGAAAATGCCTCGTTCTCTGACTTAAGCATTTCACTCACAGGCACCATGTTCTTAGCAGCACAATTAACAGACCTAAGTGGAAAATGGCTACGCAATAAGTATTTCCCGTGCAGTTATGCCTTCGTTGAGGAAAAGCTAAGCTCGAAACAATCTCGATTTTCATATCCATTTTCCGATTTGAGTGATTCAATAAAACTAAATGATGATAATTGGGCGTTTAAGAGCTCGCCGCCGGTAATAAGGTTAGATTGGAGAGTTGGAAAGGAGAATTGCAGTGAAGCTAAAAGGAATTCTTCCACTTATGCATGCAAAAAGAATAGTTATTGTGTTAATTTTGAGGGTAATAGTGATTGGGCCCAAGGGTACCTTTGTCATTGCAAAAAGGGATATGGTGGAAATCCATATCGAAATAAAGGATGCGAAGGTTAGTGCGTTTTCCTTATTTATATAATGTTATGAACTGCTTAGATAATTACCAAAAAAAAAAAAATTTGGAGAAAAAAGAGCTTTATGTAGGGACATTTGAGTTTTCACTTATTCTAAATTGAAATACGGAAATAAATTTTTTATGATCATCAAAGACCGAAGGTTAAAATTAAGCAAAAATTAAAATTGATAAGACGACGAAGCGCACCTCAGTTGGTAAGACGCTTCCCCTCCAACCAAGAGGTTGAGAGTTCAAGTCACCTCGATTGCATGTGTGTGTGAGTGTATTGTGTTTGCCTGATAAAAAAAAAATTAAGCAGAAGTTTAAGAAATTTTATTGTATAATGTAGGAGTAATATTTTGTGTTTATACCTCAAAATAAACTAGCTCTTTTTAAAAAAGTAAAACTCGAAAAGTATTACTTTTAGTTATGAGAGGCCGAAATTAATTATTAAAAAGGTTATTTTAGGGATCTGTCTCTAATAATTATGTTATTCTTATTTTTTCTGGGGCAGATATTAATGAATGTGCTGATAGTACACTTAATCCATGCAACGAAAATGCGATTTGCACCAACACAATTGGTTCCGTCAACTGCTCTTGTCCAAATGGGTATTCCGGTGACGGCAGGAAAAACGGCGTTGGTTGCACTCCGTCAAATATGATTAATGTCTTTATAGGTATTTCCCAACGAGTATAATTGATACTACGTGCAGTATTAATTTTCTAAAAACCCTAATACGAAATTTAATAAATTTTAATTACATGTTTAAATTATTTTGTTTAGTAATTAATTAATGAATGATTTTGCAATCAGGTGTGGGCTCTGGTATTGGGTTTCTCCTACTCCTCTCAACTTGTATTTTAGCACATGTTTTGTTACAAAAGAGAAGGAACAAACTCCGTAAACAGAAATTCTTCAAACGGAACGGCGGCCTTCTATTGCAGCAACAAACAAACGAAGGCACAGTTCAAAGAACCAAGCTCTTCACTTCCGAAGAGTTGAAGAAAGCCACTGATAACTTCAACGAGAGCCGAATTCTCGGACAAGGAGGGCAAGGCACGGTCTACAAAGGAATGTTGTCTGACGGTAAAATCGTCGCAGTCAAAAAGTCGAAGCTCGTTGACAAAGATCAATTAGAACAATTCATAAATGAGGTAGTTATCCTCTCTCAGATTAATCACAAAAATGTGGTGAAGTTATGGGGATGTTGCCTCGAGACTGAAGTTCCACTCCTCGTATACGAGTTAGTTCCAAATGGAACCCTTTTCGATCTCATTCATGATCCGACAATTGATATCCAAGTTTCGTGGAACATGCGTTTGAAAATCGCAGCAGATATAGCTGGAGCACTGGCTTATCTTCACTCTGCATTATCCATACCTATCTATCATCGAGATATCAAGTCGAATAATATTCTTCTCGATGAGAAATATACCGTTAAGCTCTCTGATTTTGGGATTTCTAGGTCTGTCGCGACGAACCGGACTCATTTGACCACGTTGGTCAAAGGAACGTTCGGATATTTCGATCCGGAGTATTTTCAATCGAACCAATTTACTGAAAAGAGTGACGTGTATAGTTTCGGAGTGGTTCTGGTCGAGCTTCTGACAGGTCAGAGGCCGATATCTTTGGATGTAAATGAAGAGGAGAAGAGCCTAGCTATGAGATTCCTTGCATCCATGGAAGAAAATAACTTGGACAAAGTTTTAGATGCTCAAGTTTTGAAGCATGGTAAAGAGGAGGAGGTTATTTTTGTTGCATGGCTTGCGCAAAGATGCTTGAATTGGAAAGGTAAAATGAGACCGACTATGAAAGAAGTGGCGACGGAATTAGAAAGTTTGATAATGTCAGAAGAAGACGCAGCAGCAGCTAGGGTTTGTGAAGCTAAGTATATGACGATTTCGGACATTGAATACACGTGGACAAATAGTGGTATCAGTGAAGAATCTTCGTCGCATGCACTTGCATATAGATATGACACTATATGAACTATTTTTTGGTGATATATATAGCGTTGAATATTTGGCCTAGTAGTCTTTTTTTTTAATTTATATTTTGTGTTATTATAAATTTCATGTCCTTGTATATATTTATGTGTATTCTTAATTACTTTTAGGTTTTGTTTTTGTTATTTTGTTATTTTGGTGTCCATTTTGGAGTATCTCATAATTGTACCGTCGTCTTTATTTCAGGATTTTTAAATGGACACAAGTAAAATGTATATTTCCTTTCTAATGGAAATTTTATTTTATTTTATTTTATTTTATCACGTGCATGTTAGATTATTCGTTTTCGTTTTACGGTGCTGTCTCTACATAAAAGACTTATAATTCCGAATTTAAAATTTTGAGTCAACATCAGCATACCAATTTTGACTTTCTAATTGCACAAAGTTACTTAATTACCCTCAAGGAAATATATATGTAAAGCATGACTAGACTAAAGGAAACATAATTCCAACAACCTACGAATTGAAGGACAATAAGACGACAGATATATGATAATACTGTGCGGCAATAAAATAATTGGTTGTCGCATAATAAAAGCAAAATTTTATTATTTTCCTGCTAACGGTCTAAATCTAAAGAAGATATAACAATTTTAATTTCTTTTAAATTTATGTAGGGTACGTTGCCGATCGACTTTTATGTTACTGGAATATACCATAATTTACTGAAAAGAATGGATTTTTTTTTTTTTTTTTTTTTTTGTGTATTTGAATATATTGAAGTATCCCAATAGCGGTCAACGTTTTATATTTATTCAAAATAAGTCATAGTGGCGCATACTATATTATAGAGTGACTGCCTTATTTAAAATATACTACTGTATAATTTTAGTGTGACGGTATGAAACCAAAATAATTTTGGTAATGTTGGTGCTGCCAAGTCACGATACATTTAAACGTTGTGCTGATTACAAGTCAGATACAATATTATGTAATATAAACATAGAATCAATCCAATAAATAAAATAGAAAATCGAATTATACATACCATTTCATAATAAATCTACCATAAATTATAATGAACAAAATCATGAACACTAATCCAATCACACACAACCACTATATTCATATATAGTACATGTTTAAACTCCAACATTGCTAATAAAAATTATTCCAACATGATTCCACAACTCTTTCTTCTCCAAATCATTCTCTTACTCCTGCCCTCATCAACTTTTCCCATCGATATCCCTCTCAACGCCAGTTGCCCCGACCGGTGTGGAAATCTATCGATCTCATATCCGTTCGGGGTCGGGCCCGATTGCTCTCTCGACCCCTCTTTCAACATCATATGCAGCAACCTGACGAACCCTCCGAAACCCTACCTCTCCATTTACGAAAATATGGAAGTCGTCGAAATAAACCCTACTCAAATACGGGTCATGAACCCGTATCTGCTTAGCGTAACTTGTTATAATAACTTAGCGATTAAGCGTAGCACTTGGGCCGGCATCTCTTTGCGGAGAACTCAATTTACGTTCTCGGACGAGAACTGGCTCACCGCCATTGGATGCGATGATTTGGTGCTCGGGATCGGGGAAGGGAATCAGAGATTCGGAGGTGGATGTGTTTCGTATTGTAACGATTCTAATGATTCTAAAGACTATGGTGTTTGCCCTAATGGTGATATGGGAGACGAAGGGTGCTATGGTTGTTGCCGGAACCCAGTTCCCAGAGGTAATAAATTATCCAAGTCAGATCTCCAAAATTAATTTTTAGTCAAATGCATGGTATTTAAATATTTAATTAGATAAATTCGTAGGTACATGTAACTATATGTTAGTCCGTGTGTTTTGCATGTATAAAAAAACTTAAGATGGGCAGCTTTTAAATACGATTTATT
This sequence comes from Mentha longifolia, assembly GCA_001642375.2. Classification (NCBI taxonomy): domain Eukaryota; kingdom Viridiplantae; phylum Streptophyta; class Magnoliopsida; order Lamiales; family Lamiaceae; genus Mentha; species Mentha longifolia. The sequence goes on from CM038116.1 coordinate 34,367,097, forward strand.
ATACCTTAATTATATCCCAACCTTTTTCTCTTCATCGGATCTATTTCTGATCTTTGATTAATTAATTATCTTTTTTCAGTTTCCTATCATCATGTGAGCTATTACTCCCCCCGTCTCAAGTATTAAGACACCTTTTTTTTCGGCACGGAACTTAAGACGGAAGTGTTTAGTGTGTGAAGTGTAATGTGTATAGGGTTGTGATGTGGTTTATATATTTAGACATATTTTTAAACTAGAGCATCATAGATACATAAAAACATATACATGTTTGATCTTAAATGAAATATCGTATCAAGACCTTTAATTTGGTATAAAAATCATAAAAATTGAATAAGAAACGAGAAAGTTATGATAGTTTAAACTTTTAGGATTTAAATTATATTGGGATACGTGCTGAGAGGTGAGTGGATGATGAGATTCAATTAGATAATATTAAGTGTAATAAAGAATTTACTAATTGTACTATTAATTAGCTAATTATTTCCCAAAAAGAAATGGTGTCAGAATACTTGAGACGGCCCAATAAGGAAAGAGAGTCAGAATACTTGAGACGGGGGGAGTATTTTTTTTTTTTTTTTGCATTAAGATAAAAATTAGGGCCATTTTTGTACTTATATATGTTTCCCAACAGATATATTCAAAATATTTTAGCTTCTCTTAATTTAAAATGTTCTACTTATTTGTTGCTTATACATAAATTGAACAAAATACTTCCTCAAAAAAAACAAAATAGTATAGCATAATATTTCAGTATAACGATGTTAATAATAGGGATTAAATTAGCCGAGTATTGGTACGTTCGAGCTCGGCTCGATTAAAAGTTCATTTTTTCGAGCTCAAGCTCTATTCGAGCTTTAACTTTATGATCTAACTCAGCTCGATTTATAATTTTTTAACTCAAGTTCGGCTCGACAAATATTCTATTAGAACGTATTCGAGCTCAAACTCGAACCCGGATCGCGAAAAACACGAATTTCATCTAAATTCTACTCGACTACTCATGATCATGATGCTCGAGCTCAAGTTCGGCCAAGCTCGAACTCGATTTTGAGCTTGTTTAAAAAAGAGCTTATTTATGAGCTTTGGGCTCGCGAACATGCTCAAATTTTATCGAGCTTGAATTTGGGCTCAAGCCCAGCTCCACTGTTGACGAATTTGAATTCGAACGAGTTTTTTTTCGAGTCAATTGCTAAGTAATTGTCGAGTAGTTTGGTTGTTTACGTCTCTTGTTAATAGTTAGAAAATCTATTGAGAATTCACTAATTAATTAAGCTTTATATATGATTCTAAGCACCGTTTGAATTCCATGGCAGGTATTACAATGCTGGGAGTACAATTCATCGACTTGAGCAAAAAATGGCGAAACGGGAAGCTTTTCCCATGCAGCTACGCCTTCATCACTGAGAAGGAATACTCCAACCAATCAGCGCCTTTCTCCTATCCTCTCTCCTACCTTAATAACTCCACTGCGTTCGTAGACGATAACTGGTGCAGCACCAAAGGAGCCATCCCCATCCTGCGTTTGGACTGGCGGATAGGAAAAGACAATTGTACCCTTGCACGAAAGAATTCCACGACCTACGCCTGTGGGGCCAACACCATCTGCGTTGACTTTGAAGTTGACGTCAAAGGTTACCTTTGCCGCTGTAAGGATGGGTACCGTGGCAATCCCTACCTCGGATGTCAAGGTTAGTTTGTACATACAATTAATTAACTAATCAAGTAAAATATAGTTCTATTTAAGAAATTAATAGAGTTTTGAAACTTGAATTTCAACTAGTTTTAACTTTTTCGTTGTTGATTTGAAATTTTTAGTTTTAGTGGAGTGTTTTGAGATTAACTTCATTAATCAAGCTTCAGTAAATTATTTTTCTTTTTAGCATTCTTTATTTACTACTCCATCAAATTTCATTTGGCCAATTTGTTGAACATATTCGAAATATAAAAATAATTAAATAGCCAAATGAAATTGGAGGGAGAATATTTTATCCAGATTATTTGTTCCCTATGGGCCAATTTATTGGGCCAAATATGTGGGCCGGCCTGAATAAGCTGTTTTGACGAGCTAGGCCCCATTTGAGTATTCATAGCTCTAATAATTACATGATTTTCTTGAACTTCTTCAAACATTTTCTTAACCCAAAATTCCCTACCAATGGAGTTCTCTGTCCGAACTTTGGTGTCTAAATCGTATCGTAAATACTACTCCTACTTAGTAATTATTATGAGTATTGTCTAAAAATTTCAATATATTGTGGTTTGATTTAATATTTATGCATATTTTTTATGCGGCAGATATTAATGAATGTGGGGAAAATCCATGTCAATCAAATGCAGTTTGCATCAATACTCCTGGATCCTTTGTGTGCTCTTGTCCTAAATTATATTATGGTGATGGAAGGAAGGGTGGTAAAGGCTGCATCCCCGGCAAAAGTATCTATATCTTCATAGGTAACAATAAATTAAATTCTACAATTTATCTATTGTAGTATTCAGTTTCATTCTTAAGTCCATTTACATGTTTCATACCCAAATATCACTTTAGTTTTAAAATTCATGGAAATATCATGGAATTTGAGATGAAATTAAGAATAGATTAGGATAACATGCATGTGTGCTTTTGAGTAACTTCTTATGTAGTTTCTATTTTCAAATTGTTTATAAGATCAAGAAGTTTGCATGTAGGTGTTCTCTCGGCATTTGGAATTGTACTACTCATCTCATCGTGTCTCTTTTGGTATAAGAAGCTACAAAAAAGAAGGAAGGAGAGGCGAAAAGAGAAATTCTTCGAGAAAAATGGTGGCCTTCTCTTGCAAAATCACAAAAATGAAGGCCTATATAGGAAACCAAAACTCTTCACTACTGAAGAGTTGGAGAAAGCAACTGATATTTTCAATTTAAGTAGAATTATTGGGCAAGGAGGCCAAGGTAGGGTTTATAAAGGAATGTTATCCGATGGTAAGATCGTGGCAATCAAGAAATCAAAGCTTATTAATAAGGTTCAGTTAGAGCAATTCATAAATGAGGTGGTGATATTGTCCCAGATTAATCATAGGAATGTGGTTAAGTTATTAGGATGTTGTCTTGAGACTGAGATTCCTCTCCTCGTGTATGATTTCATGCCAAACGGTACCCTTTTCGATCTCATCCATGATCCTGCTACAGAATTCCTACTTTTATGGAACATGCGTTTGAAAATGGCTGCAGATATAGCAGGGGCAATAATGTACTTACACTCGGCCTCTTCGTGCCCTATCCTTCATAGAGATATCAAGTCTAGTAACATCCTTCTAGATGAAAAATACGTGGTCAAATTGTCGGATTTTGGGATTTCGATGAGTGTTGCGGATGATGAAACTCATTTAACAACAATGGCTAAGGGGACAGTCGGGTACTGTGATCCAGAGTACTTTCAGTCTAACCAATTCTCTGAAAAGAGTGACGTTTATAGTTTTGGAGTGGTTCTTCTAGAACTATTGACCGGTCAAAGGCCGGTGTGTTTGGAGGGGACGCAAGAGAGAAGTCTAGTGATAAGATTTCTTGATTCCATGAAAGAAAACAACTTGGATGCCATTTTAGATTCAAGGGTGTTGGAGGAAGGTGTGAAGAAAGAAATGAATGCAGTTGCTTTGCTTGCACAAAGATGCTTAAGTTTGAATGGAAAGATGAGACCAACTATGAAAGAAGTGGCTACAAATTTGGAAAGTTTGAGGATGTCTCAATCTCAAATGCATGCAACCATTGATGATAATTTCCAAGAAATAGGAATGAGTAGTGCTAAGATTTCAGATATTGAGTACACGTGGGTAGGAATTAGTGAAACGTCATCATCATCATCAAATACACTCGTTATTAATTGATGCCCTTAAAAAATGCTTTTGAACTATTGATGTATATTGACGATTCATTTGAAAATAAATATAATTTACCTTGTGATTCTCAGATTAACAATTTTGTTTTTGTTTTTGTTTGGTTCTTTTTTTTTTAGACGGAGTCCAAATAGTCTGAGCTCATTATACCTCATTATCTTTACATATCAAATATTTTAGAATCTTCTATGAATTCTCTCTAACCACATGCATCTTATAATACATATAATTAAATGATTTATAGACTTCACCAACTTTCGCAGTAATTTCCGTGTCCAATAAAAAATGTTTCGCCGAGTTGGAAAGTTCCATTTTCAAATACATTTTCTATAAAGGCATTCCCACTAATAAAGCATAAAATAAAACATTATTTGTAGGTTGTTCACACAGTGGATTGAGAAAAACTACTAAAAGCGATAACATAAAGAAATTAAACTGCTTGTTTTTTTTCCTCAAGCATGAAAAAGCTTGTTTGAACGTGTGGGATTTCAAGAAACCGCTATTTTTCTTCTTGTCCTTTTTATTGTTTATATACATACCATGTGTGCATCGTGACCGCCTAAAAGAAAAGGGAAGACAGAGAAGAAAGAATAAAAAAATCTTAAAAAGAAGAAGAAGCAATTCATAGATCAGAACAATCATGCATGATGTCTTACATCATATCGTCTTTTAAAATTCAAGAAATTTTAGAATTTTGCATGTATGGTAAATAATACTCCTTCTATCCCATTTCAATTTGCACGAAAATAAATGACACGGATTTTAATAAAATATTAGGCGGTGTAGTATAACATTAAATAAGTAAAGATGATAGACAGTAAAGATAAATTAAAGTGATTATAGTAGGGTATATTGTTCAAAAAAGAAATATGCAAATTTTTTGGTCACGTACTGAAAAAGAAATTTGTGCAAAAAGATAAGAGATTACAGAGATAGTAATAAATTTTATTACGAATAAGCAGTGAAGAATGTAGAACTTTGATATAAATATAAAAAGAAATTAATAATGAACTTGAAAAGTAAAATCAAAAGATAACTTCAAGTTTATAAAATTCATCGACTCATGGTTGATAACGAAGCGCAACCAAGTTGGTAAGAAGCTTTCCTTCCGATAAATAAGTTGAGAGTTCAAGGCATCACAAAGCATTGTTTCTATATATATGTACCCCAAACATCCTTGTCGATTGTCGAGAGCCTTGCATTCCAGCATGATCCCACGACAACTTCTCCTCCATTTCATCTTCTTCTCCTTGCTTATTCCTTTATCAATGTCCTACTCCGGTCCAATTTCAAAACCGGGTTGCCCGGACCGGTGTGGGAATTTGTCGATTCCATATCCTTTCGGAGTCGGATCCGAGTGCTCCCTCGGAGCATTATACAACATCTCCTGCAACGAATCAACAGCTTACCACTCCTTTTTCGAAGATATCAAAGTCGTCGAAATAAATCCGTCACAAATTAGGGTTAGTTTCAAGGAACTGCAACATAAAGCTTGCTACAATAAGTCGGGCGATGCTGTAGACGGGGAGTACGGCAGCGGATATTCCCTTTATGATTCTCCGTTCATGTTCTCCGACGAAAACTGGGTCACTCTCATCGGTTGCGACGATTCGGTCACCACCTCCGTCACCGACGACGAGCACTTTTTTACAAACGATGAGTATCTCGGCAGCAGCTGCCAATCCTATTGTGGTGATAAGATGAATATATCTGATGGTAATGGTGAGGGTTTTTGCCCAGATAGTGGTTTTGGGTATACCTCCGGAAAAGGTTGTTGTTTGACCCCTATCCTCAAAGGTAACTCCTTTTTTCTTTTCTTTTTTTTCTTTTTTCCTTTTTTATGTGTTATTACTATTTATTAAATTGTGTTTTAAAAATATATATTTGGTGTACACCATGTCCTTAATGTTGGTCTTGTAATTATATTTATTGGTAGCTTTTTAATTATTATATATACGATATAAACTCTCTGAATTAATAAATTTTCTAAAATAATAACGTTAGTCCTGAAATAATAAAATAATAATTTTAATGATGACATATAAGTATATGAGTCCTATCCATTTTATAAATTGATAATTCTTAAATGTAGTAATAAATTAAATATGGCTATGAGTATTTTGTAACATATTGAAATCATATTCTTAAGTATTTGATGATTCATAAATGATTTTCGATACATTTTAGATGATAAAGCATCATCATTCATCAACTATGTCTGTGTCAAAATCATTTTTTTTTTCTTTTTTCTTTTTTTCACATTGAGGTTCATATCAGAGTTTTGTTTAATTAGTTAACATTGATCGGTAAATACATAAAATCTATTACTATTACAAAAGAGCTTATTCTTACAAAATTGGTTTTACCTAATATATCCCTATTATATATCAATTCTAAGGGACAATAATATAATTTAATATTATATGTATAATAAAACTTAATTTAAAGTTATATTTATATAAGAATTGTAGTGATATCATAACTCTCTTTAATGTTAAAACAACTATAATTTTTAATATTAATTAATAAAATAAAATAATACCTCAAAAAGAAAAATATGAAAGATCTGGGATATCTTTGTCCTACTAACTTCATAAAGTAAAAAGAAATAAATATGAATTCACGTGCACGTGATCCCTGCTAGTACGTAATTAAGCGTATATGAATCAATTTAAATTAATTTATTAAAACATTAGGTACATATTGTTTGTATACATTGTCTTTATCTAAAGTTATATATTAATTTGTTGATAACGAAAAATACTCTTTAAATTAATAACTTATTAATTTTTCCAATACTTCAATATTTCACAGGCACCAGCCAAGTATTGTTAAAGTTGACTAATTTAGCTACAGAATGGGGAGGAGGAAAACTTTTCTCATGCAGCTACGTCTTCATCCAAGAGAAAGCGAGCCCAAATCAATCAAAGTTTTCGTATCCGTTATCCTACCTAAATAATCCAAACGAGTTCTTGGAGAAAGATGGACGTGCATGGAGAAATAGAGCGCCACCAGTAGTGAAGCTCGACTGGCGCATTAATGGAGCCAAGAATTGCACCCATGCAAAGAGTAACACTACTAGCTATGCATGCAAAGAAAATAGTGTCTGCTTAGATTATGATGCTACTAATGGAGGCTACTTTTGCCGCTGCAAGCATGGATTCCAAGGAAATCCTTACATTGGATGCCAAGGTTATTGAGTATTAATTACATTTATCATCATAACAAATTTATTAGATATAATACATATTGGGTTGATATCCTTTAAAAAATAAAAATAATGCATCTTATGCACAACTATATCATATCTTATGCATAATTATAATGCATCCCGCATCATAAAATATTAATTCTCATTATTATATATTATAATGCATAATTCATCATAATATATTTGAAGTATAGTTATAACGCATTCGTTAATCTGGACTATTGATCATAAAGTGATCAACTGTCCAGATCATTTATTATTTCTTACAAGAAGTTTATTTTTTTTATTTATTTGATCTCTCTCGTATAAAAGTGATTTGATGTTTGGATATTTGGATGATTTGACGATTTATTATAATGCATAATTCATCAAAATATTTTAATATATTTTAAGTATAGTTATAATGCATTCGTTAATTTGGACTGTCAATCATCAAGACGAAAAGTGATTTGATGTTTGGATGTTATGTTAATTACTTGAATTATTTTTGGGACAGATATTGATGAATGTGCAAACGCTGAAACTAGCCCATGTCATTCAAAAGCAATTTGCACCAACATTCCCGGATCTTTTAGTTGCACACAATCCAAATTGTTTAATATCCTTTTAGGTAATAACGATACTCTCAATCTTAATTGTGATTGGATTTATTATACATGACATCTAACTTTTTATGGATTATTTTTCATCCAGGAGTGGGCTCCGGATTTGGATTTATTTTACTCCTCTCCATATGTCTCTTTTTAATGAAGGCACGACGAAAGAGAAAGACGAAAAAGCGTAAACAGAAATTCTTCAAACAAAATGGCGGACTTCTCTTGAAGCAACGAACTAATGAAGGTACAATTGGGGAAACCAAACTCTTCTATGCAGAAGAATTGGAGAAAGCAACTGATAACTTCAACGAAAGCCTAATCTTAGGGCAAGGAGGGCAGGGTGTCGTCTACAAAGGCATGTTATCCGATGGCAAAATCGTCGCTATAAAGAAATCGAAGCTCGTTGACAAGAATCAGCTAGATCAGTTCATAAATGAGGTTGCGATACTATCACAGATCAATCATAAGAATATAGTCAAGTTATTGGGATGTTGTCTCGAGACCGAAGTTCCTCTCCTCGTATACGAATTTTTGCCTAATGGGACCCTTTACGATCTCATTCATAATCCTAGGGTTGAATTTCCAATTTCATGGAATATGCGTTTGAAAATCGCGGCAGATATCGCCGGATCACTGGCCTATCTACACTCTTCATCTTGCACGCCTATCTATCATAGAGACATCAAGTCTAGGAACATTCTTCTTGATGAAAAATATGTCGTTAAGGTCTCGGATTTCGGAATTTCTAGGTCTCTTGCAATGGATCGGACTCATTTAACCACCCAAGTCAAAGGGACTTTTGGATATTTCGACCCTGAGTATTTTCAGTCGAATCAGTTCACTGAAAAGAGCGACGTTTATAGCTTTGGAGTAGTTCTTGTTGAGCTTCTGACAGGACAGAAGCCGATCTCTGCTGACAGAGAAGAAGAGGAGAGAAGTCTAGTAACTCGGTTTCTTGCATCGATTGAGGATTACACTCTTGAAGCCATTTTAGATCACCAAGGTTTAGAGGGAGGTAGAAAGGAAGAGGTTAATTCAGTTGTAATGCTTGCGAGAAGGTGCTTGAATTTGCAAGGGAAAATGAGACCGACTATGAAAGAAGTGGCCACGGAATTGGAAAGTTTGAAGTCATCTCAAATGCCTTCAACTGCGATCAGCAATGAATATCGCGAAGAAACTAGATTATTTGGAGCCAATTCTATGATGGTTTCGGACAAGGAGTACACGTGGACGACTAGTGTTATCAGTGAAATGCCAAAATCGTCCTCGGATATACACTCACTTGAAGTCGAAATTGTATGAACTATGGAAGGCCCGGTTCAAGCCCATCGAGCTGCATGGAAATATTAGGACTAAGTGCTCATGTCAAGAGAATGAATGAATGAATTATTCATGTAAATTGATTATTCATTTTAAGCTATTGTATTCTATCTTATTTAATTTTTAGAAAAAGAGTATAGTTTTCTTAGTTGATTTTTGATGTAGATTTTCTACAAAAATTATTTCATATTTTAATACTCCCTCCGTCTCAAAGATATAGATACAATTTTTTTATTAGGCTGTCTCATAGATATAGACACATTTCCTTTTGGGGAAATAATTAAAGTTAAATGGTATGCCTAAATACATAAACAACATTACATCCATAATCACAATACACTTCCGTCTTAAATCCCGTCCCGAAAAAAAATATGTCTATATCTTTGAGCCAGAGGGAGTAATAGATATAGGGTTTTTTTTTTAACAAATTTAATACAATCAGCAAACATTGATTTCTGATTTAGGTCAATTTAGCTTTATAAGAAGTTTTAGAGACATGCTATAACCAGCCAAATCTTTGTCACGTCAGAAAAATTATCCAGAACTTCTTACAACAGAATTCGAATTATATTATGGGTAATGAGATTTTGTCATGAAATTTCGCTATTTTCCTTTTTTATGGAAAATATATAACAATTATTTTTATAACACCGTTTAGAACTAAATTTTCGGTATGAAGAGAGTATTTATCAATACAAGAAAAATCATGTTTTTGAATTACATGATAGTAATCTCTCAGATAATATAGGTACTCATAATTTTGATTAATCTTCTATATCGATTGATCTGTGTTAATGTAGAATACTTAACAGAATTATGCTTTAAAAGGTTATTTACATTATATGTTGTGCAATTTATTCTGTGTACGTAGAAGTAAACTTTAGACAAAAGTCGAAGTCTGTTAATGTTTCGAAAGTCTATCACTCTCTTGTGATAGTTTAGATATTCAGCATATGTACTTTTTTTTAATAGCAGCATCAATAATAGTTTCCCATTTTCTTCCCGAGTTGACTCAAACCTACAACCTTTTGATTGGAATGAAAACGTCTTACCAACTGATCTAATTTTTTTGTCATTCAACATAGAGACTTTAGCCGTCGGGGTTTATGGCAAAATATGAAAACTTAAGTTAAACTGCAAACCACTTTTACACTTTTGACAGTAAGGGGTTGCTCAGTATGATGGAATGAGGTCAGAATGAAATATTATGTCATTCCTACCTTCATTTCGTTCTCTTGCTTGGTACGATTTATTTATTGAACATCATCATTATGATGCAATGTTCATTCATTTCCCAATGAAAATAGCTGGCGTTCCTTCCATACCCATGGTATTAGTCATTCCTACCATCTAATTTTTTTTATTATTTTTAATTATTTGACCAATTTATTTATTTTCTTTATGCTCATTTATTTTATTAAAAAATATTTTACATTTTCTAAATTATCTCACTTTCTCTCTCTAAAATTTTTCTCTCGTCATTTTTTCTCTCTAGAAATATTATTTTTCATGCTTTTTCCCTATCTAAAATTTTCATTTTCATCACTTTGTCTCTCTATAAATTCACTTATATACTCTAAAAAAAAATTGTCATAATTTATCCCTCTAAAAATTTTCTCTCATGACTTTCTCTCTATAAAATTTTCTGTTTCTAGAAATTTTTCTTCATCACCCTCTCTCTCTAAAATTTTTCACTATCATCATTTTATCTCGCCACAAATATTATTTTTTCATGATTTTATCTCTGTAAAAAATTTCTCTCTCACCACTCTCTCTCTCTCTCTAAAATGTTTCATTCTCGACACTTTCTCTCTTTAAATATTTAATTTTTCATAAGTCATCTCTCTAGAAATTTTCTCCCGTCACTTTCTCTCTCTAAAAATGGTTTTTCTCTTGAAGTTTTCCTTCATTACTTTCTTTATCTAAAATTTGTCACTCTTGTCATTTTCTCTCTAAAATTATTATCTTATTATAATTTTCCTCTCTAGAAAATTTCATTTTTCTTTACTTTCTTTCTCTAAAAATTTTCACTTTCATTATTTTCTCTCTCTAAAATTTTAAGGAGTATCATTTATTATTTTGTTTCAAAAAAAATTCTCTCATCACTTTCTCATACTAAAATTTTTATGTCTTTTGAATTTCTCTCTCTCTTTAACATTTTTATATATTATAATTTTCATTCTCCAAAATTTATCTCTCTAAATTTTCTCTCTCAACACTTTCTCTTTATATAAATCTTTTCTTTCCAATTTGTTGTTTCTCTTATCATTTTTTCTTTCGACTTACTTTTTCACTCGTCCCTTTTTATCTAAATTCTCTTTTCTGTCTAAATTTTATCTTTCAGTCATTACTTTCTCTATCTATATATTTTTCTCTTTTATCACTTTTTTTCTTTATACATTTTCTCTATTAACAAGGAGAACTAGAGAATATTGATTGAATACTGAAATTTTATTTTATTTAACGCTAAATTATAATTTTAGGATATAAAATATATGAATGAATAATGATTTAATTATTTTTGTATTCATTGTGAATACCAAGCATGGGAATCAACCATCTCATTACACTCCATTCCTAACTCGATTTTATTCTTACCTCATTCCTTTCCATTATACCAAACACCCCTAAGTTTAACGAAATTAAGATAAGAACTTTCTAATTTTTTACATGAATTTTAAAGTCTGGCTAAATAAAACACAAACTTTTTATTTGTGTAATTAAAAGAGGGCCAAAGCAATGGAATTCAGAAAATAATAGTACAGGCAAACATGGGTGGTTGCATTGAACTGAGAAAAAAGTAGCAGTCACAAGTAAAAGTGAGTCGAAGCAATTGAGGGGCCGTTTGTTTCAGGGTAATCAAGAAAGAGAAAGGAAATCAGAAGCTTTGATACCGTTTGTTGGTGTTTGGTTACACTTTTGAATCATTCTCTTTCCCTTCTTTAAGGGAATGGATTACCCATTTTTCTCCCTTTCTCATTCTCCCTATTTTCCAAGAAATGAGATTCCCTTTCCTCCTATTGCTCTCTCTCTCAAAAATTATACTTCAAAAAACACCAAAAATTATATAATGATAATAATAACAATAAATATTACTCCTATTAGTACATTATTTTAAATAATATAATATTATATTATTTAAATAATGATGATTCATACAAACATATATTGTGTTACTTATAATATACATAATATTTATATTATACTTATTTAATATCTGAAATTAATATGTAATAGTAATAATAATAGTAATAATAATAATTACTAGTACATTATTTTAAAATGATATAATATTATATTATTTAAATAATAATAATTCATGCAAACATATATTATGTTACTTATATAATAATATTAAATCAATATATTATATACATAATATTTATATTATATTTATTTGAATCTGAAATTAATATAATAATAATAATACTATAATATTATATTATTTAAATAATAATAATTCAGGCAAATATATAGTGTTACTTATATTATATAATATCAAATCAATATATTATATATATATATATAATATTATATTATATTTATTAAAAATCTGAAATTAATATTCATATATGTATATATATTTAAATTGTAAAAATATATTAAACTATTTCAAATATGAATATAGATAATAGAATTTTAATTCCCTTACCTGTCCCAATCAAACGAATTGGAAAATAGGTAATCATTCATATTCCATTCATTTCATTTTCCCTTGATTCCTTTCCATTTTCATGCTCTAACCAAATGGTCCCTGAATTTTGAAAATGAAATATCTATACGGAGCTGTCTCCGGAAGTGAAAAACAGTCACACACTAGTCACACTATTAACTTAGATTATATTTTTCAAATCTATTCTCACTTTAGGCGTTTTAGCCTATCTTTATAGAGTAGTATTATTTAAGGTTTATAATACCCACTTAGAGTAAAAATAATATTTTTAGTATTATACGGTCTATTTTAATTTGTAATTAATAATTGATTATTTTGGCGATGGAAATAATAAATAACTAAATTTAAACATGAATGATTTATTTACTTCACCTATTCTACTTTGGGCGCTTCGGTTTTTATGCCCCAAAATATACATTAATTGTAAAAGTACCCTTATAAATTCAATATTGGTAAAATTATCCTTAAGCAATAAAATACTTGATTTTTATGGGCCCACATGACTTATTAAAATTGGAGCTGTCGGCTCCCTCCGAAAATGTGCCGGTCAAAAGCCTTTTTTTTTATTTTCTTATGATAAGGGAATTGATTCTTATTCTATTATAATTATCAAACAAACAAAACCAAACAAAAAGCCCCACCTAGTAAATGTCGAAGCACCGCCCCACCCCATGCAACATCATCTATGTCTTATTCCTTTATAAGGGTATGCATGCAAAGAAACTGTCACGACCGCACTTTGCTAAGGATAGCTAAGACGGGAAACCGTGACTAGGGGTTGGATATAAGAAGCGGGAAAGAAAGGGGAAACGACTTGTAACTCGGTAATTAGCAAAATGAACAATTGAATAGACTCGATCAATGAATAAATAGAAGGCAAATGAAGATAAGAAAAAGCCCATGGCTCAAATATAATATAGTTATCCATGAGAAGAAACCGGTTGAACATAATCCAATTTCATGAAGGAATATGAGTAGAGTAGTTCTCGATTTACTGGTTCATGAAGCCAGTTGAACATAATTACTAAATAAGATAATAGAAGCATACAGCGGAAGTCTTTAACAAAATAGATACATATATGAAGATATGTATCTCTTTCTGAACCAAATTCAAAAGATGAACGAATCTCCTCTCAACACTGCCGCCCTTGCCACCTCGCTCAACCTGCAAGTTTTTGAAAACACGAGCAGGGCTGAGTACTTGATGTACTCCGTGAGGTTATGCCCAAAAATAATTTTTAGTAAAATAATCACCAATCATGCATTTCACAGTTATCACAAGGTTTTATCAAAATACTTGTGTAACTAAAACAACTTTATTTCCATAAACAATTGGAGTGCACTCCCCATTTTCTTCCATATCTGTATTATCCATATCTGTAAGTACGCCGGCAAGGTGGCCACCTCACCGGACGTTTCCATGCATAACCGGCCCATCTCTGGAGCACACAGTCACGACTTCGTGTACACATCACCTGGCTAGCGACCTTTGTCTAACTCAGGCTCGATCGATATAACGTTGGCAATCCAACATAGATAGACATCACACATCAAACTAAAAACATTTTATGCATGAAAGGGTTTTGAGTCAACTTGCTTTATTTTCAAAACATGTTTCACTATAGCAACAATATAATTTTCTTTGTTAGAACGCCCACCTGATTGCAAAGTGATAGATCGGTTCCTGGTTTTTCTTCACGTTCCTCGACTCTCGTCCCTTGCTTGACCTTTAGGGAAAAGTCTCGTTTTAGAAAAAAATACATTACTACTAGAATTCTCATTAGAGTTTTAGGAACTCACATCGCTTCTAACTCATATCGCGTATTAGAAATATTATTAATCGAGAAGATAGAAAAGTCCACCCGGAAAATTCGACATGGCCTCAACGTTCGATAAGTCTACTCGATAATTCTAAATTATCTAAAATCAGCTAAAGTCGACTAATTCAAATGAGAACTCAATTTCTCCATTCGAACTAGTCCCAAGACTCGATCAAGACGCTTAACAAAGCAGTAGAAGGTCCGTCATATGAAAAACACAAGTTCAACATTCTAAGAGAATTTGGAAATTCTGCGACCCTCTAGGAAAATAATTGTTTCTCACTCAATATAAATCGAAACAGAGCATATGATATTGATTTGGAAAGATAACACATAGGGCTATGACATGTTTAAATTTCAGAATTTTCCCATGAGTGAGCTGGGAGTTTGAAGCATTTATTCCCAGAACTCGGAATCTGAAAATCGGAAATTTGGCAGATTTTGGTACCAACTTTGAGTGAGGATTTCTCACTCGTTTCTTGATGGATTCGAGTGAATGAGCTATCAAAACTGAAGTTCAGAAAACAAGGAACAACTTTCTAGTTATACTATTCTTCATTCGACCAAAGGAAAGTGGTCAAAACGTGGTTGGAAAAACAGGACAGAAGTTGTTCGTCGGAATTTCCAGATTGGAGATACAAACTTTGAAAAATCATAGTAAATTCATACGAACTCCGTTTTGAGTGAACGAGATATGTATAGAACGCTAATGGAACGTAATTCGACATGGATGAAGAATAAATGTCGAATTTCAAACGAGCTGTTCTCAGTTTAGTCCGCAAGTGGGCTGTTTTCCGATTTCAAAAGAAATGAGATGCGAATTTCAATTTGTCATAACCGATGCATATGAACTCGGATCAAGACGAAATTTTAGTTACGGATAGCTGAGAACATGAGCTAAAACTTTCATTTAGGACTCGAAATGAGATAGAGTCGGGAAAGGGTTCGAAAATACTGAACAAAACGTGCACGCTAACTGTTCGATAAAATGCCCGAATCAAAAACGTGAAGAATGCTTACGGGTTCGGCTCTAGCTCATCTTAAACCATCATTTGAACTCAAGAACATGAATAATAACTGACTTAGAGACTTATACATGCTAGAACGAAAAAAATCTTCATCTCAATGTTATTAGAATTCACTCTAGACTTCATTTCTTATTCAAAACATCAAGGAAGAGCTAAGCTTACCGAAAATGGAAGAAAGAACCGAAGCTTTTCTCTAGCCCTCGACTTCAAGCTCTTACATGTCCTACTTCGATCATCAATCTGTTACCACCATTTTGTTTCTTGGCTTGAATGAGGAAGGTCTGCAAATTTTCGAGATGATCTATGGAGGAGAAATGGAGTTCTTGGAGGTGTGAGGTGTCGGCTTCAATGGAGGATGAAGGGGAAGCTTTGGGGAAAAAGATGATTCTTGAGGGTGGTGGTGTGGTTAGAGAGAGAGTGGGTGATGCTAGAGTGAAAGGGGTGGTGATGAAAATGAGAGTTGGGTGTGTGGTGGAGAAGAATTGATCGTGCTCCCCTCCCTCTCACCCACACTCTCGATCTCTCTCTCCCTCTCTCATCTAGATTTTATTTCTTCTTTTAATCCCATTGTGACACCTCACTACATGCACCAATAATTATTTAATGGTTTACTTGCTAGACACATCAACACCTTATTTACTATATTATTGATTGCTAGAGATAGTGGAATATCTCTACACACATCTCATCTTATTTCCGTAAAAATATTTACGGAGTAACATTCTCCGGAAATCATTCCGGGTAATTTCTTGCCTTGCCATAATTCATTCATTCTCAAAAATTCTCGAGATTGATTGGAAATAATTCCAACATATTATAAAAATTCCCATATGCTCATTTTCGTCCGTGCTCGATCTCAAATACTCGAAAAATTTTATTTCCTCCTTCGAAATTCTAATTTTTCCAAATACGGATTTTTACGGCTATTACAATACTACCCCCTTAAAAAGAATTTCGTCCCCGAAATTCGTACCCTCTAATGTAAACACTAGGGTAGGTCGCTCATACCCGTCCTTAAACTTCCGTTGTAGTTCTTCGTAGCACCGTTATTCCTCCATCACCATTCATCTAGCAGTTGTGTTTGGGCCTGAGTCATGCTTGACACATTTGTCTTGTTAATCTGGGATACATTCTCACTTTTCTTGTTGCCGTCGATAATCTAAGCTTTTCAGCTTCGTGCTAGGATTGAACATTTTCTTGACACCGTGCTAAATTCTAAATTCTATGACACCGTGCTAATAGTTACTTCTTCGTAGCGATAAACATTTCCTCTATACGTGTATAATTTAATCGTGTGGTCGACTTTCCTAACATTAATCGCTTGGCGGGATAATGAAATTCTCATGCATGCTTCTGATCATTTGCCTCGCATTCTAGCTGACTTCGTGTTGTAGTGGAAGTATCATGCTAAGAATTGATCGTGCTCACCTCTCGTTGTCTTGCCTTGGCATGGTGCTTCTCGTACCCTCGTTCATCATGATCATCATTGGTTTGCCCGAAACTAGCTACTTGTTCGCTTCTAGTCTAGCGTCGTGTTTCGATTTGATCATCTCTACGCTCGAAAGATGAGAACACCTTGTTAGTTGTAAACTAACATATACGTGGCACTACCCCCTTAAAAAGAGTACGTCATATCGTCATTGTAGACTCATTTCAAACAAAGTAGGGAATTTCATATCCTGACCGGATGCTGATGACGTTGGTACACCGCATAATCGAACAGTCTTTCATACATAAGTCTAGTCAGCCTGTCGACTCCATGTGCCTCGTGATCCGTATCGTAATGAACATCATCATTGTTGGCTTCTCGACTATCACCTGATAGCCATAATTTGCTAGTACGTCGATCATCATTCTAAAGTAGCTATACTTTGTATTTATCGTCTATCGCACCGATAGCAGTACATACATCATAACGTTTTCGACCATCATATTCGATAGCCGTATACACCTTGCAACGTTATCGACTATCACATTCGATAGCCGTACATCTTCTCGTATCTTATGATAGCTAATCATAAAATATATCGTGGCATGGCTTCGTTTTTACTAGTTCTCTTCCAGAAGAAAACAAAATCGGAAATCACGAATGCTTTCTTAGTTCTCGTTCTCATATCTTCACACGATGCCACATTTGTAACCTTCTATTATTCTTGCCAAGAGAGTCGGAAAACTTAATCGGTCTAGTCTTTTAGATATTTGAGCAATAAGATAATCGGGGATTCCTAAAGCTCTTCTATGTTCTCGTTAAACACGTGAGTCAATCACAATCTATCATCCTTCTCTGCAAAAACAACCAACTACGATGCCATTTCAAAACACACGCAATTTCAAACTTTTAGAAATTAAAAATGTAAGAACTTCAAATCATCATATACTACCAGCATAAATAATATGCAACTCATGCTTCTGCAATCTCGTGAACTTTAACAACTTATGCAAATCTCAAAACTTTAAAAATATGGTACCTTATTTCTTGTCGAGCGTGGCACGGAGGCGTGTTGAGAGTTACCACCAAATTTCTAACTAGTCTAGTGGATCTAACTAGACTACACTTGAAGAAATTCAGCTCAGAGCGAATAAATGCTCTGATACCACTCTGTCACGACCGCACTTTGCTAAGGATAGCTAAGACGGGAAACCGTGACTAGGGGTTGGATATAAGAAGCGGGAAAGAAAGGGGAAACGACTTGTAACTCGGTAATTAGCAAAATGAACAATTGAATAGACTCGATCAATGAATAAATAGAAGGCAAATGAAGATAAGAAAAAGCCCATGGCTCAAATATATTATAGTTATCCATGAGAAGAAACCGGTTGAACATAATCCAATTTCATGAAGGAATACGAGTAGAATAGTTCTCGATTTACTGGTTCATGAAGCCAGTTGAACATAATTACTAAATAAGATAATAGAAGCATACAGCGGAAGTCTTTAACAAAATAGATACATATATGAAGATATGTATCTCTTTCTGAACCAAATTCAAAAGATGAACGAATCTCCTCTCAACACTGCCGCCCTTGCCACCTCGCTCAACCTGCAAGTTTTTGAAAACACGAGCAGGGCTGAGTACTTGATGTACTCCGTGAGGTTATGCCCAAAAATAATTTTTAGTAAAATAATCACCAATCATGCATTTCACAGTTATCACAAGGTTTTATCAAAATACTTGTGTAACTAAAACAACTTTATTTCCATAAACAATTGGAGTGCACTCCCCATTTTCTTCCATATCTGTATTATCCATATCTGTAAGTACGCCGGCAAGGTGGCCACCTCACCGGACGTTTCCATGCATAACCGGCCCATCTCTGGAGCACACAGTCACGACTTCGTGTACACATCACCTGGCTAGCGACCTTTGTCTAACTCAGGCTCGATCGATATAACGTTGGCAATCCAACATATATAGACATCACACATAAAACCAAAAACATTTTATGCATGAAAGGGTTTTGAGTCAACTTGCTTTATTTTCAAAACATGCTTCATTATAGCAACAATATAATTTTCTTTGTTAGAACGCCCACCTGATTGCAAAGTGATAGATCGGTTCCTGGTTTTTCTTCACGTTCCTCGACTCTCGTCCCTTGCTTGACCTTTAGGGAAAAGTCTCGTTTTAGAAAAAAATACATTACTACTAGAATTCTCATTAGAGTTTTAGGAACTCACATCGCTTCTAACTCATATCGCGTATTAGAAATATTATTAATCGAGAAGATAGAAAAGTCCACCCGGAAAATTCGACATGGCCTCAACGTTCGATAAGTCTACTCGATAATTCTAAATTATCTAAAATCAGCTAAAGTCGACTAATTCAAATGAGAACTCAATTTCTCCATTCGAACTAGTCCCAAGACTCGATCAAGACGCTTAACAAAGCAGTAGAAGGTCCGTCATATGAAAAACACAAGTTCAACATTCTAAGAGAATTTGGAAATTCTGCGACCCTCTAGGAAAATAATTGTTTCTCACTCAATATAAATCGAAACAAAGCATATGATATTGATTTGGAAAGATAACACATAGGGCTATGACATGTTTAAATTTCAGAATTTTCCCATGAGTGAGCTGGGAGTTTGAAGCATTTATTCCCAGAACTCGGAATCTGAAAATCGGAAATTTGGCAGATTTTGGTACCAACTTTGAGTGAGGATTTCTCACTCGTTTCTTGATGGATTCGAGTGAATGAGCTATCAAAACTGAAGTTCAGAAAACAAGGAACAACTTTCTAGTTATACTATTCTTCATTCGACCAAAGGAAAGTGGTCAAAACGTGGTTGGAAAAACAGGACAGAAGTTGTTCGTCGGAATTTCCAGATTGGAGATACAAACTTTGAAAAATCATAGTAAATTCATACGAACTCTGTTTTGAGTGAACGAGATATGTATAGAACGCTAATGGAACGTAATTCGACATGGATGAAGAATAAATGTCGAATTTCAAACGAGCTGTTCTCAGTTTAGCCCGCAAGTGGGCTGTTTTCCAGATTTCAAAAGAAATGAGATGCGAATTTCAATTTGTCATAACCGATGCATATGAACTCGGATCAAGACGAAATTTTAGCTACGGATAGCTGAGAACATGAGCTAAAACTTTCATTTAGGACTCGAAATGAGATAGAGTCGGGAAAGGGTTCGAAAATACTGAACAAAACGTGCACGCCAACTGTTCGATAAAATGCCCGAATCAAAAACGTGAAGAATGCTTACGGGTTCGGCTCTAGCTCATCTTAAACCATCATTTGAACTCAAGAACATGAATAATAACTGACTTAGAGACTTATACATGCTAGAACGAAAAAAATCTTCATCTCAATGTTATTAGAATTCACTCTAGACTTCATTTCTTATTCAAAACATCAAGGAAGAGCTAAGCTTACCGAAAATGGAAGAAAGAACCGAAGCTTTTCTCTAGCCCTCGACTTCAAGCTCTTACATGTCCTACTTCGATCATCAATCTGTTACCACCATTTTGTTTCTTGGCTTGAATGAGGAAGGTCTGCAAATTTTCGAGATGATCTATGGAGGAGAAATGAAGTTCTTGGAGGTGTGAGGTGTCGGCTTCAATGGAGGATGAAGGGGAAGCTTTGGGGAAAAAGATGATTCTTGAGGGTGGTGGTGTGGTTAGAGAGAGAGTGGGTGATGCTAGAGTGAAAGGGGTGGTGATGAAAATGAGAGTTGGGTGTGTGGTGGAGAAGAATTGATCGTGCTCCCCTCCCTCTCACCCACACTCTCGATCTCTCTCTCCCTCTCTCATCTAGATTTTATTTCTTCTTTTAATCCCATTGTGACACCTCACTACATGCACCAATAATTATTTAATGGTTTACTTGCTAGACACATCAACACCTTATTTACTATATTATTGATTGCTAGAGATAGTGGAATATCTCTACACACATCTCATCTTATTTCCGTAAAAATATTTACGGAGTAACATTCTCCGGAAATCATTCCGGGTAATTTCTTGCCTTGCCATAATTCCTTCATTCTCAAAAATTCTCGAGATTGATTGGAAATAATTCCAACATATTATAAAATTCCCATATGCTCATTTTCGTCCGTGCTCGATCTCAAATACTCGAAAAATTTTATTTCCTCCTTCGAAATTCTAATTTTTCCAAATACGGATTTTTACGGCTATTACAGAAACCCAAACCCCAACCCTACCCATACTACTCTTTCTACTCTCTTTAATATCTAAAAAAATTCTAATCTCAAATAATACTCTCTCCACCGGCTTCCCTCAAGAAATCCTCTCCACCCGACATAACACTCTCCACCGGCACTCTCTTCTCCCTACTCTCCCAACCGAGCCGAATAACGAGCAACTAACAACTCCGGCTGCCCTCAAGTATACAACCTCACCGGAGTAATGGGGTCACAATACGTAATCGAAAACGACCACTTTGTCTTGCCGGAAAACGAATCGGGAATCTCCGTCGAAGTAATACCATGACGAATATCGGTATGTTTTCCGGCGAATGTAGTATTAATTTTTTGTTATGAATTTAAATTGTATTATTTGTTATGATTTAATTAGAAAGTAATTCGTTTCTTGATTTTTATTTGAAATTAATTGATTATTATTTTGTTTAAATTAATTCCCTTATGTGATTTAATTCAAAATTATTAGAAATTTCTAGTGTTTGTAATGTTAAAATTTATATTTAGGTTGAGAAAAAAAAAGAAAATTTTGGGCATAGTCGGCCGGTCAATCGGACGCCGGAAAACCGCCGTCCGGTCGTACCGAATGACCGGCCGGCTATGCCCGAAAATTTCCCTATTTTTTCTTAGTACGTATAATTAAGCACATATTTTTTATAATTTTATTCAGTCGTTACTTAATTTTTTTTTGAAAATAATTGATTATTATTTTATTTAAATTAATTCCCTTATGTGATTTAATTCGAATTTATTAGAAATGTGTATTGTTTGTAATGTTAAAAATTATATTTAGGTTGAGAAAAAAAAATGAAAATTTTGTGCATAGTCGGCCGGTCAATCGGACGCCGGAAAAAAGCCGTCCGGTCGTATATTCCGGTCGCCGGAAAAAATCACTTTTCCGGCAATCCGAATGACCGGCCGGCTATGCCCGAAAATTTCCCTATTTTTTCTTAGTACGTATAATTAAGCACATATTTTTTATAATTTTATTAAGTCGTTACTTAATTTTTTTTTGAAAATAATTGATTATTATTTTATTTAAATTAATTCCCTTTTCTGATTTAATTTGAATTTATTAGAAATGTGTAATGTTTGTAATGTTAAAAATTATATTTAGGTTGAGAAAAAAAAATGAAAATTTTGTGCATAGTCGGCCGGTCAATCAGACGCCGGAAAAAAGCCGTCCGGTCGTATATTCCAGTCGCCGGAAAATCACTTTTCCGGCTATCCAAATGACCGGCCGGCTATGCCCAAAAATTTTTCTATTTTTTTCTTAGTATGTATAATTAATCACCTATTTTTTGTAATTTTATTATGTCGTTAATTAATTTTTTTTGAAAATAATTGATTATTATTTTATTTAAATTAATTCCCTTTTCTGATTTAATTCGAATTTATTAGAAATGTGTAGTGTTTGTAATGTAAAAATTTATATTTAGGTTGAGAAAAAAAAAGAAAATTTTGGGCATAGTCGGCCGGTCAATCGGACGCCGGAAAACCGTCGTCCGGTCGTATATTCCGGTTGCCGGAAAATTCACTTTTCCGGCAATCCGAATGACCGGCCGGCTATGCCCGAAAATTTTCCTATTTTTTCTTAGTATGTATAATTAATCACATGTTTTTTGTAATTTTATTAATTCGTTAATTTTTTTTTTGAAAATAATTGATTATTATTTTATTTAAATTAATTCCCTTTTGTGATTTAATTCGAATTTATTAGAAATGTGTAGTATTTGTAATGTTAAAATTTATATTTAGGTTGAGAAAAAAAAGAAAATTTTGGGCATAGTCGGCCGGTCAATCGGACGCCGGAAAACCGCCGTCTAGTCGTATATTCCGGTCGCCGGAAAAATCACTTTTCCGGCTATCCGAATGACCGGCGGGCTATGCCCGAAAATTTCCCTATCTTTTCTTAGTATGTATAATTAATCACATGTTTTTGTAATTTTATTAAGTCGTTAATTTATTTATTTTTTAAATAATTGATTATTATTTTATGTAAATTAATTAATTATGTAAATAATCGGTTGGTTAATTTAAGTTTTTTTTAAAGTTGGCACTGAGCGAGACATATCGAGGTGGTGAATTGGTCGATGAGTTTCAGTTGGGACCTTTCGGACATTTGCTCGATTGGGAGCCGGGGCAGAATAGTAAACCCCTGCTCCCCTCCGTGTTATCTCGAGCTGTCGTGACAGAGGTGGGAATTTGGTTCCACATTAGGGGCCAGTACGTAGAGTACACCGTTCAGGACCACGCTCTGATCACGGGGTTGAGATTTGGCCCTACTGATTTTGATCCCAGGATTCAGAGGGAGCCAAGGGCATCCTGTTTTTTTCAAGACGTCTATGGCGGCCATGGTCAGAAGGCGGCACTGTTGCACTCCCAGTTGGGAACACTCACGTCTGAGAATGATCCAGACGGGCAACTTCGATTGAAGTTGGCAAACTTATTGATGGCCAATTGTTTTATCCTCGGTCATGATGGGCAGGCTCCACCCCACCAGTGGTTGTGGGAGTTGATCGACGACACTGATGAGTTCAATTCTTTTCCTTGGGGTGCGTACTCCTACAAGACCTTGCAGTACTACTTGAGGACGTTTCAGGCGAGGTCTAGGAAGTATCACATTTATGGGCCGGTATGGGCACTTATGATCTGGGCATACAAGGTGATGCCAGGGTTCGGTGAGCAATTTGCGGAGAGGGCTTCCACGACGGACGTCCCGAGGTGTCTGAGATGGAGATTTCGCAATACTTTCACCGGCGTGTCCGAGGCAGAGCTGTACGCGCCGTTCGATGATCCGGAAGGAGGTATTACTAGGATTGAGCCGGAAGATCAGGAGATTGAAGAAAGTTACTACCAATCGGTACATGAACTGGGGGCCTTACTGGTGAAGTTTCACGTGCCGAAGACTTCATACATTGTGGACGAACGCCCTTGTATATATCGAGCTGATCCCGGGTCCCAGCATGCCGTTGTAGATTCCTATGAGGGAAGTCAACGTAGACGGAGTTCCCGGGCTACGAAATTTGCCGGGAATCTAGCTGAGGAAGGTACATCTTCATCCTAGCAGCAACGTGGTTCTCAAAGCAGGAGTGGTGGACATAAGCATTCCCTTCCCGGGATGTCTAGGGAGGACTTGGTCAGTATTGTAGAGGACGTCACTCATCGTGAAAACGAGTGCATTATGCAGACAATGAGGCAAGAGTACGAGGGAAGGGAAAAAAACCTCTTGACGAAGGTAAAGAAGTGGCTCGGTAAGGGAATCACGAAGGGCATTGACATCGTGAGCTGTGGGACTTCCTCTATGTCTATTCCAGTTCACTCGCCCCGACGTTCGAGCCCGCCCCTCAACGTTTTCTCAGCACGGGCATCGGATTATGCAACCACTACTGTTTCGACGAGCCCTGAAGCGACCGAGCCCCTCGAGTCTGTAGCTGCTCGAGCAGACACCTCTCTCCCTCTCTACACGGGTGCCTTCACTGACCCCTACATTGGCGAGAACCCGATCACTGTAGACCATTCGGCATTCACTTCAGTTTTTGAGCAGGTATAATAAATTAGAGTGTCGTCTTTCTTACATATTTAGTTTCATTGAATTTTGTGTTTCGTGCATGCTTATTCGAATATTCATTTATCGTACAGGACACTTCATTCTTGCCGATGACTACCAGCGGGCGGCTTTCCACCTTCATTCCGCCATTCGGTCAGGGTTATGTACCGATTCCCGAAGATGCACATGAACCGCCGAGGAACTCTATGCCAGAGTTCTGGTCCAGTACGCCTATTTTTTCAACTCCAATCCCGACATCCTCGACTGCCACTCACCCGAACATTACGATTCGTGAACAGCCGAGACGTGCTTCGTCGGTGGAGCTTGGGCAGGTATTTTTTTCAAATTTGATGTGAATATCTGATTTCATTGCAATCTATATCTATTGCTAAATTATACTCTAACATCGTATACTTTTGATTACCGTATTAGTATATTAAAATTTCCTCACATCTCATGTAGTCTACTACATCGAGGACTAGTGGATCAGAGAGGAAGAAAGCCCCTCCTAAAAAGTCAAAGCAAAGGAGGAGTGGTGCTTCAGGCGCTTCAGGGAGTAGAAGTACATATTTGCCGCCCACAATGCCGGCTATGCCCCCTCAGGATGTGGTGAATGATCGGAAGGCATTTCTTGCTGACCGGACAACAGGAAAAAAAGTCAGCATTCCTGAAGCATCAGAAGATTGGACTGTTGCACATTTCGCTCAGATGTTAGACAAGAAGGGGCAGTGGGATATCTTCGTACGCAAAATTGAGAATTATTCAATTAAATTTTAACATAATTGTCGCACTAGTGGTTCTAACACTTATGTGTTCACTGCGCAGACTTTCGATCTTGCCCTAATGACCTTGCGCCAGAAAATTAAAAGTGGGACCGATGTTTATCCTCAATGGTGGGACAGAGGATTGGTCATATGCCCTACATTCGTCATCGTAATATTTTGAATTTTATATGTTCTGGACGAATTGGAGCCATTGAGATTCTTTTTGCCACTTTGGTTAGTTGGTGGGCTTTATTGGGCCTCGAATATTCATGGTTGGCGGGATAAGCCACAGTCCTTTGCGTTTGAATTTGCTACGAGGGATCAAGTCATTACAAGTCGTCTGGAAAACAGCAACGATCCAATCGCCATAATGAATATCGAGCGCTGGATTAGTGGATGCCCTGATGTAACTAATGTGGACGATATGTTAGCCTTGTATAGAAAGATTGTTGCGTGCAGGATCTTCAGTCACCGCACGTAGTTGTAATCTAAATTCTTTGGTACGATATGAATTGAGTTCTTTTTCGAATTACAGTTTAATTCAGTTGGGTTTTCTTGTGAATGTGAATATTCATTTATTTTGGACAATATATACTAATTGAAGCATTTTATTAACATCGTATATTGGATTAATATAATGAATTGGTATATTAATTTAATTTAGTTTAATTTAATTTGATTTGAATTAATGTAAAAATGAATCTAATGTAATATATTACCCGCGAATTACTAATTTAATTTAATTTAATTTGATTTGATTCAATTTGATTCGATGTAATTTAATTTGATTTCATTTGATTTAATGTAATGTAAGACAATAAACTATATTAGCCGTGAATTTCACATGTTATTTAATTTAATTTGATTAAATTAAATTAATTTGATTTAATTTAATTTGATTGTAATTTAAATTAAATTAAATTAATTTCTTGTAATTTAAAAAAGAAACTATATTAGCCGTTAATTTCATCTAATATAATGTAATTAATTTTGGTAATTTATTTTAATTTAATTTAATTTAATTTAATTTGATGAGACAGGCTTTGACTTGATTAATTTAATTAAAAACTAGGGAAAAGTAAACACTAAGGATTGCACAAAAAAAAACCATTTAAACTAAATTATTGATATATGCTAATCAGATATATTTGGGCAGTTAGGGCCGGTATGATCAGGAGCGTCGCAGTGCAGACATCTACGAGGTCTACGACCTCGACGGCCGCCTCGTTCAAGTCTGCCTCTGATTCTTCTTTCTTTTGGCCTCCCAGGTAGACGTCTCGGGATTGGTGGTTGGACGTCAACGTCCTTGATGGACCGCGGCACTGTCCACAGATGTTTTTTCGGTACACTTCGAATTGGGACGCTGAAATAAGCCTCGTACGAGGCTCGTCTATAGAATATCGAGACGTAATCCACCACGTTCTCTCTATTCTTCCTGCAATTAGTAAAAAAAAATGGGTTAAAATATTAATTCTGTACTTAAATATATTGCATTGAAATAATGCGATGTAAATTTCATTACTTGATTGCTGCCATCACGTGAGCACAGGGGAGACAATCAAACTCCCACCGCCTGCATTGACACACGTGTTGCTGCAGGTCAACCATCACTTCCCGGTTAGACGTCTTCACTTTATAGTGAAGAGTATTGGCAATCCTTGTGGCCTTGTAGGTGTTTGCGTATTCCAATTGCACTGCCATTTTTCTCCGAGCCTCTTCTGTGATCGGGTAAGTATCATTCATGCACTTTTCACGTCGCTCAGTGAACCATTCTTCAATGATGAGCCTTACAGCATCTAGACAAGCGACAACCGGCAGACGTCTCGCCCATAGGAGGCTATTGTTAAAAGATTCTGCTGCGTTAGACGTCATGTTGCTGAATCGTCTTGCCTCGCACTGCGATCGGGACCACCTTGTTACTCCAACATCTATCAACCTGTTGTAAGCGAGCCTGCTAGTGCGCCGGATCCCCTGAAGGTAGGTCTGGAAATCATGGTCGTCGTACGTATATGCGGCATGTTGGAGCTGGATGCCTGCATTTTTGCCGTAGTGGGCGAGATTTTTGGCAAGATGGAAGTAACAGAACCCATGCTTAGCTGCGGGAAAGATCTCTCGGACAACATGTATGATAGACGCGTGCTGATCGGAGACGAACAATGTACCCGGACATGGACCATATGCTTCTCGGAGGCATGCCATGAACCAAGTCCACGATTTGTTATCCTCAGTCGGCCCTATTCCGTACGCCAGTAGGAATAGTTGCTCGTTCGCATCCTTCGCCACAGCTACAAACATTAGCCCGTGGGCCTTACCCTTGAGATGCGTGCCATCAACAACAATGACTGGACGGATATATCCATTTCGCCAAGCAAAATGCGTAGTGCCTAGAGCAACGAAGACTTGTTTGAACCGGCCATCCTGGCTAATCTCGTGATGGGTGATCGTCTCCGGATTAGTGAGCCTCAACATGTAAAGGTAACTGAGCAGATCGTTGAAGGAATCCTTGTGTTTGCCGTATACCATCTCGATGGCGGCATTCCGTCCCTTCAAGCACACATCGTAGTTGGCATTGATGCCGAACTCGGATTTGAGCTCGTTGTGAATAATACGGGGCTTTATTATTTCTGCATCACGGAGCAATCTTTTCGCAAAAATTGAACCGATCACCAACGTGTGGATCTTCCTCACATGAGTGGTATCTGTTAGACCTACCTCATCGCATGTGTGCTCCTCGTCAAATATGTTAACAGTCCAAGGCCCACCTTCGCTAGTGAGATAAAGTCTGAAGGGGCAATCTCTGGATAATTTGCATATCATGACCATTCTTGTCTTATCTGATTTAGCAACATAGTATTCTTTCCTCCGGTTCAAATGCCATAAACCCACTGCGATCCAGATTTCATCATTGGAGAAGAAAACTGAGGTCCTCGACAGCTCATCAACATTCAAGAGATCATCGTGATACACTAGTGAATCACGGGGCCGGGCAGGGACTATCGGGACAAGCCAATTACTCATGTGCTCTGTGTCCGAATCATACTCCTCTTCACCCTGACCAGGATTTGGGAACATCATCCCAAGGAGTTTCTGCATACCCCCTTCCTCCTGTATCCAAGCGGTCCACTCCGCGAATAAAGCCATGTTCAGCTGCCTACCTTCATGGTAT
Organism: Mentha longifolia; assembly: GCA_001642375.2. Lineage (NCBI taxonomy): Eukaryota > Viridiplantae > Streptophyta > Magnoliopsida > Lamiales > Lamiaceae > Mentha > Mentha longifolia. Next base: position 34,395,768 of record CM038116.1, read on the forward strand.
AGATTGGTCTCGCCCTCGCTCTCCGAGGTCTCCGAGTCCTGTTCAGGTTCCGGGACGTAATCTTCGTCATGTATTTGCTCTTCGTCGTGCTCGACCTCTTCATTGAGGTCTGGAATGTTACCTATTTCCGGGACGTGGTTGCTTTGGCCGAGATACTCGTCCCCTACCCAGTTGCTAGAAGCAACAGCCCTCCCGACTTCATCGAAGTATGTCAGCCAATCGTCGGTGCCCTGGCTGAAAAAATCATTTGACCCACCGTACGCCTGCGACTGATCGAAGGTAGGGACACATGGAGAGGATGTCTCGACGTATGCAGATGATTCCCCGGCATGTGAAGAGGATGCTCCGTCTTTCGTCTTCACGAATATTATTGGTATAAAACCATTGCATAATTCTTATAATGTATCATCACTCGTCAAACGTGAAATCGCATTACGTCCGCGGTTGCTCTTCCTTATATAAAAAAGATCGAAATCGGAGCCCGCCGGGTTGCAATAATGAGATATGAGGTATCTCAAGTTGTAAATTGTTATCCCATAAGATACTGATAATGGGATATTGACCTCATCGCCGCCTTGATAACTAGAATCATCCCAGATACCCCCGTATTTAACATTGACGTAGATCTCAGCCATCTGTAGTCAAATAATTACAACTTAATTAATACAAATTACAAATAAATATAAAATCAATAAATTAAACACATAAATATATACTATTTTCGTTAGGAACATCACAAGTATATACTGATTTAATCCATCACATAAGAGAATTAATTTAAACAAAATAATAATCAATTAATTTCGAACAAAAATTAATAAACGAAATAATAAAATTACAAAATACATGTGATTAGTTATCCATACTAAGAAAAAAAGAGAAATTTTTGGGCATAGCCGGCCGGTCCATCCCGTGACCGAAAAAGTGATTTTTCCGGCGACCGGAATACGTGACCGGACGGCGGTTTCCCGGCATCCGATTGACTGGCCGGCTATGCCCAAAATTTTCTTTTATTTTCGTCAACATAAATATAAATTTCAAAGTTACAAACACTACAAATTTCTAATAATTTCGAATTAAATCACATAAGGGAATTAATTTAAACAAAATAATAATCAATTAATTTTAAACAAAAATTAATAAACGAAATAATAAAATTAAAAATTACATGTGATTAATTATCCATACTTAAAAAAAAAAGAGAAATTTTTGGGCATAGCCGGCCGGTCCATCTCGTAGCCGGAAAAGTGATTTCTCCGGCGACCGGAATACGTGACCGGACGGCGGTTTTCCGGCGTCCGATTGACTGGCCGGCTATGCCCAAAATTTTCTTTTATTTTCGTCAACATAAATATAAATTTCAAAGTTACAAATACTACAAATTTCTAATAATTTCGAATTAAATCACATAAGAGAATTAATTTAAACAAAATAATAATCAATTAATTTCAAACAAAAATTAATAAACGAAATAATAAAATTAAAAATTACATGTGATTAATTATCCATACTTAGAAAAAAAAAAGAGAAAATTTTGGGCATAGCCGGCCGGTCCATCCCGTGGCCGGAAAAGTGATTTCTCCGGCGACCGGAATACGTGACCGGACGGCGGTTTTCCGGCGTCCGATTGACCGGCCGGCTATGCCCAAAATTTTCTTTTATTTTCGTCAACATAAATATAAATTTCAAAGTTACAAACACTACAAATTTCTAATAATTTCGAATTAAATTACATAAGAGAATTAATTTAAACAAAATAATAATCAATTAATTTCAAACAAAAATTAATAAATGAAATAATAAAATTAAAAATTACATGTGATTAATTATCCATACTTAGAAAAAAAAGAGAAATTTTTGGGCATAGCCGGCCGGTCCATCCCGTGGCCGGAAGAGTGATTTCTCCGGCGACCGGAATACGTGACCGGACGGCGGTTTTCCGGCGTCCGATTGACCGGTCGGCCATGCCCAAAATTTTCTTTTATTTTCGTCAACATAAATATAAATTTCAAAGTTACAAATACTACAAATTTCTAATAATTTCGAATTAAATCACATAAGGGAATTAATTTAAACAAAATATTAATCAATTAATTTCAAACAAAAATTAATAAACGAAATAATAAAATTACAAAATACATGTGATTTATTATCCATACTTAGAAAAAAAGATAAATTTTTGGGCATAGCCGGCCGGTCCATCCCGTGGCCGGAAAAGTGATTTCTCCGGCGGCCGGAATACGTGACCGGACGGCGGTTTTTCCGGCGTCTGATTGACCGGCCGGCTATGCCCAAAAGTTTCTTTTATTTTCCTCAACCTAAATATATATTTTAAAGTTACAAACACTACAAATTTCTAATAATTTTGAATTAAATCACATAAGGGAATTAATTTTCAAAATAAATCAATTAATAAATCAAAATAATAATCAGTTAATTTTTAAAATAAATCTATATACTGATTCCTAGACATATAATTTCATTTTCATAAATACGACATGTTATGAAAATTTAATTAAATTCCAAAATAAATATATAATCTACTTGCTAAACATATAAATTCGATATTAAACGATTACCTATATTGTTGGATAATTCGGAAACGCGATGAAGCAATGTGGTTTACTTCCTCTTCCTCTTCTTCCTCTTCCTCAGCTCAACTTTGTTTACTTCTTCTCAGAATAATTTTTTTGGTGAATTGGTCTTTTTTTTTCTGAATTCTATTTGCAATTTTGCGTTGTATGAGTTGTTGTATATATTCAGTTTTTGGTGTGGTTGGCATAGGATACCAATACTGTTTCGTCTGTGATATCAGAGATGAAATATTTGTACCAAAAAAGCAGTCAAATTGTGCTCATTCACGCATGCATGCATAAAGCAAAAAATTTATTAGTAATACTGTTCATAATGGTAATTATAACAAGAAGAAAAAAAAAAATGTGAGCCGTCACCTCTCACATTCATCATTCATCCATAATTGAATTGTGGTGGTAGTTTTTAAACATAAAATGTGGGACCCATAACACATTAAAATAATTGAAAGGGTAGTTTTTACATTACTTCATTTAAAAAGGTAATTTTTACATAATAATTTTTAAAGGGGTAGTTTTAAATATTCTGAGTTCTACTTTTGGAGATAATAGCTCGTACAGTTTCAGAATCGCGACAGAACATTGAATCGCGTAAGAAAGGTGGTGAGAGTATTAATTATATATATTCGGTTGTTGCAATAGGATAGGAACAAATAAATGAAAAAGAAAAAGGTGTGGGGAGTATAAGCTTTTCGTCTAAAAAAATATATAAAGATAATCGATCGAATTTAAATGTATTTGGCTTATTTGATAAAAGATGTGTTGGTCCCGAAACAAGCCTTGAATTTTTACAATTTCGATTTCTTGTTTTGATATTAGTATAGTTTAATAGAGTTTAATTGGTTACGGTCAATACTGATATAGTTGATTGACTGATATCAATCATTTTGACTATGTGATAGTTGGTCTGATAGACTACAATCAGATATTAGATACGCGCGGAACGTGGGGCCTTAGTTTATACTCATTTTATTGAAAGATATTTTTTCTTACTTAAACCAGTGAATATATTTCAATATTTGTGCTATGAGTTTAGTGCAAGTCAGTAAGTTTGAGCTTGTCAAGCTTATTGATAAGGCCAATTTTAAGTATGCTATTAGTGAAGAGTTTGTATGATGCAGTTATAAAAATAAATAGCAAGTAGATACAGAATTATAATTGTTCAATCAAATGATATATGTCCACTATACTTTTAATGAGGTTAATACCTCTCACTTCGGTATTCCTTATTTTAGTGTTTCGAGAGGAAGTGACTTAACTCACACAAGTTGAAAGCTTATTTAAGTCCTAAATTTTACAATAGGCAACTTAGAGGCTAATTCCTCACCCGTCTCTTGAAAGATACACGATATTCCAAAAATCAACACACCACTCAAACACAGTCCTAACACTCAATTGAAGATTGGGTTTTCAATGGCTTTCCAATTTTTCTTTGCAGGAATCACCGTTCGTACGTCCATATATTCCATATTCACTTACTCTAAACATGACCGATATATAAATATACGAGCGAAAGCGAATTCATGAAACAGCTAGGCAATAACACAATGACAATCATGCATTTGTCATCGTGTATTCAACAACTGTAAGGGGATAGATTGCACAAGCTTATCGTGTAATCAAAGAATGGACAGATTACAATAATAGAAAAAAAAAATGAAATAAAGGGTACACAGTAACAGTCATTATAATTTATCTTTTTGAAAAACTGGCTATGATTTATCTTTCTTTCACTAATTAAAGTGGCTATTATAACTTTTTTCTTCTTTAAATATGTTTGGTTAATTTAATAAAAAGAAATTTTGAATATGCCCAGCATTCCAGAATCCTAAATGAGGGATTCGTTGGGAGTAGAAAATTTAATGAATCGGACACGATGATTCTGCGTATCTGCCTCCAAGGCTTTGACTAATATTATTTTTTTAAGTATTCCAATTGTTCGATGAAATGCCATATAACACCGTAAATCTATAACCATGGATGACAAAATCCCCGAGCAAAGCCTAAGAACGCATGAAGGACATCACCTATTTTTCATTTTTGTTCAATTAAAGAAAGAGATCAAGGGGAAAATAAAAAGACCGATTTGTGTAAGGGAAGTGATAGGATACGGCCCAGCTCCTAGGCCCAAGCATCAGACTCAATATAATTGGGCCCCGACAGTTAAGCTCGGCCTATGCAGCTCGGCCCAATTAAGAATAAGAGACTTCTTCACCAAGGCAATCAAGACTCCAACATTGACTACAACTCAAGCTCCAAGAGAGATATAGAAGCTCGGAGTCTATCCCTAAGAAGGGGATCAAGCCAAAGAGTCCAAATAGGAGAAGACTTTGTATTATGTCAAACTCCATGTAATTACCTATAAATAGGGGTTTAGAATAGATTGAGAGGGGAGAACAATCTTGTAACCAATACTCATACTAGCAATAATATTTACACTCTTTCTGCTCCGTGGACGTAGATCTATTCCGGTAGATCAAACCACGTAATTTTTTGTGTCCCGTTTACTTTCTTTTCCAATAATTCCTTATTGGTGCTCATTAATTACCTTACGAAAATAAGATTGATCACTGGCACCGTCTGTGGGAAACGAAAAATTTGTGATTTCCGATCAAAAGTTTTCTGGGTAATCTGCCGTCATGATAAGGCCAATACGATCAACCGCTGCTCCTGCTGCCAACAAGGAAAATGAGACTAAACAAACCGGACAAGAACATGCAGCAAATCCACCAGTTCGGGAAACAGAAATTCCCGAAGCCGAAGCAAGCCAGGCGCAAGATCCAAACCCTGCAACACGCCGATGACACGGGAAGGAACACGCGAGAGGCCAAACTCCGGACGGACACGTTCAGCATGTGCCGTTGGATAAGTATGGCAAACCAATCTATCCAAAAGGAGAAGGTCACAATAACAGCCAGGAGAAAGACGACGTCCATCTCCAACCGGACAAATTCGATGATGCTGTCAGGGAGTACCTCACGCATAATAAGCGAGATTTTCTCCAGTTCGCCAAACAACAAAAACCTCAAAATCGTGAAAAAGGCCAACCTTCACGCAGCGATGATAGAGAGCGTGAAGTTACATCCGGATCGCAGCATCGGCAAAAGTCCCATAGCATCAGGATCGTAGGTGCACGAGAAACCGGGATTCCCCCTAAGAGATGTGTTGACAATCGCCAAGAGGACTACCATCGCATCTCACCTCGCCGCGACGTCATCTCACCTTGGCGCGATACCGTCTCACCTCGGCGCGACGAGGACAATTACCTAGGAGGGAGGTTCGGTGTGTACGGGAGGATCTCAACCCCTTTCACCAACCGAATACTTTACACTCCTCTCCCGGATAAGTACAGAGTCCCGCCTATCAAGCCATATAATGGATCGTGCGACCCGAGGAATTTCCTGTCCCAATACCATTACAACATGGTCAACCAGGGACTCAGCGACGATATCTACATGTGCAAGGTCTTTCCAGAATTGTTGGTAGACAATGCACGCATGTGGTTCGACAGTCTACCACCTCACAGTATCGGGTCGTACGACGAGCTGATGGATACCTTCGAGCGACTTTATGACTAGATTCAATGAAGAAAGTCTAAAAGTCGAGCGCTTAACTGATGAGGTCCTAATCTCCACCTTCCAAAATGTTATCCAGTTGGGAGCTTTGTATAAGGAAATTGTGAGGGACGAGCCTTGCACTGCGAAGCAATTATGGATCATAGCAGATTGGTTCGCAAGAGCCGACGAAGCTGACAGGCACAAGCGCGAAGCCGATAAGGCTAAACCGTTGGATCAGAAGAAGGAGGATAGGAACGACTGAGGCCAAAGTCGGTGAAGTGCCCCTAACAGGCTCCAGCATGCACCCCTAGAATCCAGGCTCGGACCTCGGCAAAACTAGGAATAAAGCCAATTCACTCCATTAACGAAGCCAAGGACAGAGAGCTATGAACTGTATACCGATATGTTCGAGAAGCCTCGACCCATGTCAAGTGGAGGGGCAAAGCGCCGATCCAAGGAGAAGTATTGTCGCTTCCATGAGGATTACGGGCACGACACGGAGGAATGCAGAAATCTTGTTGTGCATATAGAGCAATTGGTGCGTGACGGCACCCTCAAGAGGTACCAAAGTCGCAGCAAATATGAAGCCCGACCTCAGGGCAAAGGAAAGCGCAGGCAGAATTGGGGGGGAACAACTGCGACCCCCACGTTGATAAAAAAGCGAAGCGCAATGATGATGATGAGGACGAGGACCAACCTCAATTCGATGGAATCATCACAGCCATCACGGGGCTCCCTCAAGGTGCAACGAAGTCCTCTCTCAAGGCCGAGGCCCGAAGTCCTCAAACGGATGAGCCTTCCTATAAGAGGTTCAAAAAGGACGAGGCTATCACCTTTTCTGAGAAGGACCCGGTACCAGAAAGAATACCTCATCGGGATGCAATCGTGATCGAAGCAGTCATTGCCAATAAGCTAGTTCAGCGGGTATTTGTCAACAGCGGAGCTTCGGTGAGCGTCCTCTTCAAAGATTGCTTTGAGAAACTAGGAATCGAAGAGGCACGCCTCACGCCGGCACCAATCCCCTTAAAGAGCTTCGTATAACAAGAGATGCACACAGATGGGATCATCCAACTCCCTGTTATGGTGGGGAAACATCCGATGTCCTCCACCAAAGTGGTACACTTCTTCGTCATAAAAGCCCATTCTCCGTACAACATTATCTTGGGCAGAGATTGGATAGTTGCGGTAAAGGCTATATGCTCAGCGTACCATTTAACAATTAAGATCCCTTCAAAGGGAGGAGTTATCGTAGTTTGTGGGGATCAGAAACGAGCCAAGAAATGCATACAAATTGCTCTACGAGGTATTGGAATACCTCAGCACCCACAAGCATAGCAATTACAGAAACCAGAGTTGATGGAAAAGACGTCATCTGCATCTGACGAGCCAGTAGAAGACGACGTACTGTATGGAGACGACCCGCTTAAGGTTATCAAAGTGGGCTTTGTTGGTGGAGCCGAACTCAGAAAGTAGATTGTCCAACTCCTAAGGGAATACAGAGACATCTTCGCTTGGTCACCCCTCGACATGACCGGGGTCTCACCAAGTATCATCACACACCGGCTGAACATTAACCCGGGAGTGAAACCAGTTCGGCAAAAGCAGCGGGTATTCGCAGCAGAACGAAGCCAAGTCATATATGACGAAGTACATCAGCTTCTGAAGGTACAGATACTCTTCGAGGTCAAATATCCGACGTGGATTGCTAAACCGGTGATGGTTAAGAAGCAAGGAGGAGGGTGGCGGATGTGTATTAACTATACCGATCTCAACAAACACTGCCCTAAAGATTACTACCCCCTCCCCAACATCGACAAGAAAGTCGAAGCTCTAGTCGGCCACAAGGTTTTCAGTTTGTTGGATCTATACAAAGGGTACCACCAAGTCCTAATGAGTGACGAAGACGCGCCGAAGACAGCCTTCATCACTGATTTCAGCATCTTCGCATACAAGAAAATGCCTTTCGGATTCAAGAACGCTGGAGCTACCTATCCAAGGATGGTCGACAACATATTCGAGCCTCACATCGGCAAAATTGTAGAGGTGTACGTAGACAACATCATCGTCAAAATTGCCTCAAGATCGTCCTCGGCCTCCTGCGCAAGGTAAACCTTAAGCTAAACCCCCAGAAGGGTATGTTCATGGTCCGATCTGAAAAATTTCTGGGATGCTGGGTCTCCAAAAAAGGATTACAAGCCAACCCGTCCAAAGTCCGAGCAGTCCAAGACATGAAGGTGCCAAAAACCATTCATGATGTGCACAAGTTGACGGGCTGCCTAGCCGCACTGAGTCGTTTCCTGTCAAGGGCCGCAGAGAAGCATCTTTCTTTCTTCAAGATCCTGAAAAAGGCGTCGGAGTTTGATTGGAAAGACGAGCATAGGTCCGCATTTGAAGACCTCAAGAAATACCTTGCCAATCTTCCAACCCTATCCATTCCAAAGGAAGGAGAAGCTCTTTCTCTATACCTTGCGGCCTCGGACGAAGCCATAAGTGCAGTATTAGTGCGGGAGGAAGGACATTGTCAGCTACCTGTTTATTTAATCAGTCGAGCGCTGAAAGGGCCAGAGACGAGGTACCAACCACTCAAAAAAGTCGCGTTGGCATTAGTAAATGCTGCAAGGAGGTTGCGACCCTACTTTCTTGCACATCCCATACAAGTCCTGACCAATCTGCCACTTCGGCAAGTGCTGACAAAACCGGAAGCATCGGGAAGAATCGCCAAATGGGCAGTTGAGCTCGGCGAACACACAATCTCGTTTTGCCCTCGCCAAGCCATCAAAGGTCAAGCCCTAGCGGATTTCTTGGTGGAAGCTAAGTTCACAGAAGTGCCGAAGCCGACTGAACCTTCCCCAAGCAAAACCGATGCCGAAGCTCCGAAAGAACCGCCTAAAGATTGCTGGAAAGTCTATGTGGATGGGGCTTCGGAGCATTCGGAAAGCGGAGCAGGTGTCATACTCCTCAACCCAGATGGATAGGAGACAACTTATGCACTCCGGTTTGACTTCCCAACAACAAATAACGAAGCGGAGTACGAAGCTTTAATCGCCGGACTTCGTCTAGCTCAGGCTCTCCAGATACGAGCTGTTCAAGTTTACAGCGACTCCCATGTCATAGTGAGCCACATGCTAGGCAGGTACGAGGCTAAAGGTGACAGAATGAAAAAATACCTCCACAAAGCCAAGACCTTATAGCAGTACTTCTCGTACTTCGAGATGATTTGCATCCCTAGGGGGGAAACAACCGAGCAGACGCCCTAAGCAAATTAGCGTCGTCATCTACGAACTCTCCCGTGGAAGAAGTCAAACTCCGAAGTATAGACGAAGCCGAGGTCAACCTACTAACTGACGTTGAGTCGAACTGGATGATCCCTCTTTGAAATTATCTGGAGAAAGGCGAACTACCCAGTGATAAGCTCGAAGCTAGGAAAATCTTGAGCAAGTCTCTGAAGTATGTTCTTGAACAGGGAGTGCTTTACAGAAGATCGTACCTCCAACCCCTTCTAAGGTGCATAGGACCGAACCAGGCAGATTACGCTCTGCGAGAAGTACATGAAGGATCATGTGGGAGCTACATCAGAGCCAGAACACTGTCAAAGAAAGTCATAAGATGGGGATACTATTGTCCTACGATGTTCCAGGATGCGGTAGACCTCGTCAAAAAGTGTCCGAAATGCCAAATTCATAGGACTGTGCCGAGGTTACCTCAGACCAACCTCACCAGCATGCAAAGCCCGTGGCCGTTCATACAATGGGGGATAGACATCATCGGTCCACTAGACAAAGCTCCCGGCCAACTTCAGTTTCTCATCGTAGCCATTGACTACTTCACCAAATGGGTAGAAGCTGAACCCTTGCCAAAAATCACGAGCAAGAACACCCTCAACTTCGTCTGGAAAAATATAGTATGTCGCTTCGGCATACCTCATATCCTCATCTCGGACAACGGGACGCAGTTCATAGACAGAACGTTCCGAGAATGGTGTGAAGAGCTTCATATTCAACAGAAGTTCACCTCGGTAGTCCATCCTCAAGTGAATGGCCAGACAGAAGTTACCAACCGGATAATCGTTAAGGGACTTAAAGCTCGCCTCGATAAAGCCAAAGGAGACTAGGTAGCGAACTTACCCCAAGTTTTATGGTCATACCGCACAACTCCCTGGACCTCGAACGGTGAAACACCCTACAACTTGGTGTATGGAACCGAAGCAGTGATCCCGGTAGAGATCGGCCTTCCGAGCCTGGCACTATCAACTTTTTAGCTGAAGACAATGAAGAGAATCTTCGAACCGACCTAGATCTGGTAGAAGAAAAATGAGAGCTCACCTACATAAGGGAAGCCAAGTACAAGCAACAAGTGGCTCGGTATGATAACCAAAGACTCAAGTACCAACAGTTCCAAGTAGGCGACCTCGTTCTTCGGAATAACGAAGTAAGCAAGGCTGCAAGGCTCGGCAAGCTCGAAGTCACATGGGAAGGACCTTACCGAGTTGAAAAAGTCCTCGGCAAAGGGTCATACAAGCTCGCCCACTTGTCTGGTGAGCCAATACCCCGTGCATGGCACATTACTCATTTAAAGAGATATTTTGCATAAGTGACTGAGAGAAATGTTCAAATCCATATAGATTATTTAGGTCGTATTTGTCAAGAGTCAGGTCGTCCTTTTTACAGTTCTTCTATCAATAAAGTTTTTATTTTTTCTTTAATTGTTTGGTCTTTGCATATCGTATCTTGCACATTTCTCTCTCCTACTTATGGTCTTATCTCATATATATAATTGAAAATCCTGACGAGAATGAATGAAACCCTAAAATAGGGTAAACTATAAACACGCGTAAGGGGACCACCCTTATCAATACTTCTCGACAAATAAGGAACCCAAAGCCAATCCTCGTCTTATGACGAGAAAGAGCTACTTAAAGCCAATCCTCATCTTATGACGAGGAAGAGCTACTTAAAGTCAATCCTCGTCTTATGACGAGGACGAGCTATTTAAAGTCAAGCCTTGCCTTATGATGAGGACGAGCTATTTAAAGCCAACCCTTATCTTATGACGAGGATGAGCTATTTAAAGTCAAACCTTGTCTTATGACGAGGACGAGCTATTTAAAGCCAAACCTTGCCTTATGAAAAGGATGAGCTACCTAAAGCTTACCTTCACTTAAAACAAAGAAGACTACCTTAGTTAAAAACGAGGATGAAAAGCTTAAATACAAGTACATAAGTTTCCATTTTATTTCATAAAAAGAAAATGTACAGTTGCATCAAGGCGAAGTATAACCTGAAGGTCTAGAACCCGAAGGCTTACTGAAGCTAAGCCAATTTCTGGCAAAATCTCTATTTAAGAGATCGTCTATACTAATCCTACCCCTACCCCTACCTCGGCCAAGTGTTACTCTACCTCGGGCACTTTGAGTCCCTCGACCTCGAGCTCATATATCCGCCAGCTGCCGCTCTCGATCCAAGAATTCCCGAGAGTGATGATCAACAATCCTCGAACTGGGACCAGGATTAGACGAACTCGATGGCCCAGCCTCTTCAGAAATAAGTCGAGCCAACTTCGGACGACGAGCTAGGGTTATCTTATATCCCCGGCTACTCGCTTCAGCTCGTCCACTTGCTCCTGAAGCTCCCAGGAACCTACTCCATATTACTTTTTATAGCTTTTACATCGAGGCAGGGACTCTTTCACCTTCTCTTCCACTTCGGAAATGGTGAGTCCACCAGCTCGGCTGATAATCGCCTCGTATTCAGAGTGTTCTTCAAGGACCCGCTCGGCGTCCTCTTGGCAGATCTCCAGTCTCTCCTTCTGCTCGAGAAACCGAGCTTGAAGCTCGTCGAACTTTTCTTGTGCAGCGATCATCTTGACCTCGGCCTCATCCTGGACATGGCCAATTTTGCCTTTTAGATGGAGGACTTCGACCTCTTTTGCCTTGAGGGTACGAGTTAATTGATGGATTCGTTCCATCCAAGGAGATACATCAAAAAGCTCAGGAGACGACTACACAAAGGCGAAAAAAAAATTCAATAAAATTGGAAATTTTATTAAGGCCATTACGGCACAGGTAAAAGCGATTTCCTAGTGATGCCGTAGTACATATGGCCTACAAAAAAAAAAAAAAAAAAAAAAAAAAAAAAAAAAAAGATATGTAATCAACTGACCCCTCCAGTAGCCTCATCCTCCTGATGAGGTCCCTCCTGCTCGGCCCCGGTGCTCGGCTTGTCCACCGATTTGTCCATCTCGGCATCAAGGCTAGCAACTGCAGCCTCGAGAAAATCGTCCCTATCCACCGGACAGGTTCGGATCGCCTCAACAGTAAGCACCGTGGACATGGAGGTGAGCTTCTTCGGCACAGGAAAGGCCGGCATCCCCTCCACCAAAGCCTTCGCGTAGGAGCGAAGCAAATCTTCGCCCGAAGTCACTTCATACCTGTACTTAGATTTATCCAGGTTCGGGTAATCCGTGGCTATCTTGTCGATCTTCTCCGACGCCACAGAGGTGTTCAGGATAGTGGCCAACTCGTTCGCCAGTTCAGAAAATGCCCTCGACCTGAATAGCCTCTCGGCAAAAGCACGGAGTACCTGCCCCTACGAAGCAGCAGCTTTAGCTTCCCGGCGCCTAGCTTCTTCCACCTCGGCCTTCACCGAGGCCACCTCATCCGTCAGTGAGGCCACTTCAGCCTTAGCCACTTCAGCTGCCGCCAGCGCGGCAGCCTCCCTCTTCTCCGCCTCCCGGGCCTTCGCCTTGGCAGCAGCCACCTTGTTGGCCAAATCATCTTTGGCCGCTTCCAACTCCCAAGAGACTCGAGCCATTTTATGGTATTCAACGACCCCATTGTTGAGGAAGTTCACCAGTTCGGCAACCATATACTCAGCCCCCTGCGATAACATTAAATGGCGTCAAAGCAAGGCACTAAAAGTCAACATAGTATGCACACTGGATAGTGTAATACCTCGGGAAAGGGCCGCAGACGAGCGGCTGCTTGGCCAGAGGGCTGGCCAGTAACAATGGCACCCTCCGTGAAGGGTACAGTGAAGACCCGCGCCTCTTTGCTCAGACGCGTGTCAGGACGAGGCGGAAGAGATCCCACGCCTAACCATTGAGAGTCCGAAATGTCCACGGTCCTCTCCGACAATGCTGCGGACGTCGTCTTCTCCAGCTCCAAAGCCGACCTCGGCCTCTTCTTCTTGCTGGCGCCGAAGTTCACTGCAACAAAGCAAATGATAGATTAAAACATATTCAGCAATTGAATAAGGACGAAGAGCAAAACATAGAGTAGGGTCTCACCCTTTATCGGATCCACCATTATAATAGGATCATAAGGGCTCAGCCCTACCATGGCGAGCTCGGCCTCGCTAAACTCCTCAGAGATGAGGCCGAGCTCCCCCAGTACCTCCTCAAGGTCACCAAATGTATCTTCGGTGCCTTGGCCTTCTAACTTATCCGTCTTCCAGGCAAACTAGGACACCTGTTTAGATCGGCAGAAGAAGAATTTCTTCTGCCAGTTCACAATTTTTGTTTTCGTCTTGACCCTAAAGCCGAGACGAGGGGATAGGTAATACCACCCCGAACTAGGTTTAAATTGAAAAAACCTAAGGATCATCCCTAGGGTAAGTGGAAAACCGAGACGGCCGACTAGGACGCCGAGTCCAGTTAATTGCTTAAAGGAATTCAGCATAATTTGCCCTAAGGCAATGCCGAACTTCCGTTGCAGTTCGGCGTATACGGAAGGACCACAACTTAGGCAGTCCTCGTAAACGGTAAAAAACACTACCGGAGGCATACAAGCCCTATTCTCCGGATGGGGAACTACAAGCAAGGCAGAATTAGGAAATAAAAATTCTTTGGCAAGTTCTCGAACCCTAGATGCGTTCAAAATTGATGCATATTCAAGAACCTTGCCAGAATCCGGATCTACGAGAGGATATCGGACACTACGGACACCAGGAAACGGGGAATCTACAGAAAAACATTCTATATCTACAAAACGAGAAACCACCGGAGAACCCAACAGCGAAACCGATTCATCCCGGCTTTCATCGCCGTGAAAAGGACCAACACTAGAGGAAGAAGCCATAGAAGTAACTTACTTGTATATGAATATCGGGAAGGGGAAGCTTCTACGGCAAGTTGAAAAGATTCTGATGAACGGCGGAGGAAAAATCGCAGCATCAATAAAGTTACACCGGAGTAAAATTGCAAGTGAAGAGTTATTTTGAAATTTTGGGAAAAAGTAAGGAAATGGCATAGGAAAGAAGTTTTGTCAAAACTTCTGTCTTTTCACCTTCCCCCACGTCGCTAAAAAACGTGCCTACTTTATTGGGATTTCAACAGGCGCATTAATTAAAGTAACTGACACATCCTGCGCTTAGCCTTGGCGAGAAGAGCCGAACTCGACTTTGTTGAGTTTATTTTTTGACGGGGCAAGGCACTTTTCTCAGACCTCGTCTTCAATGGGGCGGTACGCACTTGGCTTCGTCAATTTACTTTTCGCCGTGGCAACGTACTTCATACTATACTCCTGCCTCAACTATTTACCCCAAGTCACACCCTCGCTTCTACATCTTTTTTTTTTTGGGGGGGGGGGGATGTGATAGGATACGGCCCAGCTCCTAGACCCAAGCATCAGACCCAATATAATTGAACCCCGACAGTTAAGCTCGGCCCAATTAAGAATAAGAGACTTCTTCACCAAGGCAATCAAGACTCCTACATCGACTACAACTCAAGCTCCAAGAGAGATATAGAAGCTCGGAGTCTATCCCTAAAAAGGGGATCAAGCCAAAGAGTCCAAATAGGAGAAGACTTTGTATTATGTCAAACTCCATATAATTACCTATAAATAGGGGTTTACAATAGATTGAGAGGGGAGAACAATCTTGTAACCAATACTCATACTAGCAATAATATTTACACCATTTCTGCTCCGTGGACGTAGATCTATTCCGGTAGATCGAACCACGTAATTTCTTGTGTCCTGTTTACTTTCGCGTCCAATAATTCCTTATTGGTGCTCATTAATTACCTTACGAAAACAAGATCGATCAGGAAGTTTGCTGAATAAATGGGCTGGTTTTTAATTATTATTGACTTTGATCCATATATCTTGGATGATTTTATGTTCGTTTCTGTTGGGTGATAAATCAAACATCTATAAATTTCATATTTTTCCTTTTATTTTACTCTGAAATGAATTTCGAATCCATCCTTATTTTACATGAAAGTATATAAATTTTTTTGGAGAAAATAAATGATGTTCAATTCAAAGTTTTGCTAGATGAAGTTTTTGTCGAAGCTCTTTCCTGAAAATCTTTCCAGTGGGTGATTTGGGTATAACTTCAGTAAAAATCACCCTCCTCAACCTCTCGAATGGTGCAACCTAGAATTAGGTTGCTGCAAACATGATTAATTTCTTCATGGTACATTAGGTAAAATATTTGATTCATGGCAACTGTTTCATAATTTTACCTGTTGTGCAATAAATTGCTGTACTTGTTGAGTTGTTAGTGAAATCTTGGATGATCTCACAACATATGCTATTGGAATTTCACTGGCTTCTATATCAGCTAATCTTCATTTTTTTAAACTCTCACAATAATTATATGAAGCAAAAATCAATAAAATAATATAATTACGTATATATAGTGTGAAAAGTGAAAATTTTGGTTATATTTGAATTTGATCTCACCCTATAACTGCAGCATCAATTATATCAGGATGAGTGAGAAGCAATTCTTCTAGCTCCGCTGGTGCAACCTAAGCACGTAGAATAATCACATTAATTATCACAAATTTATAAAAATAAATAAATTACTTATTAGATTAATATAATTCTCTAATGAACGTGATAGCCTTTATATTTGATGAGCTCTTTTACACGGTCCACTACGTAGAGTCGTCCCTCATCGTCAAAATACCCTGTCTCCTGTGTGCAACCAACCTTGTTCGTCTATAGTTTCCATAGTAGCCTTTTGGTTGTTTAGATACCCTACATATATTAAATAAATAAATAATTTGATGTGGCGTCAAACTTTAAGCTAGGATCAAACCTAAGGTCCTGTTTGATAGGGTAGATATCTTAAGATAACAAAAGTTATCTTGTTTAATCTGACTCTTTGGTATCTTAGATATATTTTCGAATGACCCATGATAAATTTATGGTTCGGGCTAAAAGTATTATTTTTCTTTCAATTTTAATGAGACCCCCTCATTATTTTAATCTTAAGAACCATGATAACATTATCATATCTTGATTTTTACTACTATATCTCATCAATACAACCAAACACACCTAAGAGGTATGCTCACTGACAATCATATAAAGAACATTACCATAAATATATATATCCTAAAAATTAAACGTTATCCAAAACGGAAAAATTGCAACGTGACATTAGAGAGTTTCTGTCAAACCTAACGTGACATTAGAGAGTTTCTGTCAAACCTAAACATACCTTTCATAACAAATGGACCTTTGATCCATATCTCGCCTGTTTGGAAAGGAGAGAGATGACGTCGCTTTGTTTGCAAATCTACTATTTGAGCTTCGACACCCGAAGCAAGTGGGCCTGCGGAGCCTGAATGAGGTGAATGCATTCTTCTACTTTCGAGTGAAATAACACCCGCTGCTTCCGTCATGCCATAGGCCTAATTCATGTATGGTTTATATTAATTCATTGCTATGTGTTGCATAACAAGTTAAGAAAAAGTAAAGGAGGAAATTAATCCAGTACTTACCTGGCATACAACAGCTTGTGGAAAAATCTGGGAGCATTCTTCCATCATTTCCTTTCCTAATGGAGCTGCTCCCGATAGAATCTCCTTCAACGTCGAAACATCGAATTCCTTCACCGTCTCCCGCTTCTTGATCACCTCTACAACGACAGGTGGGACCACAAACAAATGCGTAACCTTGTATTTTTCAATAGCGCTCAACATAGCCTTCATCTCGTAGCGTGACATCACCACCACCGCGTTTCCTCTATGCAGCTGCGCGTACACCACCGCCGACAGTCCGAAGATATGAAACATAGGAAGGAAACAGAGAAACACATTGTTCTTCTTTGATCCTAATTCATTGGCTTCTTGGTCTGACGTCATCATCAATGCCGACGCCATGAAGTTGCTGTGCGTTAGCACAGCTCCCTTGCTAGCTCCGGTCGTTCCCGAGGAGTAAAAGATCGCTGCTGCATCACTCTGCTTCACATCCGGCAATGATTTTTCCGACTCCGATTGAATCATCAGTTCTGAAAAACTATGCAGCTTTGGATTGTTCGAGGTTTCCTTCGGTTGATGATGATCTAGCATGATGCAAGGAAGGTCAAAATCTTTGATCTTATCATAGAGTTGGTGGACTGTGATGATCAGCTTCGGGTTGCTGTCTTTGATCTGTCTCGAAAGCTCGGATATGGTGTACAGTGGATTGGCTGTGGTGACGACGGCGCCCACGGCCACCACCGCGAAGAAAGCGATGGGGAAATAAATGGAGTTTCGAGGCTCGAAAATGTGAAGGTTTGTGCAGTTTCTGCATCGATGAGTGCTGGGGAGTTAGAATTAATGGATGAGATGTTTTTGAAGAGGAATGGGATCATTGAAATTTTGGGGTGGTGAGGAAGAGAAATGGAAGGCCTTTGAGATCGGTAGATTCCATCTTCCCCATAGATTTCTTGTGTAAACGTCTTGGTTTTGTGTTTGTGTGTGCCTCAATAGGAAGTTATTCTACAACTGTTTTTCCAAGTAATGGTTTCGTGTTTCAGATTTTGATATAGATCAAGGAAGAAGAAATGACAACATTTTTATCAGCACCACCGATTAATATCTAAGGCTGTCTAAACGGTTCTCGATTTTCGGGTTACCCACAATCAAATTGGAACTGAAAAACTATTTTATTTATATATGATATTTTTTATTTATTTATTAGTATATATGATTAATTCTTTCTAGTTTTAATAATTAAATTTTTAATATCTTAAATTAAGTTTTAATAATTAAAAAATTAATATCTTAAATGTTTATTCATAATCGGTTATTTTTGGGTATTTGGAACCGAATCGGATACCCGAATTTTTTTTCCTGGTCCAGTTTTAGTTCCTAATTCCATGCTATTTTCGATTCGTGTACCAAAAAGTTTATGTTTGGGTACCCAAACCGAACCGAATAGACAACCTTATTAATAGTATCTCTTATTGCATAATCGGATGTGCAGATGGTAAATCTACAATCTAGGATATGACCGGCTCGACAGGTTCGTTCGGTAGATGGAGCGGAAACTATCAACCTGTCAACACAAGTAGCACACGTAAGAGCCCTTCGAGTAACACTGGAGGGGATGTCAGCCGAATAACCTCCGACGCTCAAGTCAGTAATCAGAATAAGTAGGCGGAATAGTAAATGTAAATAGACGAAAAATAATAAATAACGAATGATTGGAGTTGCAGTCGGAAACAGATCGGTGGTAGATGATGAGAGGGTGATGGTGACGGGTAATCCGTCTGATAGGATCCGCTTGCCGCCTACTAGAAGAGAACATGGGAGTGTTCGGAGAGCGGAAGAGCCGATTGCTAGAGTGAGTATGCTAGAAGCCAGAACGTGTCCATCCATTTGTCTAGTAGGCGGAATATATAGGACGGCTACTGCATCTAGGGTTTCCTCATCAAACCCTAGTCGTTATTCGTCTGTTGAGATCGTGGGGGATTTGCTCCCGATCGGCTCGTTCCGACTGTTCCGGCCAGTTAGTTTGGCTTGGATTCATTTGACCGACTGAGTGGACCCCTAGCCGGATATCCGTCTAGATAGCCCGCTAGGTGGGAATTTGCGCTTTTTGCCTTTTGATGGGCCGATTGGGTAGGCCGTTTGGCTTGGGCCGGCTACCGACTGATGATTATTTATGGACAATTGGGTTTGAACTGATTTGACAGATTTTGCCCACTACTGGATGCTTGTCACTATCAAATGTTAAAAATATTTTCAAAATCAATATTTTGGTTATAAGAACTCTTTAATACTCTTAATACGTAGATTTAATACTGAAATGCAGTTGAGGGCCGCGACAGCTTAAATGGAAAAGAAAAAGGAGAGTGTTATTTGACTACAGCTAGCACAATTTTAAATGAATAATCTTCTATTTACTAATTCTTGATTTATCGTTATTTAACAAAATACCATGAGACGACAGAACATTCCAGCCTCTTTAAACAACTATAAAATACATTAAAAAAGGAAATTTATTCGTAAACAAAAAGGAAATTTATACATTAAAAAAAAAGGAAATTTATACATTAAAAAAAAGGAAAATACAACTGATAGGATGTGGCCCAGAGGCCCAAGATCAGCTCGGCCCACCCAGATTGAAGCCCAATAACGAGTCAACAAAATCAGCCAACTGCCCCACGATTTCTCAACCACCCGCGACGGACGGACATGCTAGAGCAACATCCATGAATCACCCGTGACCTCAATTCTCTATAAATAGAGCTATCTTGTAAGATAAAAAGAGGCCACTGTATTTTTTACTAGCAAGAGAGACTTCAATATAAACATTCTCTTTTCCCTCCGTGGACGTAGATCTACCCATAGATCGAACCACGTAAATTCTTGTGTTCTTAACTTTCTATAAATCTCACCATCACAAAAACACTCCAAAATCCACGATCGATCACTGGCGCCGTCTGTGGGAAACTGAAATTTTGTGAAACCGATCAGCGCATTTTGAGTAAAGATACGATGGTGAGACCAACCCGATCCGCCACCACTGCCGCCGCCGCCGCCAAAGCAAAACAGAAGCAAGCTGACCCCTTCACCAATCCGCCTTACACTCCAGTCAATGAGGAAGAGGGTGACGTTAGTCAAGCTCAAAAAACTGCTTCCCAAATCCGACGTGACCAACAGCCCATTCGCCGAACTCCTGAAGGCCACCTGGAAGATGTTCCGTCTGGAGATTCAGCTAGTAGCGATGGGCCCAGCCAAGGTGGCAGCCGACACGGCAACGCCGAACTCCAACCCGAGCTTGGAGACGCACTGAAGGCGTACCTGGACCTCCACGAGCAGGATTTTTGTAAGTTCGTCGATCAACATCGACAACAAAGTCAAAACAGAGACGACGGAGTTGAACCGTCACAAAGGTGATCCCCAAGTCTCCAGATCGTTGGAGACAGGGAGGCCGAACTTCCCCGATAGCGACAGGACAATCGCCGTGGGAACAACCGTGCTTCACCTCGGCGCGGATCAACGTCACCTCGTCAGAACGCCATTCCAACTCGGCTTGACGAAGGAAATGCCTACCAGGGAAGATTCACCGTGTACGGTCGAATCTCGACTCCCTTCACTAATAAGATACTCTATACTCCCCTCCCGTCGACGTATAGAGTGCCTCCTATCCCGGCTTACAACGGGTCACAAGACCCCAACTACTTCCTATCCCGGTTCCAATACAACATGATGAACCAGGGATTGGCCGAAGATATTTACATGTGTAAAGTCTTCCCCGAGCTGCTAGTGGACAACGCTAGGAGCTGGTTTGATAGCCTCCCTAATTGCAGCATAGGGTCGTATGCCGACCTACTTGACGCTTTCGAACGCCGTTTTTTTCAAAAAGCCGAGGCAAAAATCAGCCCAGCCCAGCTCCTAACCTTAAGGCAGGGGCGGGGAGAAACGATCAGTGATTTTCTGGCCCATTTTTATAACGAAAGCCTTAAAGTCGATCGTCTCTCCGACAACGTGCTCATCTCGGCATTCCAAAATGCCATTCAGTCCGGGACTCTCTTTAGAGAGCTTGTAAAGGCACGCCCAACGACCTCCAGGCAGCTATGGAGGATTGTCGATGCATTCGCGGAGCCGGATGAGGCCGATCGGAAAAAGCGGGCAGCACACCGGCCCGAAAACAACGATAAGAGGAAAAAAGAGGAGCGCGCCGACCTTGGGCAAGGTCGCCGAAGTGCCCTCGAAAGGTTACAGCGAGGACCTCTCGAGTCCCGCTTAGGACCTCGGCCCCACCAAGACCGAAGTCAGTATACACCACTGACAAAGTCCAAGGCTGAAATATACGAGCTTCACTCAAACTTGTTCGAGAAGCCACCGCCCTTATCCCGAGGTGGGTCGAAATGCTGACCCAAGGAGAAATACTGCAAGCTCCATAATGACTACGGTCATGAAACCGAGGACTGCAGGGACCTCGCCTCGGACATAGAACACATGGTACGCGACGGTACCCTTAAACTGTACCAAAGTCGCAACCAGAAAGAGGCCCGACCTCAAGGAAAGGGCAAGAGAGAAAAACAGGGGAGGCAACAACTGTACCCCCCAAAATGACAAAAGGCCAAAGCACGACAACGAGGATGAGGATAAAGATCAGCCTCAATATGATGCAGTCATCACGGCCATCACCGGACTGCCCGAAGGTATGATGAGGTCATCGTTGAAAGCCGAGGCCCGAAGTCAACAGTGGGAAGAACCCACCCAAAAAAGGTTCAAAGGGGACGAGGTCGTCACCTTTTCTAGCAACGACCCAGTTCCCCATGCGGTACCTCATCAAGATGCCACCATAATCGAGGCCGTAGTGGCCAACAAATTGGTCCACCTCATATTTATTGATAGCGGGGCCTCTGTGAGTGTTCTCTTTAAAGACTGCTTCGATAAGCTCGATATTGAAGCACGTCTAAGGCCAGCACCCATGCCGCTAAAGAACTTCACGCAACAAGAGACGACGACGGAAGGCATCATTTCACTGTCCGTGACAGTTGGAAAGAGCCCGTTGTCCACTACGAAGATAATCCACTTATTCGTCGTAAAAGCCAGCTCCCCCTATAACATCGTCTTAGGAAGGGATTGGCTAATAGCAACGAAGGCGATCTGCTCAGCCTACCTCTTGACGATTAAAATTCCATCTAGAAACGGAGTGATCACGCTTCGGGAAAACCAGCAACAGGCTAAGGAGTGCATGCAGGTCGCACTCCGAGGTGTTAGGAATCAACACCCCCAAGCATAGCAACTACAGAAACCCGAAGAGGTAGAGCCGACGTCACATCCATCCGTCGAGCCGGTAGAAGACGTCGCATTATATGAAGATGACCCTGCCAAGGTCGTCAAAGTAGGGTTCGTCGGCGAAAATGAGCTCCGAAGTCAACTTATCCGGCTACTTCGGGAGTATAGAGATGTCTTCGCTTGGTCGCCGCTAGACATGACCGGGGTGGCTCCAAGCATCATCACTCATCACCTCAACATCGATCCTGAGGTGAAACCAGTTCGGCAGAAGCAGCGAGCCTTCGCAGCTGAAAGGAATCAAGTGATCCATGACGAGGTTCGCCAACTGCAGAAGGCCGATATTTTATTCGAAGTAAAATATCCGACCTGGTTGGCCAACCCCGTGATGGTGAAGAAGCAAGGAGGCGGGTGGCGGATGTGTATTGATTACACTGACCTCAATAAACACTGCCCGAAAGACTGCTACCCCCTCCCCAACATTGATAAGAAGGTCGAAGCTCTTGTTGGCCATAAGGCGTTCAGTTTCTTAGACCTGTACAAGGGGTACCACCAAGTCCTCATGAATGAAGAAGACGCTCCGAAGACCGCTTTTGTCACAGACTTCGGCGTCTACGCATACAAAAAGATGCCCTTCGGGCTGAAAAATGCTGGAGCTACATACCAAAGGATGGTCGACAAGATTTTTGAAGACCACATCGGTAGTATTGTCGAAGTGTATGTAGATGATATAGTCGTAAAAAGCAAGGAAATCGCCACTTATGTAAACGACCTTAAAGTTGTTTTTAGCCTACTTCGTAAAGTGAACCTAAAATTAAACCCAGAAAAGTGTACTTTCATGGTCCGGTCTGGAAAATTTCTAGGGTGTTGGGTTTCACGCGAAGGGTTAAAAGCTAACCCATCAAAAGTCCGAGCTATCCAAGAGATGCGAGCGCCGAAGTCAATTCATGACGTGCACAGACTGACGGGCTGCCTAGCCGCCCTAAGTCGTTTCCTATCCAAGGCCGCCGAAAAACAACTCCCATTCTTCAAAATACTAAAGAAGGCGCCGAACTTTGAATGGAACGACGAGCACAGGGGAGCTTTTGATGGCTTAAAGACGTACCTCGCAAATCTCCCCACATTATCTGTACCAAAAGAGGGCGAGGACCTCTCCCTATACCTCGCCGCTTCGGACGAGGCAATCAGTGCAGTCCTGGTACGAGAAGAAAAACGTCATCAGCTACCCGTCTATTTCATAAGCCGAGCCCTAAAAGGACCGGAGACGAGGTATCAACCTCTGGAAAAGGTCGCACTTGCATTGGTGAATGCGGCAAGGAGACTCCGACCGTACTTCCACGCACATCCGATACAAGTGCTGACCGACCTCCCACTTCGGCAAGTGCTTACAAAACCAGAAGCGTCCGGGCGAATCGCTAAATGGGCTGTAGAACTCGGCGAGCACACGATTTCCTTTGTACCTCGCCAAGCCATTAAAGGGCAATCTTTGGCTGATTTCTTAGTGGATGCCAAGTTCACGGACGCACAACAATCCGTTGAACCCACTAAGGATAAATAAAAGGCTGAGGCGCCGAAGCCACCACCACAAGACTGTTGGAAGGTATACGTCGATGGGGCATCAGGTCACAAAGGAAGCGGAGCCGGAGTCTTACTCATCAGCCCTGAAGGAAAGGAGATCACCCACGCACTCCGGTTCAATTTCCCGACCACAAATAACGAAGTGGAGTACGAAGCTCTAATCGCTGGACTTCGTCTAGCCCAAGCTCTCCAAGTAAGGGCCATTCAAATTCACAGCGACTCCCAAGTCATAGTGAACCATATACTAGGCAAATACGAAGCCAAAGGAGAACGAATGAGGAAATACCTCCATAAGGCCAAGATCCTACAACAAAGCTTCTCGTACTTTGAGTTGGTGTGAATCCCAAGAGGAGATAATGAGCAAGCTGACGCACTAAGCAAACTCGCATCATCATCAACGATCCCTCCGGTGGAAGAAGTACAACTCCGATGCATTGATGACGCCGAAGTCAATGTAGTAAACGAAGATGGACCGAACTGGATGACTCCACTTCGTAATTACTTGTTAAATGGCGAACTCCCAACTGATAAGGCCGAGGCTAGGAAGCTCCTGGCCAAGTCCACGAAGTACGTCCTAGAGCAGGGAGTACTGTATGGAAAATCCTACCTCCAACCTCTCCTAAGATGTGTGGGGCCCAACTAAGTGAACTACGCACTGCGCGAAGTCCATGAAGGTTCCTGTGGCAGTCACATCAGAGCCCGCGCCCTGTCCAAAAAGGTCATGAGGTGGGGGTACTACTGGCCCACTATGTTCCAAGACGCTACCGACCTCGTCAAACAATGCCCGAAGTGCCAAATCCATGCGACGGTTCCGAGATTGCCACAGACCGAACTGGCCAGCATGCAAAGCCCTTGGCCGTTCATGCAGTGGGGAATTGACATCGTCGGCCCATTCGAAAAAGCTCCCGGCCAACTACAGTTCCTCATTGTAGCAATCGACTACTTTACGAAGTGGGTCGAAGCTGAACCATTGGCACGAATCACAAGTAAAAATGCCCTAAACTTCGTTTGGAAGAACATAGTTTGTCGCTTCGGCATACCTCACGTCCTCGTCTCA
Source organism: Mentha longifolia (assembly GCA_001642375.2). Classification (NCBI taxonomy): domain Eukaryota; kingdom Viridiplantae; phylum Streptophyta; class Magnoliopsida; order Lamiales; family Lamiaceae; genus Mentha; species Mentha longifolia. Next base: position 34,420,523 of record CM038116.1, read on the forward strand.
AATAACGGAACCCAGTTCACAGACAGGACATTCAGAGAATGGTGTGATGAACTCCACATCCAACAAAAGTTCACCTCGGTAGCCCATCCTCAAGCAAATGGCCAAACCGAGGTTACGAACCGAACGATAGTCAAGGGGTTAAAAACCCGGCTGGATAAGGCCAAAGGAGACTGGGCAGCGAACTTACCCCAAGTCCTATGGTCGTACCGAACCACCCCGCGGACATCACACGGTGAAACACCATACAGCTTGGTGTATGGAACCGAAGCGGTGATCCCGGTAGAGATCGGTTTGCCGAGCCCCCGAACGCTTAACTTCGCGGCCCAAGACAACGAAGGTGGACTTCAAACTAACTTGGATTTGCTAGAAGAAAAACGAGAACAAGCCTACATACAAGAAGCTCGATACAAACAGCAAGTAGCTCGGTATTATAACAGCCGGGTGAAGCATCAGCAGCTCCAAGTAGGCGACTTCGTACTTCGGAATAACGAGGTCAGCAGGGCGGAGAAGCTCGGCAAATTAGAAGCCACCTGGGCAGGACTGTACCGAGTTCAAGAAGTCCTCGGAAAAGGGTCGTACAAGCTCGCCCACCTATCTGGTGAGCTCATACCCCGTACATGGCACCTTACCCACTTGAAGAGGTACTTTGTATAAACAGAGGGTGATGTCCAAGTTCATTTAGGTCGTAGGAATCGAGTTGTCTTGGTAAATTTTGTCTTATTTTGACTTCGTAAAAATTTTGTCTTATTTTGACTTCGTAAATTTTTTCGTTTAAATAATTTGCATGCATTTTGCACCTCTCTCTCTCTCGTTTATACTAAGTATCTCGATTTTAAAATCCTGACGAGGATACGCAAATAAACTCCGCCTCGGAGTAACACCTAAACGCGCGTAAGGGGACCACCCCTATCGATAAATTCGACAAATAGGGAACCAAAAGCCAAAACTTCGTCTTCGGACGAAGTGGCCAACTGAAAGCCTAAACTTCGTCGTTAGACGAAGTGGCTACCTAAAAGGCCTAAACTTTGTCTTCGGACGAAGTGGCCAACTGAAAGCCTAAACTTCGTCGTTAGACGAAGTGGCTACCTAGAAAGCCTAAACTTCGTCGTTAGACGAAATGGCTACCTAAAAAGTCTAAACTTCGCCTTCGGACGAAGTGGCTAACTGAAAGCCTAAACTTCGTCATTAGACGAAGTAGCTACCTAAAAAGACCTAAACTTCGCCTTCGGACGAAGTGGCCAACTGAAAGCCAAAACTTCATCTCTGGACGAAGTGGTCGACCGAAAGCCCAAACTCCGTCACAAGACGAAGTGACTATGAGAAAGCTGCCTTCGTTGAAAACAAGGGAACCTGCCTCGGTTAAAGGCAAGGATAGAAAGCTTAAACACGAATGCAAAAATTTCTATTTTATTTGAATAGAAATAAATGTACAATTGTTACATTAAGAAGACGAGGAACCCGGAGGCTTTGGCTTACTAAAGCTAAGCCAATCTCTAGCAAAATCCCTGCCGGAATTAAAGTTTAAAACATCGTCTATACTAAACCTGCCCCGACCTCGTCCAGAAGCCAAACTTCGGCCTCTACCTCGGATATTCTGGCTCGCCCGACCCCCGTCCAGACGCCGATCGCCGCTCTTGACTATAAATTTCTCGAGAATTACGTGTCACAATCTTCGGGTCCGGGTCAGCAGACCTCGAAGATTCACCTTCCAAAAATTCTCTAGAAGTACGGTCGAGCAACCTCGGATCCAGATCGGAGGAAATTGAAGTCGCAGACCTAGCCTCTAAAGACAGACGCCGCTTCAACTTCGGAAAGCGATCAAGGACTGTCTCATAAATGCTCGCCACACGAATGAGCTCTTCAAACTCACCTCTAACCTGCCAGGATTCATTCCCATATTGCTCCCTGTAGCTTCGACATCGGGCCTGGAGCTCCTTGACCTTATCATAAGTCTCGGAAATCGTGGATCCCCCAGCTCGGTGAATTATGGTCTCGTACTCCATATGCTCCTCGACGATCTCTTTGCAAGTCTTGATGTCGTCCCGAGCTCGTTGGTACTAGTCTTCAAGCTCCATATATCTGGCATGCATCTCATCAAGTTTTTCCTAAGCGGACTGAAGTTTCACCTCGGCCTCGATCTCGATGTTATCAGCTCGCTTCTTCCAGCCCGAAGCATTGAGCTCAGCTACTTCTACAGCTCGGCGAAGCTCGGATATTTCTCTAACAAGGTGGGAAGCATCGTAAAACTCAGGGGCAGGCTACAGAATAAATACAAGCAAGGTTTAACGGAAAGCCTTTTTTATTTATAGCCGAACACGGCAAATGAAACGCCACCCTAATGGTGCCGAAGTACAAGGCTACAAAAAAAAACAGAGGGGGAAAGAAGCCAAAAATCGTGAAAAGTGTCAATTAACTCCATCACGATTTTCTCTTTCTAGGCCGACCTCTGGTTCAACCTCGGGTTCCTCGGGGTCGTCGCGAGCTAGCTCCTCGGTGGTCCCCTCCCCAACCGGCGTCTTCAGCAAATCGGCAATGACCGTCTCCAGGAGCTCGTACCTGTCAACGGGACACCGCCGAATGGCATCTTCATTTAGCAGACTCCTCTGTGCGGAGAGCCGCTCGACAACCGGAATGGAAGAGGTATACTTCAGAAGCACCTCGGCGAAGTCTCGCAGTGTCTCCTCCTCCGTCATGGTAGCATACCCGTACTTAGTTTTGTCCAAGTCCGGGATGTCCTTAGCGATATCATCGATCACCGCTGAGACAACCGGGGTGCTCATGGCAGTCACCAGCTGAACAGCCATCCGGGAAAAGTGGGTAGACCGGACGAATCGTTCCACCAACACGCGGAACACGCCTCCCTGGCCAGCTACCACCCCGGCTACTTGGGTCCTCAGCCGACCCACTTCTGCCTCAAGCTCGGCAACCTTCTTCTTCTCCTCTTCGGCGACAGCTAAAGCTGTCGCCTCCCTGTCCGCTGCTGCCTGTGCCGCGGCTTCGGCGACAGAGATCTTAGCCATTAGCCGATCTTCCACCGCCGCAGCCTCGGCAGCCTTTGTCTGGAACTTGGCAACTCCACTTCTAATGAAGTTTGCCAAGCCCTGCAGCCCATCTAAAGCCGCCTCGGCCTCCTAAAACACAAAATCAAAAGACAAGATTTTAGTAGAAGGTACAAATCACCATATACAAATACTTCTAGTTTCACGCTTACCTTGGGAAATGACATCTCCCGTGCATGCATTTGGCCCGAGGTCGGGCCACTCTCGACGACCGTTACTTCGTCATCCAACGAGAGTAAAGTTCGTCGAGGTCATTGGCCCACCAACTGCAGGGGAGAGGAGCTTCGGACGGGAGCGTCCAACTGCGAGCTCACGGATACCGACTTTCCAAGGTCGGTTGTCCTCTCCGACGACGTCGTCGAAGTCGTCTTCTCCACCACCGAAGCAGAAGGCTTCTGCCTCTTCCTCTTGTTCTTGTTCTGAAGAGCAGCCTGGATAGCTTGAGCATCCACTACAAAAAAAAAAGATATACATCAGTAAAAATGAAAGAGACCACTGGACACAAATCAGTGAAGCAGAGCCTCACCCAAGTCCACATCCGACACGGAGTTATATGGGCTTAACCCGTGATTTGCGAGCTCGGCCTCGGCATAATCCCTCTCAATGAGGCCGAGGTTCACCAAGCTCATTTCAAGCTCACCGGTTGGTTTCCCAGTGTCTCGAGGTACGAACTTGGCCGTGGTCCAGGGGTACAACGGCACGCCTTCACACCGGCAAAAGAAGAATTTCTTCTGCCAGTTCGTCACCTTAGTGGGAGTCCCTAACTTGAACCTACTAATAGGGGAAAGGTAAGCCCACCCCGTCGGACCAAGCTTAGGTCTAAAAAGCCTAAGGAATGAATCCACAGTAGGCGTACCACCACGGCGGCTGACCTCGAAACAAAAACCAACGACCTGCTTGATGGAAGGAGGTTGCAACTGACCTAACGACAGTTGGAGCTCTTCTAAGAGCTCGGCAAAAAAACGATTTAAAGGAAACCGAAGACCAAAATGAAGATAGTCTTCATAAACGGTAAAAAAACCTACGGGAGGCGAACTACCCTTATCGACATCACGAGGCAGGAGCAGCTCGACTGACTCAAGAAACAAAAAACGACGAGCCAAATCCTGCATATGAGACACAGACATGGTCGAGGCACATGCCAGTGAGGCATTGGACCCGACCAGTGGCGGGAATTCGATTTCTCGAAACGCCCGCGGAACTAGCGTGCGTGTATGTACATTTAGCCAAACCCTCGCCGGAAAAACCCTAGACGGCGAGGGCGAAATCTGTGCGCTAGCCCTACCAGTATCTACTTGGGGAAAAGAAGAAGAATCCATTACAGGAAAAGTACTTACTTGTCAAAGTCTTTTTCCGACAGCAAATCACCGGGAAATTGAACTAAACGGCGGCGGTTGCAGAATTTTGGGTCTAGGGTTTTCTCTCTCGCTTGCAATTGGAAATCGATGGAGGGGGAAAAATATTTTTTAGCGTACACTGGAAGCTTTTATAAGCAAAGGCACGCCTTTTCAAATCCCGCCTCTCCGCCTGCTCCAACAAAATAACGACACGTATCCTACCTACCCTGACACCAACAGTCGTGCCTTTTCATATCACGACTATTCAAGCTCGACCTCGTCAAAATGAGGCGGTATGCAGTTCGACTTCGTCAAAATCTTATTTTCGACGGGGCAATACAATTCAAGCTCGACCTCGTCAAAACGAGGCGGTATGCAGTTCAACTTCGTCAAAATCTTATTTTCGACGGGGCAATGCAATTCAAGCTCGACCTCGTCAAAACGAGGCGGTATGCAGTTCGACTTCGTCAAAATCTTATTTTCGAAGGGGCAATGCAAATTCAAAGCTCGACCTCATCAAAACGAGGCGGTATGCAGTTCGACTTCGTCAAAATCTTAATTTCAACGGGGCAATGCAAATTCAAAGCTCGACCTCGTCAAAACGAGGCGGTGTGCAGTTTCAAATTATTTTGCCGACATAATAGACTGTTGGGATTTAAATCACGGTTTATGCACGCTACTCATATTGACTCAAAATTTATGGCCCAGAATTTTATGTAGTTTAATAATTTATTAATAAATTAAAATGTTAAAATGTTAAAGTGAAATAATTATGAGCCATCTAATATTTTTAATAATATTAAAGTATTAAAGTATTAAAAAGTAGAGTGATAAATTATTATAGTGTTAAAGTGATTGGGGAACCTATGTCTCAAAATAAAAAAGTTCAATAAATAGAAGACGTCTCAATATAATAATAATATCAATCAATGGAAAATAAATGGAGTACTATTTACTCCCTCCGTCCCCTAATAAAAATCCCCTCCCATTTAATGAGTGGGGATTTTTATTAGGGGCGGATGGAGGGAGTATCACATAAAATTGAATAATGTGAGCAACACAAAATAGGAAAAAGTGGGACAAGCTATTTTCTCACCGCACAATAAAAGTAATTTATAGAAATGGGCCACAGAAGCAGCTCATATATATCTTCCCTAATTATTATGCAACAGCAACGGTTTGTTTGATTTAATTGATGTACTAAATGCTCTACCTTCACCACATTTAAGTACATTGAATCATATGCTCCCTTCATTTTACCCTATACTCCCTTTACTCCCTTCTGTTTTTTTTAAGTGTCCCCATCATTAAATTATACTACCTTCATCTCATTATATTTGGCCACTTTCATTTGATTGACATTTCGCGCACGCATTTCCACCGAAACCTAGTACGGGTTTTAAAATATAAGTATCCCGTAAAAAAAACGATACTTCAAAATTATATTTTAAACCCGTACTAGGTTTCGGTGGAAATGCGTGCGCGAAATGTCAATCAAATGAAAGTGGTCAAATATACTTGGATGGAGGTAATACATACTAAGAAAATATATAAATTTATATTTTAACCTCATTTATTATTCTCTTTTTCTAATGGCCAATTTATATAACCTTAATTATAGCGCTAAATTGGAAAAACTTTAGCTATTTTGCCATAAAATTTTGAAATAGGACACGTAAAAATAAACAACAAAAATAGTAAGTAAGATACTTAAAAAACGAAGGGAGTATTTTATACTAATAATATGCTGACGATTAAAAAAAAAAAGGAACGTAATAAATAATGATTGAGTACTGTAAATTTAACTAGCTCCTTAGTATTATTTAATTTAAGTCCCGGAAACACTTGTAAAAAAACGGAGTATAAAACTGCAACGGCATCCTAGTAATTTGTTGTATTATTTTATTTCAAATATAAAAAATAATTTATTTTAATTAGTTTTGCATTTCCATCATAATTTGTTTGCAATTAATACTATCCTTGTCAAGTGCATTCAAACTAAAATGATCAAGATCCACTTAGACATACATATTACTAAAACTTTACGTTTAAGAATATTGTAATTTCTAATTCTTATATATATATATATACATATAATATTTTATTAACTATATCTTTATGCTACTAAACTTCTAACAGAAACTTACTAATTATACTTTTTAGTTTTACACTTAATATTTACAGGTACCGACATTCAACCACGCCAATTAGAGAAAAAAGAAAGTTGAGCGAAAATGTGATAAAATAACAAAAAAATTATAGAATCGAGATGAATTTTAACAAAATATCATATTTTTTTTTAATCTGGGGAAATGAAGAATATTATTAAAACGAACTCAGGTACACGAAGTATCTGAAATCAAGTGTCCGAAGATTACAACAACATTAAAGACTGCGAGACTCTAATTGCCAATCCCTAAATGATATTACAAGTAAAAAAAAATCCTCGTCGAACACTTACTCGGTAGTTGTCATTTAATCTCGTCCACAATCCTATCTTTGTTCATATTAACATTCTCGAAAATCCTTTTATTTCTCCATTTCCAAATTACTCATACCACACAAATCCACAAACTGTTAGCAATATGAATCGTGATAGCGAAAGCATAGCATAAAGATATTATTGGTATACGGTATTATAACAATATACCGAATTAAGATATAGTATACTGAAAATCAATAAGGTACAGTAAATGTATGGAGTTTGCTCCATACCGAAACTAAAGTCTACCAAAAAGTAAAGTAAAATAAAATAAATCTATGAAATTCAGCATACAACAATACTCTTAACTATGATGAGTTGCTTATTATCTTAAATAAGATCAAGATTAACCAAAATGGTAATGATTTACCTTACCCTACCCTTGGGACATTACCCCACCTCTCACATGGGTGGTCTAAGGGGTAGAGTATACATTTCCCTATTACACGAAGCATCATATTTAAAATGGTCTAACGCAATATTTGGTGAATGTGTTGAAAATCAAAGGCATTTATTGCACGATTGACAAGGCAGTGAAGGAATAACTTATTAATTAGTAGTTCGGTTAATATTCGGAAAATTCCATTATGCATGACCTGCAGTGCAAGGAGGGCGGATCCATCCACGTCGTCAGGTTACTTTTTATGAGAAAAGGATTTTCTGGATTATTAAATTGCAAAACTCAATTTATTGAAAATTGTCGGCAAATTATTTTTGGATTCATGAACGTTTTCTCAGCTAGAAAAGTTTAACGGCACCATGTAATTCGCACCAGTTCTTGATTTATTTTGGTTCCATCATCAGCTTCACTGTACTCTCATGGGAATATATATATATATATATATATATATATATATATCGTTCATAATAAAGGTGAAGTTAGGGTTGATTTAATCATTATGCAGATATGTACTGTTTTTCTTTGCGAGGATTATGCAGAAAACTTGCGAAATTATATATCTCGAGTCTTGTATTCCGTCGAATTTATAAATTTTAACCTCCCATATTATAAATTTATATTTATATTTATATTTATATTTATAATGGAGATTAACCTATTAGTATTATAAAGTTTAAATTTATATTTATCTACACATTCAAAAACTACTATTCATGTCCCTTATGTTATTCAATCATAATAGATTTTTATTGGTTAATCATTAAAATTGCAGAAACAAATTACATATCTATATGACTATATATATAGGGCCGTTTGGCTAAGCTTATTTTCAAGATCTTATAAGCTATAAGAGCTTATAAGATGTTTAAGAGCTTATAAGATGTATGATGGTAAAAGCTTATAAGTTGTTAAAGTATTTGGATAAAAGGTCTTATAAGTTTGAAGAGATAATAAAAAAATAAAATCTAAAAATTTTAAAAAAAAAAGTAAAAAAAAAAAATTCTGAAATCCATAATGTCGTAAAATCAAATGGAAGTGTACATAATATAAATATAAAAATCAAATGGAGTTATAGCAGTTGAAAAGTAAAATTAAAAAAGAGTAAGTTGGAGTGAATGAATTTATTTTTTGGACAACTTATAAGCTGATGAAACTTATTTTTGCAACTTATAAGCTCTTAAGGAGCTTATTTTGCCAAATACTTTTAGGGAGCTTATAAGCAGTCAAACAACTTATAACCTTAGCTTATAAGTTTAGCCAAACACCCCCATAATTCACTAAAATAATACTCCCTCCGTCTCTCTATCTTTGACACATTTTTCTTTTGGGCAGTCTCACTATGTTTGACACATTTCCTTTTGGGAAATAATGAACACTCATTTATTACACTTAACTTTCTATAATTAAATCTCACCATCCACTCACTTTTCACTTTTCAGCACATATCCCAATATAATTTAAATTCTAAAACTTTAAATTGTCATCACTTGATCGTTTGTTCTCGCATTTTTATAATTTTTTATACCAAATTAAAGGTCTCGATACGATCTTTCATTTAAGATCAAACATGAATATATTTTTATGCATTTATGATGCTCTTATTTTAAAATATATATAAATACATAAATAACATCATATCCCTACACACATTACACTTTACACACTAATCACTTCTGCCTTAATTCCCGTGCTCAAAAGAAAAGTGTCTAACTTAGTGAGACGGAGGTAATTATTAAGGTAATATACTTTTCTATGCATTTATCACCATTGTTATCTTTTAAAAAGGTTATATTCAGGAATAAAGAAATATTTTTTTAAAAAAAAAAATGGGTAAAAATTTCATTACGTTCGGCAGCTACTCTGTTGAGCTCAACCCATGTAGCATAACTTTAAACCGTATAGTATAAAATTCAACCGTGTAAGAAGCCTTCTGCCGCGCACTCCGCTCCTTTCGTCTCATTCTCTCACCCGAGCTCTAATTATTTGCTACGGACTCATAACTTAACTATGACGCCAAATTTCTCAGAATTCCTATAAAGTGGCAAAACGGAAGTAGTCATCCCAAAAATAGTTAAATTAGTGCTAAAATTTGTTTCAAACATGATTAATACTTATAAATGATATCAAAATACATCGGAAACAAAGTGAATAAAACCATATTTTTCACTATTAAGATATTGTTAAATGATGAATTTGTTTAGTGAATCATAACTATGGTGATAAATGGCTAAAGTGGTAATACTTAATAGGATAATTTATGTATAGCCAAAAAAAGATAAAAAAGATAAAACATCTATTTCTTATAATCATATCTTAAGTTATATATATTCTATAGCCACATTCTAAAATTAATATAGAAATTAAACTATGTATAAAAATGCAGGTGCAGGCAAATCTCGTGGTTGGATGAGATGAAGTGGGCATTGGTGGTGTTTGTGGCAGGGTGGGGTGGGGTGGTTGACTGCAGCATTAATGGAGAAAGAGGGGGGGGGGGTTAGTGGAATACTGGAAATGAATGGTGGAGGAGAAGAAAGAGATAGATGAGAGCGATAGGGGGTGGGTGTGGATAGGTTAGTTTTATCCTAATTCGTTTAAATCTCATATTTATTTGTAATTCTTCTAAGGGTAATATGATAAATTCTTCTTAAGGGAAGAGAGAGATAGATGAGCTTGGTTTGAGCTTTTATATATAACGTCAATACATTGACGGAGGACTTATTTTCGGATTAAACGCTGAACTTGGTTTGACTTGGGCTCAAGCTTTATAACATTGATACAGAGAACTTTTATCTTATTTTTGAATGGAACACTAGCTGAGCTTGAGCTTTTAACGCCAATATAGAAGACTTTTGTCTTATTTTCGGATCGAACATTGGCTAGGCTTGGCTTGGGTTTGGTCTTTATAATATTAATGTCGGAGGAGTTTCGTCAGATTTCGAATCGAATGATAGTTTTGGTTTGACTTGGTAGACTTTTGGGCTCTATAATGAATTTTTAGACTGAGGTATCACAATCATATTGACTCTCTAATGTTGATATAATATTTGACTTGTTGCCAAATAAATTAATGAATTTATTTTCAAAAAATACATCATTTAATTTGGATTTCATAATATTACAAATTAAATATATAAAATTAATAAACTTCTTTTTTTTCTCTTTCCTTTAAAATTCAGCTGCCTACAATTATAATTAATAATAAGATTGATATATGAGAAAAAAAATTGTATGTCCATATATGTTAGTAAATGACAAATTATATCCATGAAATTAAAAAGTACTCCTTACTAATATACAATTACTAATGTTGATATTTTGCCTTTTTGACTAATATACATTTATTAATGTTGACTTTGACTGATTTTTGACTTTCTTTTTATTTTTTTCAGTTCCTTTCTCCAATTTTTTCTATTTTTTTATTTTCTGATATTTATTTTTGTAATACTTTTTTGGATGTTTTTTTTTTTACATTTTTTCGATTTTTTCTAACATTTTATTTTACATTTTTTTTTCAATCTTGGTACTATTAATGTCAAAATAGTACTAATAGGCCACTATGTAATAGACACTATAGGCATTATTATTGACACAAATAGTGCCAACAATTTAAATTGATTCAGAATTTATTTTTTTCAAACATCAAGCAAAAATATGAGAAATGTACTTATTGGCACTCAAACTGCGAATAGTTTTAAAAATCGACCACATAATGACAATATTTTGACATTGATAGTGTCATAGTGTCAATTACGTAATGACAAAATAGTAGCAATAGTGTCAATCTTTCAATATTTTTTTCCACAAAATATTTCAAAATCAATAAAGAAATCAAGAATAAAATCGTGTAATTTGCCAAAAAAAATACAGAAATTCAAAATTTTAAAAGAAAAAAAGAAATCCAAATGGAGGAATTTATTTTTGTTGTTTTTGCCTAAGAAATAGGAATTTATTTTTGTTCAGCAGTATCAATAGTTATCTACAAATTAAATAGCAAAGAAAATCAAACAAGCCCACGCAACTAAACTTACAACTGCTCTCTCTCTGTCTCTCGCACACACTTCCAGAAAACATGCAGATCACGATGAAGGCGTCAACGATGGTAAAGCCAATGGAAGAAACGCCAAGTGGCAGGTTGTGGCTGTCGAATTTAGATTTAGTTTTTCCGGCCGGCTACCATGCTCGCTGGGTGAACTTCTACCGCTCCGACGGCGCCGCCAACTTCTTCGATTCGGCAGTGCTGAAGGCGGCGCTCAGCCGGATCCTGGTTGAGTTCTACCCCTATGCGGGGAGGCTGAGAAAGGACGATAACGGCCGCATCGAGATCAACTGCAACGGCGAAGGAGTGGTTTTCATGGAGGCGGAGTGCGACGGCGCCGTCGATGATTTGGGTGGTTTCAGCCCTAGGCCCGACATCAGCTTCGTACCAAAAGTCGATTATTCTAAAGGAATTTCGTCCTTCCCACTTTTTCTGATACATGTTTGTTTCCCTCGAATTAAGCTCAAGTCATCGTTAATTAATTAGATATGAAATAAGAAATAATTACTCCCCGGCTATTGTATTGCGGATGGAGGGAGATGGTATGTTCTGTCCACAAAATTAAAATTCTAACTGTGTCTCAAAATTTAATTTTTATTCGTTTTATATGATTTGAGATTCTCCGTTCCAGTCCCAATTTCGGTGTTCCAACTATATGCCAAAATTTAATTTCTATTTACATTTTTTTTCAATACATTTATTTTATACTAATTTGGTCTGATTTAATTTTATGATTATTTTCAACGGTTCGTCAATCCATATTAGGGTTTATAATAATTTTTTAGTATTTGATTTTTACTTTTATTAGTATATTAGAGTTGATAAATTCAAAACTAGAGAATATAATTGAAGAAAAAAAATCAATTTTTTTCTTATAAATATCTATTATAATTTACTACATTGTAATAATTTTATATTAATAAGAAATAATATAAAACTCGCAGAAATTAAATTTTGGGACACCAATGGGACACTATTTTGGTGATAGAGGATATCATCCCGTTTTATATTGTTTTTGATAAAAATAAAAAATACTATAATATTGTAAATCATAATAGATGTTTATAGATAAAAATTAAATTTTTAAAATTATATACCTTAATTATGAATTTATCAACTCTATTATGACTAATAAAAATAAAAATTATGTTTCTCCCACACAGGTTACTCGCTTCAAATGCGGCGGAGTGATCTTAGGTTTTGGTTTCGAGCACAAGGTGTCAGATGGGGTCTCTTCTCTCCATTTCATCAACACCTGGTCGGAAATCGCTCGCGGCATAACCCCCGCGGTCCCTCCCTCCTTGGACCGCCGCCTCCTCTCCCCTCGAAACCCGCCGCGGCCGCAGTTCCCTCACATCGAGCACCAGCCCCCTCCAACACTCAAAACCCCTATCCCCAACTCCGACGACACGACATTCTCCACATTCAGACTCTCTGCCGATCAGATCAAAGCCCTCAAACAGAAATGCAAAACCAACGACAGTACATACACCACGTACGAGGTTGTCGCGGGCCACTTGTGGCGCTGCGCCACCATCGCTCGAGGCCTGCCTAAAGATCAAGAGACCAAGCTGCAGCTACCGGGTGAACGTGCGGCGGAGGCTTCAGCCGCCGCTACCGCCGGGGTACTTCGGCAACGCCATCTCCTACGCCGTTGCTTTAGCTCTGTGCGGCGAACTCGAATCGAGGCCGTTGAGATACGCAGTAGAAACAGTGCACGAGGCGATTGCCCGAATGAGAGACGAATACGTGAGGTCAATGCTGGACTACTTGGAGTTGAATCTGCCTAAGAATGTGGAGGGCATAGTGCGTGGCGAACGCCACGTCAAGTGCCCCAACTTCGGGATCACGAGCTGGCTCCAGCTGCCGTTTTACGGAGCCGATTTCGGGTGGGGAAAACCGGTTTATTCTGGACCGGGCGTGATCATATGGGAAGGGAGGACTGTTCTTATGGCTGATCCTCAGAATGAAGGGGGCGTGTTGCTTGTGATCACGCTGAACAAACACGCTATGAAGCGATTTGAGAAGCTTCTGTATAGTGAATTGTTCACCATGAGTAAGATTTGAGTGTTTTAATTAAGTTGATTGATTACTTGGTTGAAATTAATTATTTTTATTTCATTAGTTCCATCAGAGAGTATTATGTTTCAGCATGCAAACTAAGTTATTCCATTCGATCTAGATTTCATACTTATTCTGTGTCACTTACAAATAGTTATTTAAATATTATAATAAACTCAATTTCAATAAAGTGAACTTTTAATAACCGTAGGGTATTTCATTTGTTCAAACACGAGTTAAGGTTGCTAATCGGATCAGACAATAATGGAGAGCAACGGGCATCCCCTTCCCTCACTCTAAATCTCAGAACCATAATACTCACTCCGTTCACCAAGAGTGCCGTATGTTGTTGATAGCACGAGTTTTGATAAAAAAAAAAGAAAAAGAAAAAGAAATAGGTAGATCATTGAGTGCAGGGGAGTTAGAAATGGATGAGATGTTTTTGAAGAGAAATGGGATCATTGAAGTTTTGGGGTGGTGAGGAAGAGAAATGAGAGGCCTTTAATTTGAGATTGTATAAACGTCTTGGTTTTGTGTTTGTGTGTGTGTCAATTGGAAGTTATTCTATAACTGTTTTTCCGAGTTCTGGTTTCGTGTTTCAAATTTTGATATTGATTTATTAAGCAAGAAAAAATGAAAACATTTTTATCAGCACCACCCATATCTTCTATTGCATAATCAGATGCTTGTCACGTGTTATAAATATTTTCTAAATTAGTATTTTAATTTGGTTTATGGTATTATTTAATATTTTTAATACGTGGCAGGCAATATTCGACGATGCCAAAATAAAACCGGCACAACTTAAATGGAAAGGAAAAAAAAAAGTGTTATTTGACTACAACACATTTTAAATGAATAATTTTTTATTTACTAATTATAGATTTATCGTTATTTACCAAGATACCATGAGAGGATATGAACATTTCGGCCTCTCTTTGAACAACTATAGAAAATACAACATTAAAAGGAAGGAAATTTATTCGTTTGAATATTTTGTTTGCCATGTATCTGGTTTCATGACAAAATGAAAACGGAGAAATTAAATTCAATAGGCGCTGAAAATTGAAGTGCGTTATTTGCCGACAGAATGGACTGTTGAGATTTAAAACACGTTTTATACACACTACTCTCATTTGCTATTTTTGTCTCATAAAATAGGAAAATGTGGAACAAGCTATTTTCAGATAAGAGAATAGAAGTAATTTATAGAAATGGGCCACAAAAGCAGCTCATATATATATTTCCCCATTACACCCTCCGATCCGTCCACGATTTCTGTGCCTAGATTATTGTGACAAGATTTTTTATTTTTGTAATGATTAATGGATAAAGTGATTGAATAAAGTAAAGTTCTGATTGATAAAATGATGTTTTGGTTGAATAAAGTGATGCTTTGATTGATAAAGTGATGTTTGATTGATAAAGTGATATGGGGTCCATGTCCAAAAATAGGTAGCACATATTTTGTGGACAGGTGAATGTGGTAATAAGTGCGCATATTTCGTGGATGTGAATATTATGCAACAATTGTTTTATTTCATGTACTCCACATTTAAGTTTCTTAACAAATTGATTCCAATGTTCCTCTTAACACTATTATAACTTCAGTATTTGATTGATGTAACTAAACTAAATTTTCAACTTAGAGGTCTTTGAGATGCTGGAGTTACAAGTTTGATTGGTCTGGTATATCACATATTATGTAGATGTCATTTATACTGAGTTTCAATATATTTGTTTGAGAATGATTATATTGTTTTGTTTATTACTTGTTGTCTCGGAATTTGATTGATAAAATGTGAGCCGTTTGTATTTTCTTGTTGTTTTTTTTAAATACTTGCTATCTTGAATTTTGATAGTTGAGATGTGAGTTATGTTAATTTAATATATAATTGAAATGATATCATAGTGTTTTAAAATTGTCAATTGTACAATATATTTTCTTAATAATAAATTTACAATTAATATGAATTGTTATATCGAAAACCTACCATAAAGATATTTTCGGCATATTGTTGTACAACGATATACCGAATTAAAGTATAGTAATGAAAATAAGGTACAGTAAAGTTATGGAGTTTGCTAGCTCCATACCGAAATTAAGAACTACCCAAATGTACGGAAAGATAAATATATGAAATTTAGCATACAACAATTAAAGTTAGATATAAAGTATGTTGAAAAAAAAATTCGATATACCGTACTGATCAACCATACCTATGAAGAGTTGTTTATTTTAAATAAGATTAACCAAACAATTTTATGACAATATCAAATTTCTTGTTAACAACAACAACAACAACAACAATAATAATAATAATAATAATAATAATAAATGTCTCTCAGAAAAAGGAAAAAAATAGCTTTGAAAAATCGATTCAATTGTCCCCCATTATGAAGCATAATATTTGAAATGGTCTACCGCAAGATTTGATGATTCTTGAAAATCAAAGGCATTTACTGCATGATTGATAAGGCAGGGAAGAAATCACTTATTAGTAGTTCGGTTTATTTATGGTAATTAATATTCAGCAGGTGCAAGGGTGTCTTCTACCAGTACACATGAGCACGAGGAGTATGTATTAATATTAGTACTACGATTTAGGTTATTTTTATTTTACCTTTTAAGTAAAATTTATAGTAAATTTTCGATAAATGGTATTGCTATATGGACACATTAATATATTCACGCTGAGTAAAAAAAATATTTGTTTCACATACCAAAAGTATCTATCAATCTTCGGAAATTAATTAAGTAACGTAAAAATCGATAAATACTTTTACTTACTCCCTCCGTCCCGCGACAATTGTCCACAAGTATTATTTTATACCTCACATATATTCCCTCTTGTGGATAATTACCGCGGGACGGAGGGAGTACAATATACATACTTAGGGGTGCTTGGCATGATGTAATAAAATGGTGGTAGGAATGGAATGAAATAAACCATCGCATTCTCATGCTTGGTATGCACAAGCAATATGAAAATAATGGAATCATTATTCATTTATTTATTTTATAAGATAAAATCAATTTTATGTTCAATAAAATAAAATTATATTATTCAATCTATATATATTATCTATTTCTCCTACATGATAGATAGAGAAAATGTATAAAGTTAAAAAAGTGATGGAAAAAATATTTTGATAGACTAATGAGAAAATTTAAATTTAGAGAAGGAAAGAGATGAAAAAGAAAAATTAAGACAGAAAAAAAAATGAGTGAAAAAGTATGTCAAAAGGTCATGAGAGAAAAAAATTTATATAGAGAGAAAGTGTTAAAAGAGAGAAAATTTCTATAGAGAGAAAATTATGATAAATAAAAAATTTTGAAAAGGAAAAATGACGAGACTAAATTTTTTTAAATAGATAATTAAAGTGATAAATAAACATGTCTAGATAATAGGAGCATATTAAAATAGCCATTCTTCATACTCCGTAGTAAAACAATTTTTTTAGCTATCATTATAAAAATGATCATTTTTAGCCACGTTAAAGATTAGTTCTCGTGATTTATGTTAAAATAGCCATTCTCGTGATTTTGTATACAAGTTCTGAACAATTACCAAATCCCCTGCCGACTAAATATTTGTTAAAATATACATTTTATTGTTTGTAAGTTAATGTAAAATAAATATAAGGGTGTTATAGACATTAATTTTGAAAAGTGGATATAAAAATTCATTTTTATTAGAGTTCTATAAAAGTATTTTTTTTATTATTAAAATTGACTATGTTAATATATGCCCCTTAATTATTCTATTATGAAGAGCCCAAAACCTAATGCCCAACTACTTAAATAAAAGAATTATAGTGGTATGGATATATATAGGCTTTGGGCCTTGGCCCTTTTCTCTTAAACGAAAAGAAATAGATTTGAGCCCAAAATAAGGGCCTAAAGTAATTACACAAATTTTTGCTATTTTTTTTTATTTTTCATTAATAGCCCAACTTGGTCCAACTCAAATAAAGACAATAGAACCTGTAGAAATGCTCGCCCGCGTGTGGACATACTTAGTGTGTCAACCGCTAATGTTGTATTGTCTCGTCGATGATTTATCTAGGGTTTAGTTTTGTTAAGTAGTGTTTAGTTACTTTTAATATGGTTTAATTAAATTTTGTAATAATTTCTATTAACTTCTTTATTTATACAATTGTTACGTCATCCGTGTGCACAATAAACGTGTCACAGTGGGCACTGGAGCATTACTCAATAAAACTAATGTACATCATTAGTCAAGCATGCTCACTACAATTTCTCAAGAAATAACTTACTACTAGTATACTAACAATCATGCTCCTTGCATACAGGTCCAAAACAAAAAAAAATTAGATGAACAAGAATCTGCAATATGCTTCAAATATAAGCAAAACGGCCCTTACTACTTTTCAACAATATCATTTCCATCAGCAAGGCGGGGGCAGGGGCGGGGGCGGTGTGGCGTTTGCAGAACTCGATCGGCGACCTTCTTCAGAGTCGTTCCATTGACGTTGGGCAGAGGGATTACGTCTTCGGCGCAGTCGTCCTCGATCATATTTTCAATCGTCTCAGACATGCGAGCTAGCTAGGGGCGGCTTCCTCCAGTTCGAAGGTAATAGGTATATATGATCGTTGGAATTGCTTAAAAGGAACATCTTCTTCTATGACGAGGAGGCAATTGCAATCTAATCGGCGGACAGCAAAAACCTAGAAAGAAAAAATTGTTGCCGGGAGAAAGAGAGGCAGACAAAAACATTGCTGAATATATGCTTTTTTATTTTTTATTTTTTTATTTTTTTACAAAATACTATGTTAAAACTTATTGATTCTGCGGTGAGCCAAACAAGACTGGATCTCAGCTTAAAAATACATGAAATGAGTATCAGAAATAATCCTATATTATAGTCGAAATCACGTTTTGGAAGCGTGTATCTATATTCTAGAGCGGTCGAGGCCGTATTTAAAGGACAATTTTGATGTTTCAAATTAGGGTTGATAGTATTTAATTATGCTTTTATTAGTTATATTTGTATTTATATATAATGTCTATTAATTATAATTTATTTTTATATAATACTGTATTATATTATTTTTATTTTTATAAAAATTAAAATATAAGTAAAACTTATAGAAATTAAGATTTTAGGTTTTTTTTTTTAATTTTATTTAATTTTTTAACATAGTTAAGCTGAAATTTAAAGACCGTGCTATGGAGGACTTGAACTCAGGACCTATGGTCCCGAAACTTAACCCCCTACCACTAGGCCAAATTAATTCTACAAATTAATTTCATTCTATTTCCCTTTTAAATTTGGACCCCACTTAATATATTCTTTATTACGGTCAATTCAACACTTTAGAGCGTGTTCTCTTTGATAAAAGGAAAAGAAATGATAAGAAAATGATGTAATATATAATTCTATAATGTGGCCCCTGATCACTTGCTTTATCATATGTTCTTTAAGGAAGAAAAATTAGAAAATATTATCATTTCAAATGGCCGGAAGATATTATCATGGATTTGAAGTAAAAATGTGGGATTAGAGTTGCACAAAGAAAATTTCCCATGCTTCTCCGAAAAAAATTATCCATTAAAGAGAATAAGAGAAAAATGGGCAAATGATGTAAGTTTTTCCTTTTTCGTCATTTTCCGTTAAAGATAAGAGAATAAGAGAATAAAGAATTCCTGATTTTCCGTCAAAGTGAACACACTCTTAGTAACAAAAGAAATGACTAACTTTCAACTAGCAATGTCCGACATAACCCATATCGACTTTCCTCTCATTAAGTACTACTCATTAAATCTCGTGCAATGAAAAATGAATGAAAAAGAATATAGTAGACGGAAGGAGTAACAATTCAGACAAATTATGACATATATGCACCAAAAAATCACATTGCTCTTGATCTTTTTACTCCCACATCTTGCATATGTACAGTAGAATATGAATCAAAAACTAATATTTTGGAGAAAATTAAAATGAAGTTGAATTCAAAGTTTTGCTAGAATAACTTTTTGTCTAAGATCTTTCCTCAAAATCTTTCCTGTAGATGATCTTGGTATAGCTTCAGTAAAAATCACCCTCCTCAACCTCTTGAATGGTGCAACCTGAATTATGTTTGCAGCAAATGAATAATTCTTTCCTAGCTGAAATATACCATTCAAATATTGTTATTACATGTTGTGTTAATCTGATAATTAATTTACCTGTTGTGCAATAAACTGTTGAGCTTGTTGTGTTGTTAGTGAATTCTTGGATGATCTCACAACATATGCTATTGGAATTTCACCAGCTTCCACATCAGGCAATCTGCATTTTTTGTTTCAATTGTCTCATGGCTATAAATAGGGTTGATTATTTCATGATAGGGTATAGTATATAATAATTTAAGATATATCCATGGTTTAATTTGTATATTTGTTCTGACCCTATAACAGCAGCATCAGTTATATGAGGATGAGTGAGAAGCAGCTCTTCTAGCTCCGCTGGGGCAACCTATCCACATCAAATAATCGTCCCATCACAATCACAAATATTGAATAATTTTTTTTTTTTGAATTGAAGCAAATCAAATTAATTAATTAATACTCCTTCCTCTACCTATTAATGATAGATCTTTTATTATTATGATAGACTCAACTTCAATAAAAAATGATTCGTTATCAATAGGACGGAGACGAAGGGAGTAATTGTCTAACGAACCTGATAGCCTTTATATTTGATGAGCTCTTTTACACGGTCGACTACGTAGAGTCGTCCCTCATTGTCAAAATACCCTACATCTCCTGTGTGTAACCAATCTTCCTCGTCTATAGTATCTATAGTTGCCTTCTGGTTGTTCAAATACCCTACAAATATTAAACAAAAATTAAAAAAAAAATTTCACGTTGCCTTTAACTCTAAGAACCACATATGGATGAAGATTGGATGAAATCTAAAACCTACCTTTCATCACAAATGGACCTCTGATCCATATTTCGCCTGTCTGAAAAGGAGAGAGACGACGTCGTTTCGTTTGTAAATCTACTATTTGAGCTTCCACACCTGAAGCAAGTGCACCTGCTGAGCCTGAATGAGGTGAACACATTTTTCTGCTTTCGAATGAAATAACACCTGCTGCTTCCGTCATGCCATAGGCCTAACTCATAATTAATAAGAGACAACAGTTATATTTACAAAATTTTAGTGGCTACCTAATTTAAGTAAATCTCTTAAATAAAATAAGAAAACTAATAAGAAAATAGCACATATGTTTTTGTTTAATATCACGCCATCCGAACAAAATATATATAAATAATTACCTCATAAACATTTTCTTATATATTCGAATTTTTAAAACTTTGCATGATAGTTTCATCAAAAATCATAAATAATTTTACAGTCAACTCTCAAATTTAAATATATTCATTATCTGCATGGGCCTAAAAATTTATATTCTAAACAAATAAATTCTACTTACAAATATAATATTACAACTATGTGAGAAATAACAAATTCAAAAGAAAAACTACACTAATAACAAAGCCAAGAAGAAAAGACAATTAATGACTTATGTTTAAGAAAATAAAATTATATATAAACTGCCGGCCAAATCAGAAGAAGTAAAGGACGAAATCAATCTAGTACCTGGCATACAACAGCCTGTGGAAAAATGTTAGAGCATGCTTCCACCATGTCCTTTCCCAATGGAGCTGCCCCAGAAAGAATCTCCTTCAACGACGAAGCATCGTATTCCTTCACCGTCTCCCGCTTCTTCACCACCTCTACAACAACAGGTGGGACCACAAACAAATGCGTAACCTTGTATTTCTCAATACCCCTCAACATACCCTTCATCTCATACCGTGACATCACCACCACCGCGTTTCCTCTCTGTAGCTGCGCGTACACCACCGCCGACAGTCCGAAGATATGAAACATGGGTAGGAAGCAGAGAAACACATTCTTCTTCTTCGATCCTAGCTCATTCGCTTCTTGGTCTGACGTCATCATCAACGCCGACGCCATGAAGTTCCCGTGCGTCAGCACGGCTCCCTTGCTTGCTCCGGTCGTCCCCGAGGAGTAAAAGATCGCTGCTGCATCGATCTGCTTCACATTCGGCAATGATTTTTCCGGCTTCGATTGAATCATCAGTTCCGAAAAACTATGCAGCTTCGGATTGTTCGAGGTTTCCTTGGGTTGATGATGATCTAGCATGATGCAAGGAAGGTTGAAACCTTTGATCTTGTCGTAGAGTTGATGGACGGTGATGATCAGCTTGGGTTTGCTGTCTTTGATCTGTTTCGAAAGCTCGGATACGGTGTATAGTGGGTTGGCGGTGGTGGCGACGGCGCCCACGGCCACCACCGCCAAGAAGGCGACGGGGAAATAAATGGAGTTGGGAGAGAGGATGAGGATGACGTCATTCTTGGAGATATTAAGGCCGAGGAGGGCAGAGGAGAGCCTCGAAACATGAGCTTCGAGGCTCGAAAACGTTAGGGATTGTGCAGTTTCTGCATCTATGAGTGCAGGGGAGTTTGAAATGGATGAGATGTTTTGGAAGAGGAATGGGATCATTGAAGTATTGGGTTGTTGAGGAAGAGAAATGGGAGGCCTCGAAGATCGGTAGATTCCATCTCCCCCATACATTTCTTGTACATGTGCAATCGACATGGTTTCGTGGGTGTGTTAATTCGAAATTATGATCTATACAACTGTTTTTCCTAGTATATATATACATCACCTTACATTCTGCAAATTACAAAATTCGTCCCCTCTTTGCGCAAGTAAATCGACATGGTTTCGTGGGTGTATTAATTGAGACTTTTTAATTTTATTTTTCTACCAATTGGAGCTCCACTTGAATTGTTGCTTTAGTTAATTAATTGTTATATTATCTATATCTATACTCCAACATATTATATGTTTGTTCTTGTCCATGCTTCCAATCAGCATTTTAAATATTTACGTAATGCTTAATCGTGTTTCGCACAATTGTTGAACGCTCATTTCAGTTAGATCGCAAAATTTTATTAGTTTTATCTATTTTTTCAACAATTTTAATTTATAATTATTTAATTTAATTTTATGATAATTTTCTAGGATTCACCCTTTCAAGTAGGGTCTATAATTATTTTTTAACATTTAATTTAAATTTTATTAGTTATATTCGAGTTGATAAATTCTAAATTAGGGTATATAATTTCTAAAAATTTTAAATTTCTATTTATAAAAACTAATAAAAAATAAATTTTGACACACAGTTGAGACACTAAATGTGGGACAGTGGATCTATTCTGCATTTATTAGACTCGAAAGAAACTAATGCTTCGTAACTAAAAAAAAAATGATGGGATCCTCTGTACCAACTATCATGTACCAACATTATACCTAAATCGATTTTTCTTGCTTTTTATTCAATTTTTTTCTTCAATTTCAATGTATTATGATTTAGTCCAATATTATACTAATTAACAATGGTTAATTCATTTGATTAGGGTATATAATTATTTTATAGTATTTTTTCTTCAATTTTTAACTAATAAAGTTGAAGTTATTAAACAATAATTAATAATCCCTATTTGAATGGGTAAACTCTAGTCAATTAGTGTAAAGTTAAATCAAATCAAAATATCAAGAAATTGAAGAAAAAAATAATGAAAATCAAGATAAATCGATTTTGGTACAGGATTGGTAAACTGAAATGAGATTAGATGATCCCAAGTGGGAAAAAAAAAGAAAGAAAAAAACAATTAAATTTGACTCCTCTAGCCTAGCAAATGAGATTCTCTATTGTATTTATATGTGGCATATTTTATTGCAGAAATAGATTAATGACATGTGACAAATCCTAGGGGTTTAGAAATTTCAAAGGTTAGGGTATATATTTTCCTTATATAAATCTTAAATCCTAAATCATTGATTATGTCACATGTCAACTATCCATAAATACAATAAAAGATTGTACATACAAATACAATAGAAGATCCGAACTACCTAGTGTACAACACATTTTAAAGAATGATTTTTCATTTCTAGTTCTAAAATTCTAAATTTAACTGGTGCAATAGAAAGCCATTTTCTTATAATAACAAAACTTAACGGTTCTGCTGAATTCCATGTTTTAGGTTATAAACATGGTTTTTCTATGATTTATAACGTTGTTGGGTGTTCATTAAGAAAGACAAAATCATGTTCATGGAGATTTTTATGCTTAAATTGCATTTTCTTGTGAAATGTGATACTTGCTCGTTGTTTGATTGAATTTGCAGAAATATGGTGAGAATATTTGACATATTGGTCAACATAGGAATGAAGTTCGGTTTGATAGGAGTTCATAGCAACAAGCGGATCGAAAATCGGAGTTAAAACGAGAGAGAATGAACCAAAATAAAAACGTGTCGCGCAGGGGCGCTACCCGGGCGCCACCTGGGCGCCACCATCACAAAAGAAGGTGAATTTTAGCGAGTTGGGCGCCACCTAGGCGCGACAGCGCCCAAACGCGCTTTTTCTCGGATTTTTACGGGCTTTTTGATACGTAAGCCCATTCTAACACCAAAACCTCTTCCCCTATATATATAGAAATACTTAGAACGAATTGAGAGACTTTTTATCACTTTTGGAGGAGAACAAAAGCAAGGATTTGAAGAGAGAGAGCAACATCAAACTTCCTACAAGTTTTTATGTTTTATTTTGAATTGGATTTTTATGCCATGATTATGAGTGACTAGTTTTATTATTCTAGGGTAGAAAGTAGATGAACAATTTGTGATCTTAAATTTTATTTATTTAATTGCATCTTTATTCCTCTTCTTCTTATGTTCTTGTGCTTATTGATAATAAATTGATTGATCACTTTTTTATTATTCTTTGGTTTTAATTCGAGATCCGAGATGAGAGATTAGAATTAGAATAGGGGAACATAGGACATGATAGGAATCAACGCCCAAAAGGTTTGAACTTAACGTGGGAATGTTTAATCTTTGGTTCTATTGCAGGTTGCATGTTTAATTGTTACTTAGAGATAATTTCAATTGCATGTTAACTTAAGGTTTAATTGCACCCAAAAGGTTGATTAGGCTAATTAAGTGATTGCTTCAGAAGAGAATAAGGTGTAATTAGATAAATAAGAGTCGAGTGTTAAATTGTTCATTGAAATCGAAACCTGGAATATTTGTGTTTATTGGAGTTTGATTTGTGTCTAGCTTTGATTTTATTTACGTATTTATTTTATTTGCTTTCATTAGAATTAATAAAAATTCTCAAATATTGATTAGTCTAAATAGAGTCAAGTTTATAGGTTAGATAATCACTAGGAAAACTCAGTGTCCGTGGATTCGACCTTGTTTCTATACTATTACACCTGTGCATTTGCAGCGTGATAAAAAAAAATAGCGAACACTCACGCACAAGTTTTCTGCAAGAACTTCAGAGTTTTCACATCAATCAAATCTCCTAAGTTCTGCAACTTTAAAGTTTAGTTTAGTCCTTAGAACCCCTAAAAAGTTTCTAAGTTAGCAGCATCTAAATTCCTTCAACCCTAGACTAGTATCACATCTTTTCTAGGAGGAGAATCCTTATCCTTTTTACGTGTTCTTCATTGTAAAAAGATTCTCTAAGTTAGAACCTTCAAAAACCAAACCCCAACCCAAAGTCTGTTTTATGTTGTAAGTTTGTATTTATTTCGTTGATTGTGAAGCTTGTGTTTGCATACACAAGTGGAATGTTGTTTTTAGGTTATTTGTTAGGTCCCTTGAGAACCCGTTGTAATCTCAAGGATTTGAACTCGTGTTGAGTTTGAATCACTTCACTGGGAAGGATAAAAGTAGGACGTATTCGTTGTTGTTGTGTTCGAGTTCCAAGTGAAGGAATTTTGAGTTGCTGAGTGAAGGCAACAAGTGGATGTAAGAGCGTAACCTCCGAACCACTATAAATCACTTGTGTCCTTTACTTTTTTCTTAGCTAAGTTTTACTGCTTTCATTTCTATATATTTACAAGCTTTGATTATTGCATAAGGCACATACTCACTCTAAGCAACCAACACTGTTTTTAACTTAAGCAAGATTTTACAAAAGCGAGTATAATCGCTCACTAAATTTCCGTATACGTTTTCTACGCTAGCTCGGAAAGCGACTTCAAGGTTGATAACCTTGATAGGCTAGCTCAGAATGTGATCCAATCAACTGCTTTCGACGCTCATCTTGCACAAATCATGAAGTACAAGACAACTAAGGAAATGGGCTCTTGCCCTTCTCTCTAAAGGAACAGAGAAAATTAAGGAGAACAAGCTATACGTGCTAATGCAAGAATTTGAAGCTCTATCCATGAAGAGCAATGAGAGCATGGAAATGTTCGAGACCCGAGCCTTGAACATGGTATCTTCGCTTACTACTCTAGGGATAGACCTTACTCACAAAGAGGTCAACTCTAAGGTGGTGCAAGCACTTACTGGGAAATGGCAAACAATTAAGGAAAATTATTTGTTCATGAAGGATCTTGGAGCAGTTTCCCCCGAAGCGTTATTCTCGGATATCAAAGTGATGAAGTTTGATCTGAATGGAAAAACGCCAAAGGATGAAGATGATGAGCATCCAACACCAACAAAAGGCTTAGCTTTTCAAGCCTATGAAGAATCAGAACCGTCCGTGCTAAGCGTCACTTTCTCTAACGGTGACATAGCTAGCATGTCAAAGGAAGAGCTAAAGGAATTCGTTTTGACCCTACTAAAAGGGTTCAACACTTTGATTGCTCGCGCGGCGAAGTACAAGTAATTCTATAAAAGCCAGAGGGGACAAGCAATTCGCTCAGCTCCTCGTGAAGGAAGGAAAGATGAGAAATCAAGGATTATTTCCAAGGAGAAGATGAATATCTAATGCTTCAGATGTCATAAGATAGGCCACTACATAAGTGAGTGCCTAAACCTAACTGAGAAAGAGAAGCATACAATTTGAACTCGAAAGGATAATGCCAAAAGAGCTGCTCTACTAGTTGAAGAGTCAGCTGAATCATTGCTCGTCAACAAAACCATCAACCATGATGCTGACGAATTTACAGACGATGACGAAGCAAACGCTCTGGACATTGACATGGGGCTAATGGCTATAAGTGATGATGATGATGCAAGCGTAAAGGAGGTACCTATTTCTAATTCTAGCACTTCTCAATTTACACTTGAACATGAGCAATGTGAAATATTTGATACCTAAGAAAATTGGGAGGATAGTATTTCACATATAGATTGATAATGACCTGCTTCATTATTATATTGAGTTAACCAAGAATCATGAATCACTTCAAAAGTTCTTAGCTAGATACATGGAAGATAATAATAAGTTGTCAAGCAATCTTATCCATGCAAAGGATAAGATTGACTTTAAACAACTAGAACTGAATAATCTCTGTACTAGCTATGACAATTTGAAGGAGAGTCATCAAAAACTCAACAAATTGGTAGTTGATTATCGGAGCGAGAACAATAACTCACAGATATGATTGAGGAGGAAGAATGCGATCTCTTTAATTTGCGAACTAAGTTCGAAGACCTCCAACAAGGCTTCCAAGTTGTACAATGGACAAAACTATCTCTCCGAACTAAACTTAATGATCTCAATAAGACATCTCACGCCATTGAGACCATTGAACAATCTCTTCGACCAACTGGCCGAAACAAAGGGATTGGGTTTGTGGACTTCACCAACCAAGCCTCTACCTCTGTCAGAATTTTAACTTAGAATTCCATCAAAGGGAAGAAGAGCAAGTCCACTGCTACTCTTCCTCCTGCTGGCAAAGGAAAAGAGAAGGTTGAACCCAAATCAACATTCTTAAAGAAATCTGTTTTGAAATCTAAGGGAAAGCAATTTGTACCTTTAGAAGCAAATTAGACTGAGAAGTGAAATGCTTCTAATCGCAATCAAAAGTCTGAAGAAAAGTCTAAAGTAGTTCAACATGACAGAAAGAACATTTCCAATAGTGGATCGAAGAAAGGTCTG
Organism: Mentha longifolia; assembly: GCA_001642375.2. Lineage (NCBI taxonomy): Eukaryota > Viridiplantae > Streptophyta > Magnoliopsida > Lamiales > Lamiaceae > Mentha > Mentha longifolia. Next base: position 34,447,854 of record CM038116.1, read on the forward strand.
CTTTAACTGGGATCCCTCGGATGTAGATTTAATTATTATCATGATTATTATCATACGATTATAAGTAAAAAACCGATCTAAGATCGTATACCTGTTTGCGTGAATCCGGTGGAATTTGAGTAGGGGTAATAGATCTTCCTTGCACTAGATCTCTGCACACGAGATCTAGCTCTTGATATAAACCTCAAGATCTTCTACAGTATTCCCTAGCAACGAGAAGAATTTCGAGTGGGTGAAAATCCTCTTTCTCTGCCTACTCAGTAATGCCGCCTCCAACTTCGCAGATTTCTGAATCTTTGAAAATCACGGAAGTTCTCTTCCTCCACTTCTCCATTATATAGTATAATGAGTGGAGAGAATAGTGGGCTAGGGTTAAGTTACTGGGCCAGGCTATGCTATCTTAGGCTACTCTAGGGATCTTAAGGAAGATTTGTACTGGGTCTCCCAATATAATTAAATAATCCAAGTATTCTTCTGGCCTCAAATACTGTACTTAATTATATTAATATTATAGTCATTCCACTATAGTAAAATAATATTGCATTGCCGTCCATTTCCCAAATTATTACATACCGGGCTCCTTTTTGAATTATATTATTTTCCGTATTTAAGATATCGCATGTCCGTTAATTAATTCAAGCTACTGGCTGTTTTAATTAATTAATCTCTAAACCGAAAGTAGTACCCGTTCGACCTTATTATTATATCGGAACTTAATCTACTTGCAGGGTTTGATATGATAATCCTTAGAATGCCTCAAGGGGACATCATCAACTTGGAACACTGAGACACAATTTCTAGCTATAATATTAATTATCATATTTATAATATTATTACTCAAAATATCGAGATTTAAGAGTTACGATAACTCTCACTCATTGATAAATCAAAGCAATAATAATTATAAATACATAATTGAATATTATGACAACTAGAATTAAGAAATAATAATCGTCTGAGATGTCATCCTTTATTAAGTCAGTATAAAAGGATTTAACTCACCGCGATCCTATTCAATGCAACTGTGGATGCACCAGTATAAGCTAATAGCCAAGACCATCTAATATCAAGCCTTATACTACAACCTTGACAAGTAATTTGTCCAAGATTACTTTAGGTTGCGAACACCAATTAACTATATAAGAATGCGATAATATGATCTTCCGTGCGACCACCCACACCATATTATCTATAATATATAATACCGGACATTTATTTGCATAACTATAACACGAATTAATATGCAAATCATATGACAATATATTTATTTCCAAAACAGGAAGAAACTGTTAATAATACAAGCATAAAGTATGTTTTTTAGTATGTCAACCCCAACAATCTCCCACTTATACTCATAAGCATGCTTTCAAGTACACTACTACATTACAATTTCTCCTACTTATGCTCAAAGCAATGCGGTCATACACCGAACTCCCAAGCCTTCCACATGCCTCACGAAGACTTTCATAGGAAGTGTCTTCTTGAATGGATCGACAAGGTTATCCTCTGATGCAATCTTTGACACAATTACCTCTCATCTCTTTACGTAATCACGTATGATATGGTACTTCCAATCAATGTGTTCGCTGGCCTAACGGGATCTTGGTTTCTTCAAATTTACTACTGCACCAGAATTATCATAATAAATTATGATAACCTGAGGCAAATTTGGAACCACATCCAGATCCATCATGAAGTTCTGAAACCATACAACATCTTTGGCCGCTTTTGCAGCTGCGACATACTCAGCTTCCATGGTGGAATCCGCAATGCACTTCTGCTTTATGCTTCTCCAATATATGGCTCCACCTCCCAATGTAAACACATACCTAGAGGTAGACTTCCTCTCATCCCTATCTGATTGGAAATCAAAATCTGTATAACCCAAAGGAATTAGACCGTCAGACTGGAAGACCAACATATAATCCCTAGTCCTTTCCAGGTACTTGATTATATTCTTCACAGCAGTCCAGTGTCATCACCCGGGTTAGACTGATATCTTGAAACTATGCCCACGGCATAACAGATATCAGGTCTGGAGCAAAGCATGGCATACATGAGACTTCCTACTGCAGATGCATAAGGAACTTCCTTCTATCTCTCATTCTATGTCTTGGGACACATCTCCATAGATAGTTGAACTCCTTGCTTGAAAGGTAAGAAACCTTTCTTGGAGTTCTCCATGATAAACCATTTTACAACAGCATCAATGTAAGCCGCTTGAGATAAGCACAACATTCTCTTCTTACGATCTCTAAAGATCTTGATCCCAAGAATGTGTCCAGCCTCTTCCAAGTCCTTCATTTTGAATTACTTGGACAACCACATCCGTATTTCCAATAACGACTCCATGTTGTTGCCAATTGGGAGTATGTCATCAACATACATCATTAGAAACACCAAGACATTTCTGTTGCACTTCTTATAGACGCAACTCTCATAGTCACACTGGATGAATCCATATGACTGGATGACTTCATCAAACCGCATGTTCCAAGATCGGTAATTCTCCGCAATCGCTAATCCTTAGTGTAAGAGGTTTATATTCCCTTACTTCTTATAAGGGACTGAATTGGTAATGAGACATGTTATTGTTGCTAACGACGCATAAGTGTGGGTAGCAATACTAGCTTGCATTTAGTCACAATTATAAATTCTCAACTTCTAATTTATTTCCCTATTTCCCTTTTCAAGCAGCATTTCGACGATCAACCACTATGGTTGTAAAGTCTAATGGAGTAGGATCCCGGATATGGCTTATCCGTCTTAAAAGAAGAATTCTTCTACAAATATTTATTTCTCATAAAAGTTACAACTTGGGTTGCAACATTTTAAAGAATTAGTTATTCACTCCAAGTGGCACTATGCCTTGGTTCTTACTACTATGATGTAGTGGTATACTGAATATGTTTCAACTTGCTTTCTTATTCTATAACTGCTAGCCTTTGAGCTTATCTTATCTCAACTCGTCTTTCCTTCCTTTATTAGTTTATTTATTTTTTCTTTCCAAGTATGCAGTGGCATCCTTGGGATTGAAGTGGACTTACTTATTTTGCCACAGTGTAATTTACTTGATTATACCACTGAGGTATGCTAAAGTTAAAGGCATTAGCAGCCTTGTTTCAATCGGTAGCCTTGGGCAATAGTTGACAATAGTTTGACTGGACTCGTCTCTATCTTCACTGTACTTCTTATCTCGGCTCTTCTTGCTTCTCGCAATACTCCTCGACTTCTTCTTTGCTTGACTAGTGAAGAAAGGAGTTTCATTCCAATTCTTAGTTTAAGCTTACTTTCTCAAAGTAGTGTAAAGCAACTATATTATCTAGAGGAGTTCACTTATTTTTCTACGTAATCTAAGAACTAGTTTTCACTAAGTTCTAAAGTTCAACTTTTAGCCACTTGTAAATTTTCTCTTTTCCGCGTTGAGCGTGATGCGTTGGAGTGCCGAGTTTTGTCGAAGGACTCTACTTAGTCTAGCTATACAAGTCTAGAGTTTACTCTGAAGAAAGACTCTTGGATTACGGAGCAAACCTAGTGCTCTGATACCACTCTGTTTATGATCGCACTTTGCTAATTAATAGCTAAGCTTGGTAATTTGTGACTATGGATAATATTTGTGGATAAAAATAAGAAGAATGGTATTTTGTAGGGATTTGACTCATTCATCACATTGAATCGTACTGTATAAGGTAGGCGAAATAATATATAGGAACTGATCAAGGTTTGAATATACTTGTCATGGTTTTGACTTAAATTATAACCAAATCGAATAAGGTAGGATGATTTAGAGTGTATGCAGTGGAAGGAAAGTTACAGAATACATGTATGGAGACATGTATTACCAAGAGAATTTCATCACTGCTACTAGTTTGGATTTGACAAAACACCGTTGGGCAGTCCGCTTCACTTTGCTCAACCTGCACAAGAGAAATATGTACAGGGCTGAGTACAAAAGTACTCAGTGAACACATGCCAAAACATTTGTAATTGCCATCCATATATACAGTGAAACATAGGGTTTTACTTAAAAGTCTATGTTCACTAAAATATTAGTGATCTTAAAATCATCCGCGAAGATTAAGTTCTGTAGTAATCTACCATATCTGAGTTTGCTATGTCCTAGGAGGTGGCCACCTCACTCGGTCACTTGACCGGTCAATACACTCAATGACTCGATCTATGTGTACACTAGTCCAAGTATGATATCGGATCATACAAGAACCCGGATTCGATTATTAATTTGGCCTTGTGCCATTTAACAGATAGGTATGATATAAAAACTAAAAATAATTATGGCATGACAACTGTAAAAGAGTTAACATCTAATAAAACATGCTTTTTTATTTTATAGAAAGCCCTCCTCATTGCTCTCCTCGACTGCCACTAGACGATCTCTGCCTCAGCTACTGACCCTCCTCCATGTGACCTTTGGTCAAAATAATCGAGGTAAGATTCGCGTTCTAGCGATAAAATCTTATATAAGATTCTAGTTCAAATTCTAATCGGAGGTCACTCTTAACTTCAGTAACGTGGTTACTGTTATCTAAACTCGAATTATCAAGTCTCGTTATGTGAACGGGTCATGGAAAATTCTATTAATAAATTAATCTTTGATTTATTGCTAATCTAGGTTAATTACTGCTTGTAATCGCGTAATTGATTTGCTTAATTAATTAATCTCAATTATTAACTCTTAGTTAATTAACTCATCACATAAGTTAATTATTTTAATCGAAAAAAAATAATTTACTTAGGGTCTTGCTAAATGGCCATATTATGGATGGCCATAGTGTTGGAACTGCTGCTTGAAAGCATTCCTTTTTCCCACAGGATCTTCGAATTGGATGTGATAATTTAAATGCAACTAAATCATATAATCGAGTTCAGAATATTATACCTCAGATCTGTGCCGACGGAGTAATCTACAGGTCTAGATTACTGAGGTGTGATCCCTTTCCTCGAAGTTCTTCGACTGTGTGGGCGTCTAGGAACTTTGGAACCAGGAACTCTCCCTCTGCTGATGATAGGCGCCGATTCTCCTCACTCAAAACTTAGGTTTTTAGAATCTCTTCCTCCTTATTTATAAGGAGAAGTGCCGCCCCTATTCCTTGTCCACTAAGTCACGGGCTTTAATTAATTAAAGCCCGGTTTAGTTAATAATTACTGGAACAAATTCTAATTAAATATAATTAGAATTAATCCTAATTATTATAAGGAAAATAATATATAATTATTAAATTAATTATCTAATTCCTTAATTAAGAATAAATCTTAATTAATTAGATATTAATTTATTCCATAATGATATAATTAACCAGAGTACAATTATTGAGATCAGATGGACACTAAAAGAGGAAACTGACGTCCCATACACTACAGTAGGCGCCACATTAATGGGCTCAAGCCCATAATGCCTCTTTTTAGTCCAAAACTGATATCCCTCAATAATACCTTGAATTCCTTTCCTGAAGAGCTCTTGGGCCACCCCAGGGATCTATGTACCAGACAGAGTTTAGCCTTACCTAATGAAATAACCATGATCAACCCAGAATATTAATTTCATTAGAGCTGTGATGCATTCCACTAAAGAATCACAACTGAATCACCGCTCTGTCCCAATTTGTAGATTGGGGCTGATACTTTATTTAGAGCTATCCCCGTGTTTAATGACTCCGATATCCATTAATTAATTAGAGCTCTTCTGACTGCTCATAATTAATTAACATCTTATTCTCCTCAAGTAGTACCCGTTCACCCCTTATTATTATACCTGAACTTAATCAGCATGCATGACTTGGTATAATAAACCTTGTGAACTCCCTGAGGGGATATCTCTCAACCTAATACGGACACGGTGTCTCGATATAACTAATTAGACATACTATGTGCCCTCATGTTACCCAAGATGCAAGTCATCAGGGATGCTGCGATAGACTCTTAGCTATACAAGTCAAAGTAACAGTGAACAACACATATATCTCTAATAGCATATCGAGATTAAGATCATATCTCTAAATCCCGAGATCTCTAGTTCTTCACCTATTGCTAGGGTCAGTATCAGAAGAACCTTATCTCACTCGATCCTGTCAATACGTTCCACCGTACCAACATAACTAGCGACTGAGACCCGCCACTACCGTTATGTTGCAGTCTAAACCGATAGTTTTCCCAAGCTATCTCGACTGTGACACTGTTTATATCTCATAATTATTGTCGAACGCTGCGTGATCTCCCTGACACCCGAGCCGTCCACGTGTTCTAAAACATGAGATATAGGGCTTATTCTTATTAATATATTTATTCAGATAGGTGATTGTTACCAGTGGAATACATGTCATATATACTAAAACACGTTTTTGCTTTAGCTATATACAACAACCCCAACAATCTCCCACTTATACTAAAGTAAAAACTTTTAGTATACCCATGTGTCTATCGGAAACTATATGGCATCACTGTATTTCACATCTTCTCCCACTTATACTGAAAGATTTTACCGTGGGAGGATCCCTGAGACAATGCCCACCACGTGCTTCCGAGGTGCCGGCATACTAAATTTAGTGAATAAACCGCCATATAAACATTCCTGCTTTAATGTTCCTTTATACACGCAATATCGCCTTATGGTTACATAAACCAATCGGTACTCCTATGTGTTTTCCCAGGTTGACAAATCCATAGATCTTGCTTCTGCACTTGAAAACTCATGTGAGATTTCTTGCAAGATAGGATTACTACCATTTCACAAAGTAAAGTTTGCAACCATACAGCTGCTTTAGTAGCTCCCACTACATATTTAGCTTGTCATGAAAGAACTCTCATAAACATTTTACTGTTCCGAGATTCTCCAAGGTATGGTTCTCCTTTTCTAAGTGAACACATAGATTTAAGGTCGATTACCTCATTTACCAACACACTCCCCGATTATCCGTGTTCATTAATGAACTATATTTGTTACCTTGCACGCAACAATAGCAAATATCTGACACTTTTTCGATATAATTTATATCGATAACCTAGTCAGAACAGTAACCTACGTAGAATACTTGAATCATGTATACAATCCTTATGGATATACCCTACATTATTCAAATTCTGCGTCTTAAACTGTCCGGATAACCACCACCATTATGTCTGATAATACTCTCACAATGTTGCCAAAGTTAGTGATATCATCACATAATGTACAAGAAAATCACACCTATCATCTTCATTACCATGAGAACTATAACATTTATTGACACGTTCCATAAAACTTGATTTTATGCATGTCATTCCATAAATGCTCCTACTATTCGAATTTCCGCAAGAGTTATCAAGCATTCAGAATAATGTCCTTAATTGATACACATTTGATCCAACATAACCGTTATATCCAAATATTTTCCTGCCAAAAGCCATTGACTTTAAACAGATATTGGATTGTAACTTATGAGGTACAAAAAGTGTTAATATAGAAATATAGAAAACTTTTTTTATATTTTCCATATCAACTTTGTTCTTCCTTTGCACTTTTCATCATGAATCTAAATCCAACAATGAACCTTGCAAATTAACATGGATCGTATCAATTACTTTAACCTTCTCATATAAACTTTCCATGTGGTCGTTTCTTTCCTCATGTACATTTTCCAAGAAACCTAATTTCTTGATGTATATGAAAACGACTTAGTGTTCTATTTCAAAAAAAAAAAAACACTCCCACTTCAATAAAGATGACCTTGTGCAGAATACTTGTGACTATTCATTCTTGTACTTCTTGACTTATTGAAATTCCTTGAATGATCCTATCATTTTTGAACATTCGTTCAATAACGATCTTTATCACCTTATCCTTTTAATCTTTTATTGAAACTTTTACTAATCCAACTTATCACCAATCTTAATTCAACTAATTTGCAATTCACGCAAATATCCCTTATATCCAATCTTGAGTTAAAATCGGTCATAATGCCAATTTATACTCAAATTGTAAGGTAGAATTATAGATACTTGACATAGTTTAGTAATGTTTCAAAACAAGATGAGAAAAGAGGTGAGAAACAAAGAAACAACTACATTTATCTAATCATATTTGAGATATTCCATGTTACTAGATAATTACTTCTACACATGAATGAAAAACATTTAACAACCAGTGTTAAACTCAAATTAACACAAATGTTAAAACCGAAATCATCCATAAACCAATTCAAAACAAATGTACCGCCAAAACTTGGCACCAATGTAATGAAAAACAGTAAAGTAATGTATCATCCCAAACATCTATCTCAAAACCAAAAGATAAAACAAAGAAACAGAAGTCTTCGAGTAATCAGCAACCGCATCTACCATCAATGCTCGCTGACGCCAGGACTCGAAGCCGCCTCATCATCCTTTGTGGCATCGCCTACAAAGAAATATATGTAACAAACCATAATTAGTATCCACCAGTTCAATCCGTCCAATAAAGGACTAAACCAATGCTAATATGTTTCACCATGTTACATTTAGAGACATACCTTCATCCATCTTTTATTTCTTATTCCGCCTTACATAAACTTTCTTGGCTGGAAGTTTATGTTCGCATGCTAACTGAACCTTAGCTCTGGTTGTATCAACAAAATCAAGAAACCTCCTATACCTTTGTGACTGAACATAGTCACTTATGGTATATTCATTTTCATCCCAGGTTGATGAGTATCTCATAACCTTTTCTTCATTGGGAGGTTTCCCTTGATCGAGTCGATTTTCCCTTCTTGCTTCTTGGATTAAGTTGATCCTGACTTCATCAATTTTGAGTAATTCTTCACATAAAGCAAAGACATCCTCATGATGAACTTCACCAACAACTTCTTCCCTTAAGGCCAAAAACCAATCAGGGAAAGTAGAAAGCAAGATTTCACACCTCGTTCTTCCCACCATCTTTCCTCCATATGTGACAGAGAAATGTGTGAACACCTTGAGGTACCGTTTCATATCGAAATAATCCACAAACCTCATTAACTCCATTTCTTTTCTTGCCAAGGTTCTTAGCAGCTTCTCACGGAAATCCTCAGGAATTCCATTAGGGAAATTTAGCAAACGATTTATTTTATTGCGTATTGAGGACAAAGACATATCTGAAACCAAATAACATAAGTTGACAGTTAACAACTTATTTAATAAAAATAATTTATGTTATCAATGTTATAACCCTTTGAATAAATAACATTGAACCAACAAACGAGTAGCCCAAAAATTTTATACTTGAGTCACGTAGGGCGACCAGGCAAGCATGAAATTTTCGACCATGACTTCTAGAGCCAGTTTATTTCTCTTATCATCACATGGACCCTTGTGAACTAAAGAAATAATAACCCGTACCTTAACCGGACCCTACTATTTTGAGAAGTGACCTCGTAGGGAGGATTCATCAATTAGTAGCTAAGCTTTAACCATATTATTCACCTAACCGAGTTTATCTACAAGATAGCATAGAAAACGAGAACTATGCCGGTATTGTAGATGCCCTCTTAGATTATCTCACTTAAAATTTCCACTAAGGACCGAGTTAGAGCCTGTACGTGTAAGCCACGTAGGGTGGACGTTTACTCGTACAACTCCCACTCTCCTAAAGAATATTCTAAGTTATTGAGAAATTTTACCGACGAATATACGGGCAAGGGGTTCTATATCGTGTAGGCCACGTAGGTGGACGTCTATCCGATTCTAATCCTTGACTTCGTCTAAAACCAAATATGGAGGTCCCCAATTAATTAATTAAAACTAATTGATTTTACCGCTTAGTCTTTTTATTTTCAAAGGGTTTTATGCGATATACGAAGCACGTTGACAATTAAGTCCTACCGCATGATTTCTAAGCGCAAGTAATAAAACATGCTCGCTTTTGAAATCATAAATCCATGCTATTGACACCTTAGGCATGTTCGTTTCTATTACGCATTTAATAAAAGCAACAATAACATGCAAAACATGCTTTTATCTCATTGCGTAATTTAAACCATCCATAGCATGCATAATTAATTAAATAAATAAATAGGCTGCCGACCGGGAAGGATAAAACCTATCTATTACAATTTAATTAATTAAATCCGAAACAAGCTTCGGTCTTGGAAAGTCTTCACTTGGTCTTCAAGTCCACCTTCCATAATTAGCAAGTAGCTCGAAATGGAATTAGGGCGCGGAATTCCCTATTTCCAAAATGAGACGAGACGAATGATTTTTGGAAACGAATTAAGTTACGAAAACCTAACCGTCAACGATCACACTAAAGTTTCGGAAAACCTTAGCCCTCGTTCGCTTGCCACGTCACTGACACGTGTCACGATGACATACGTGCGTGCATCACACGCGCCGTCATCGTACGTGTCAAACGGGCCGGATCGGGTCGGATCGCGCGTGGGCTGGGTGAACGGGCCAGCTGCGTCCTTTGCAGCCCGGCCCGAGCCCAGCCCGGCATCCCGGCCCAATCACCATCATCATCATCGTCTTCATCTTCATCTTCGAACTTCAGCCGCTGCAGCCCGTCCGCCGATAAACCACCGCCGCTGCCGACCGCTCCCACTGGCTCGACCAGCCTCCCGGCACCAAGAGGGCCCCGGCGTCGAGCCACCGCGTGCAGCAGCAGCCGGAACAGCCGCAGTAGACGACGAGTCTGCGCGCGGAAAAATTTCGCCGCCGCCCGTCGCCATGGCTGCTGCAACATCCAGCCCCCACCTCTGCCGCGATCGTCCGCCGTCCAGCAGCCGCCCAGAAACCACAGCAGCAGCCGCAACAGTTGGAGCAATCGCAGCAGTCGGAGCAGAAGCCCTCGACGGCGTGCGTGCAGCGAAAAACCCTATCGCTGCCGCCGTCGTCCGCCTCCGCCCGCAGCTGTCCGTGTCTGCACCACTTCCGTCCGCGTTCGCCCGGCATCGACCAGCACCCAGGCGTGAGCCCAGGTGCACGACACAGCCAGCCCAAGGCTCGAGTAGCCATGCGCGAGCCAGAAACCCCAGCCAGCCCAAGGCTCGAGTAGCCATGCGCGAGCCAAAAACCCTAGGGTTTCTGGCCGCCGCTGCTTCCACCGCCTCGGACCGCCGCCGCCTTTGCCCCGGCACTGCCTCAGCCTCCGATCGACGTCGTTGAGCCCTAGGGTTCCGATGTTGATCGATCGAAGAAGCTGCAGCGCCGAGATCGCGGCTGAACGGCTGCTGCCGTCGTTGCCGTGTACGCGCGTGTGTGACACGCGCTTCCACACGCGTCGTCGCCGCCGTCTCCCTCGATTCTCATGCCCCGTTCTTCAATTTCTTCACTCGATCTCCACCGTACAGAATTTACAAGAAATCGACAAATACGAAGAAATTTATAGAAAAACGAATCCTATTCTAATCGGTACCTTATTTCTCACCGATTTGAAAAACAACACGAAAAAACCGAATAAAACGGGATCAAAAAACAACACACGTTGTTCCCGGACAGCAGCATGCACAGTTTATAGCATAATTGACTCGAATGCATGAACATACATTTAATCTAATTATCACAGAGCCAATTCTAGAACCGTGGCTCTGATACCAGTTGTTGGAACTGCTGCTTGAAAGCATTCCTTTTTCCCACAGGATCTTCGAATTGGATGTGATAATTTAAATGCAACTAAATCATATAATCGAGTTCAGAATATTATACCTCAGATCTGTGCCGACGGAGTAATCTACAGGTCTAGATTACTGAGGTGTGATCCCTTTCCTCGAAGTTCTTCGACTGTGTGGGCGTCTAGGAACTTTGGAACCAGGAACTCTCCCTCTGCTGATGATAGGCGCCGATTCTCCTCACTCAAAACTTAGGTTTTTAGAATCTCTTCCTCCTTATTTATAAGGAGAAGTGCCGCCTCTATTCCTTGTCCACTAAGTCACGGGCTTTAATTAATTAAAGCCCGGTTTAGTTAATAATTACTGGAACAAATTCTAATTAAATATAATTAGAATTAATCCTAATTATTATAAGGAAAATAATATATAATTATTAAATTAATTATCTCATTCCTTAATTAAGAATAAATCTTAATTAATTAGATATTAATTTATTCCATAAATATATAATTAACCAGAGTACAATTATTGAGATCAGATGGACACTAAAAGAGGAAACTGGCGTCCCCTACACTACAGTAGGCGCCACATTAATGGGCTCAAGCCCATAATGCCTCTTTTTAGTCCAAAACGGATATCCCTCAATAATACCTTGAATTCCTTTCCTGAAGAGCTCTTGGGCCACCCCAGGGATCTATGTACCAGACAGAGTTTAGCCTTACCTAATGAAATAACCATGATCAACCCAGAACATTAATTTCATTAGAGCTGTGATGCATTCCACTAAAGAATCACAACTGAATCACCGCTCTGTCCCAATTTGTAGATTGGGGCTGATACTTTATTTAGAGCTATCCCCGTGTTTAATGACTCCGATATCCATTAATTAATTAGAGCTCCTCTGACTGCTCATAATTAATTAACATCTTATTCTCCTCAAGTAGTACCCGTTCACCCCTTATTATTATACCTGAACTTAATCAGCATGCATGACTTGGTATAATAAACCTTGTGAACTCCCTGAGGGGATATCTCTCAACCTAATACGGACACGGTGTCTCGATATAACTAATTAGACATACTATGTGCCCTCATGTTACCCAAGATGCAAGTCATCAGGGATGCTGCGATAGACTCTTAGCTATACAAGTCAAAGTAACAGTGAACAACACATATATCTCTAATAGCATATCGAGATTAAGATCATATCTCTAAATCCCGAGATCTCTAGTTCTTCACCTATTGCTAGGGTCAGTATCAGAAGAACCTTATCTCACTCGATCCTGTCAATACGTTCCACCGTACCAACATAACTAGCGACTGAGACCCGCCACTACCGTTATGTTGCAGTCTAAACCGATAGTTTTCCCAAGCTATCTCGACTGTGACACTGTTTATATCTCATAATTATTGTCGAACGCTGCGTGATCTCCCTGACACCCGAGCCGTCCACGTGTTCTAAAACATGAGATATAGGGCTTATTCTTATTAATATATTTATTCAGATAGGTGATTGTTACCAGTGGAATACATGTCATATATACTAAAACACGTTTTTGCTTTAGCTATATATAACAACCCCAACAATCTCCCACTTATACTAAAGTAAAAACTTTTAGTATACCCATGTGTCTATCGGAAACTATATGGCATCACTGTATTTCACATCTTCTCCCACTTATACTGAAAGATTTTACCGTGGGAGGATCCCTGAGACAATGCCCACCACGTGCTTCCGAGGTGCCGGCATACTAAATTTAGTGAATAAACCGCCATATAAACATTCCTGCTTTAATGTTCCTTTATACACGCAATATCGCCTTATGGTTACATAAACCAATCGGTACTCCTATGTGTTTTCCCAGGTTGACAAATCCATAGATCTTGCTTCTGCACTTGAAAACTCATGTGAGATTTCTTGCAAGATAGGATTACTACCATTTCACAAAGTAAAGTTTGCAACCATACAGCTGCTTTAGTAGCTCCCACTACATATTTAGCTTGTCATGAAAGAACTCTCATAAACATTTTACTGTTCCGAGATTCTCCAAGGTATGGTTCTCCTTTTCTAAGTGAACACATAGATTTAAGGTCGATTACCTCATTTACCAACACACTCCCCGATTATCCGTGTTCATTAATGAACTATATTTGTTACCTTGCACGCAACAATAGCAAATATCTGACACTTTTTCGATATAATTTATATCGATAACCTAGTCAGAACAGTAACCTACGTAGAATACTTGAATCATGTATACAATCCTTATGGATATACCCTACATTATTCAAATTCTGCGTCTTAAACTGTCCGGATAACCACCACCATTATGTCTGATAATACTCTCACAATGTTGCCAAAGTTAGTGATATCATCACATAATGTACAAGAAAATCACACCTATCATCTTCATTACCATGAGAACTATAACATTTATTGACATGTTCCATAAAACTTGATTTTATGCATGTCATTCCATAAATGCTCCTACTATTCGAATTTCCGCAAGAGTTATCAAGCATTCAGAATAATGTCCTTAATTGATACACATTTGATCCAACATAACCGTTATATCCAAATATTTTCCTGCCAAAAGCCATTGACTTTAAACAGATATTGGATTGTAACTTATGAGGTACAAAAAGTGTTAATATAGAAATATAGAAAACTTTTTTTATATTTTCCATATCAACTTTGTTCTTCCTTTGCACTTTTCATCATGAATCTAAATCCAACAATGAACCTTGCAAATTAACATGGATCGTATCAATTACTTTAACCTTCTCATATAAACTTTCCATGTGGTCGTTTCTTTCCTCATGTACATTTTCCAAGAAACCTAATTTCTTGATGTATATGAAAACGACTTAGTGTTCTATTTCAAAAAAAAAAAAACACTCCCACTTCAATAAAGATGACCTTGTGCAGAATACTTGTGACTATTCATTCTTGTACTTCTTGACTTATTGAAATTCCTTGAATGATCCTATCATTTTTGAACATTCGTTCAATAACGATCTTTATCACCTTATCCTTTTAATCTTTTATTGAAACTTTTACTAATCCAACTTATCACCAATCTTAATTCAACTAATTTGCAATTCACGCAAATATCCCTTATATCCAATCTTGAGTTAAAATCGGTCATAATGCCAATTTATACTCAAATTGTAAGGTAGAATTATAGATACTTGACATAGTTTAGTAATGTTTCAAAACAAGATGAGAAAAGAGGTGAGAAACAAAGAAACAACTACATTTATCTAATCATATTTGAGATATTCCATGTTACTAGATAATTACTTCTACACATGAATGAAAAACATTTAACAACCAGTGTTAAACTCAAATTAACACAAATGTTAAAACCGAAATCATCCATAAACCAATTCAAAACAAATGTACCGCCAAAACTTGGCACCAATGTAATGAAAAACAGTAAAGTAATGTATCATCCCAAACATCTATCTCAAAACCAAAAGATAAAACAAAGAAACAGAAGTCTTCGAGTAATCAGCAACCGCATCTACCATCAATGCTCGCTGACGCCAGGACTCGAAGCCGCCTCATCATCCTTTGTGGCATCGCCTACAAAGAAATATATGTAACAAACCATAATTAGTATCCACCAGTTCAATCCGTCCAATAAAGGACTAAACCAATGCTAATATGTTTCACCATGTTACATTTAGAGACATACCTTCATCCATCTTTTATTTCTTATTCCGCCTTACATAAACTTTCTTGGCTGGAAGTTTATGTTCGCATGCTAACTGAACCTTAGCTCTGGTTGTATCAACAAAATCAAGAAACCTCCTATACCTTTGTGACTGAACATAGTCACTTATGGTATATTCATTTTCATCCCAGGTTGATGAGTATCTCATAACCTTTTCTTCATTGGGAGGTTTCCCTTGATCGAGTCGATTTTCCCTTCTTGCTTCTTGGATTAAGTTGATCCTGACTTCATCAATTTTGAGTAATTCTTCACATAAAGCAAAGACATCCTCATGATGAACTTCACCAACAACTTCTTCCCTTAAGGCCAAAAACCAATCAGGGAAAGTAGAAAGCAAGATTTCACACCTCGTTCTTCCCACCATCTTTCCTCCATATGTGACAGA
The DNA here is from genome assembly GCA_001642375.2 of Mentha longifolia. Classification (NCBI taxonomy): domain Eukaryota; kingdom Viridiplantae; phylum Streptophyta; class Magnoliopsida; order Lamiales; family Lamiaceae; genus Mentha; species Mentha longifolia. The sequence continues at coordinate 34,463,531 of CM038116.1, forward strand.
GAAATGTGTGAACACCTTGAGGTACCGTTTCATATCGAAATAATCCACAAACCTCATTAACTCCATTTCTTTTCTTGCCAAGGTTCTTAGCAGCTTCTCACGGAAATCCTCAGGAATTCCATTAGGGAAATTTAGCAAACGATTTATTTTATTGCGTATTGAGGACAAAGACATATCTGAAACCAAATAACATAAGTTGACAGTTAACAACTTATTTAATAAAAATAATTTATGTTATCAATGTTATAACCCTTTGAATAAATAACATTGAACCAACAAACGAGTAGCCCAAAAATTTTATACTTGAGTCACGTAGGGCGACCAGGCAAGCATGAAATTTTCGACCATGACTTCTAGAGCCAGTTTATTTCTCTTATCATCACATGGACCCTTGTGAACTAAAGAAATAATAACCCGTACCTTAACCGGACCCTACTATTTTGAGAAGTGACCTCGTAGGGAGGATTCATCAATTAGTAGCTAAGCTTTAACCATATTATTCACCTAACCGAGTTTATCTACAAGATAGCATAGAAAACGAGAACTATGCCGGTATTGTAGATGCCCTCTTAGATTATCTCACTTAAAATTTCCACTAAGGACCGAGTTAGAGCCTGTACGTGTAAGCCACGTAGGGTGGACGTTTACTCGTACAACTCCCACTCTCCTAAAGAATATTCTAAGTTATTGAGAAATTTTACCGACGAATATACGGGCAAGGGGTTCTATATCGTGTAGGCCACGTAGGTGGACGTCTATCCGATTCTAATCCTTGACTTCGTCTAAAACCAAATATGGAGGTCCCCAATTAATTAATTAAAACTAATTGATTTTACCGCTTAGTCTTTTTATTTTCAAAGGGTTTTATGCGATATACGAAGCACGTTGACAATTAAGTCCTACCGCATGATTTCTAAGCGCAAGTAATAAAACATGCTCGCTTTTGAAATCATAAATCCATGCTATTGACACCTTAGGCATGTTCGTTTCTATTACGCATTTAATAAAAGCAACAATAACATGCAAAACATGCTTTTATCTCATTGCGTAATTTAAACCATCCATAGCATGCATAATTAATTAAATAAATAAATAGGCTGCCGACCGGGAAGGATAAAACCTATCTATTACAATTTAATTAATTAAATCCGAAACAAGCTTCGGTCTTGGAAAGTCTTCACTTGGTCTTCAAGTCCACCTTCCATAATTAGCAAGTAGCTCGAAATGGAATTAGGGCGCGGAATTCCCTATTTCCAAAATGAGACGAGACGAATGATTTTTGGAAACGAATTAAGTTACGAAAACCTAACCGTCAACGATCACACTAAAGTTTCGGAAAACCTTAGCCCTCGTTCGCTTGCCACGTCACTGACACGTGTCACGATGACATACGTGCGTGCATCACACGCGCCGTCATCGTACGTGTCAAACGGGCCGGATCGGGTCGGATCGCGCGTGGGCTGGGTGAACGGGCCAGCTGCGTCCTTTGCAGCCCGGCCCGAGCCCAGCCCGGCATCCCGGCCCAATCACCATCATCATCATCGTCTTCATCTTCATCTTCGAACTTCAGCCGCTGCAGCCCGTCCGCCGATAAACCACCGCCGCTGCCGACCGCTCCCACTGGCTCGACCAGCCTCCCGGCACCAAGAGGGCCCCGGCGTCGAGCCACCGCGTGCAGCAGCAGCCGGAACAGCCGCAGTAGACGACGAGTCTGCGCGCGGAAAAATTTCGCCGCCGCCCGTCGCCATGGCTGCTGCAACATCCAGCCCCCACCTCTGCCGCGATCGTCCGCCGTCCAGCAGCCGCCCAGAAACCACAGCAGCAGCCGCAACAGTTGGAGCAATCGCAGCAGTCGGAGCAGAAGCCCTCGACGGCGTGCGTGCAGCGAAAAACCCTATCGCTGCCGCCGTCGTCCGCCTCCGCCCGCAGCTGTCCGTGTCTGCACCACTTCCGTCCGCGTTCGCCCGGCATCGACCAGCACCCAGGCGTGAGCCCAGGTGCACGACGCAGCCAGCCCAAGGCTCGAGTAGCCATGCGCGAGCCAGAAACCCCAGCCAGCCCAAGGCTCGAGTAGCCATGCGCGAGCCAAAAACCCTAGGGTTTCTGGCCGCCGCTGCTTCCACCGCCTCGGACCGCCGCCGCCTTTGCCCCGGCACTGCCTCAGCCTCCGATCGACGTCGTTGAGCCCTAGGGTTCCGATGTTGATCGATCGAAGAAGCTGCAGCGCCGAGATCGCGGCTGAACGGCTGCTGCCGTCGTTGCCGTGTACGCGCGTGTGTGACACGCGCTTCCACACGCGTCGTCGCCGCCGTCTCCCTCGATTCTCATGCCCCGTTCTTCAATTTCTTCACTCGATCTCCACCGTACAGAATTTACAAGAAATCGACAAATACGAAGAAATTTATAGAAAAACGAATCCTATTCTAATCGGTACCTTATTTCTCACCGATTTGAAAAACAACACGAAAAAACCGAATAAAACGGGATCAAAAAACAACACACGTTGTTCCCGGACAGCAGCATGCACAGTTTATAGCATAATTGACTCGAATGCATGAACATACATTTAATCTAATTATCACAGAGCCAATTCTAGAACCGTGGCTCTGATACCAGTTGTTGGAACTGCTGCTTGAAAGCATTCCTTTTTCCCACAGGATCTTCGAATTGGATGTGATAATTTAAATGCAACTAAATCATATAATCGAGTTCAGAATATTATACCTCAGATCTGTGCCGACGGAGTAATCTACAGGTCTAGATTACTGAGGTGTGATCCCTTTCCTCGAAGTTCTTCGACTGTGTGGGCGTCTAGGAACTTTGGAACCAGGAACTCTCCCTCTGCTGATGATAGGCGCCGATTCTCCTCACTCAAAACTTAGGTTTTTAGAATCTCTTCCTCCTTATTTATAAGGAGAAGTGCCGCCCCTATTCCTTGTCCACTAAGTCACGGGCTTTAATTAATTAAAGCCCGGTTTAGTTAATAATTACTGGAACAAATTCTAATTAAATATAATTAGAATTAATCCTAATTATTATAAGGAAAATAATATATAATTATTAAATTAATTATCTCATTCCTTAATTAAGAATAAATCTTAATTAATTAGATATTAATTTATTCCATAAATATATAATTAACCAGAGTACAATTATTGAGATCAGATGGACACTAAAAGAGGAAACTGGCGTCCCCTACACTACAGTAGGCGCCACATTAATGGGCTCAAGCCCATAATGCCTCTTTTTAGTCCAAAACGGATATCCCTCAATAATACCTTGAATTCCTTTCCTGAAGAGCTCTTGGGCCACCCCAGGGATCTATGTACCAGACAGAGTTTAGCCTTACCTAATGAAATAACCATGATCAACCCAGAACATTAATTTCATTAGAGCTGTGATGCATTCCACTAAAGAATCACAACTGAATCACCGCTCTGTCCCAATTTGTAGATTGGGGCTGATACTTTATTTAGAGCTATCCCCGTGTTTAATGCTCCGATATCCATTAATTAATTAGAGCTCCTCTGACTGCTCATAATTAATTAACATCTTATTCTCCTCAAGTAGTACCCGTTCACCCCTTATTATTATACCTGAACTTAATCAGCATGCATGACTTGGAATAATAAACCTTGTGAACTCCCTGAGGGGATATCTCTCAACCTAATACGGACACGGTGTCTCGATATAACTAATTAGACATACTATGTGCCCTCATGTTACCCAAGATGCAAGTCATCAGGGATGCTGCGATAGACCCTTAGCTATACAAGTCAAAGTAACAGTGAACAACACATATATCTCTAATAGCATATCGAGATTAAGATCATATCTCTAAATCCCGAGATCTCTAGTTCTTCACCTATTGCTAGGGTCAGTATCAGAAGAACCTTATCTCACTCGATCCTGTCAATACGTTCCACCGTACCAACATAACTAGCGACTGAGACCCGCCACTACCGTTATGTTGCAGTCTAAACCGATAGTTATCCCAAGCTATCTCGACTGTGACACTGTTTATATCTCATAATTATTGTCGAACGCTGCGTGATCTCCCTGACACCCGAGCCGTCCACGTGTTCTAAAACATGAGATATAGGGCTTATTCTTATTAATATATTTATTCAGATAGGTGATTGTTACCAGTGGAATACATGTCATATATACTAAAACACGTTTTTGCTTTAGCTATATACAACAACCCCAACATATAGGAGGACTTTATAGTCATTGTGCATTTCTTAATTAATTATTTTACATATATGTCCTTGTATCTATTTATGGATAGATGTATATAAGGTAATTTCATTATTTATGAGTTAATAATCTCTATCCATATTAATAAAGGTTTGTTTTCTATAAATACTTTTGACAAAAAACATGATTGTTATTTACATACGTAAACTGTAGAAGTATTAAAGATAAATTATAAAAAAATGTTAAAAATAAATTTACAATTAGAATGGCTCAAATTAAACATGTGTAAATTAATTGAAGAATATATATATCCATAGCTCGTTTCTAATATAAGTCCTACGAAAATGTTATTGTATATGTTTTCAAAACAAAAACTTTATTTTATATAAATATATACATACATAATTGTTTAAATATATTATTGAGATAAAAACAATAAGATACAAAATCAACTTAGTGATTTTCTTTTCTTTTTTCTTAAAAAAATAAACTATTTAATTTTAAAACTGTAGACTATATTCAAACGTTTAATCTAATTGCAAGACTACTATGACTCGATAACGATACATTAAGAGTGAGCATATATATCAAACCGAAATAATTTTTTCCTAGTCAAACTAATAAAAAATTTATATCATAACAAACTAATTAAATTCGAACCAAATAATATTTAATGAAAGAAAAATGAGATTCAATTAGATTTTTGACAAAATGGAATCGTATAATGCCTTCAAACTGAACTATTCTTTTTATAATCCTAAATATCAATGATAAAAATATATATGTTCAAAAATCGCATTGTTCTTAAGTTGATTTGATTTAATTATGTTGGAATACACATTTTTTGTTGCATGGCCATTTATAAAATCTACAACCACATCAAATAGGATGCTCTGTCTCAATTTCAATGTATCAATTGTGTCCTAAATTAGCTATAGTATTTCACTATTTATATACTTTTATCATAAAATTTATTACTCCCTTCGTCCCAAATATAGCATTCTGTTTCTTTTGCAATAATTTTATGCTCCCTTCGTCCCATAATTTGGGCATGAAAATTGACAGAATGTGTAATTTTTTTTTCCAATTATGTAATTTTTTTTTCCAATTATGAATTCATAATTGGAAAAAAAAATTACACATTCTTTTGATTTCCGTGCCCAAATTTATAGGACGAAATGAGCATAAAATTATTATCAAAAGAAACGGGACCCTATTTTTGGGACGGAGAGAGTATACGATATAAAATGAGCTATGAATTTATTCTTATAAATATGTGATATATATATATATATATATAATAAAATATAAATATACAGACCGATCCTTAATAAATCGTATCCTATATTTTTTAAATCTAGAAATCCGTATCCTCGTATCCAATCTGCATCGTATCGCCTCCGCACCCCGCATCCCCGCACCCACAACATAGTTTAGTGCATGTTTTATTGAGAAACTTTGAATCACATATTAATTAAGAGTATAAATTAATTAGTGGTACATTGAATCACATATTAATTAAGAGTTGGATTTGAATTAATTAGACAATACTCTAGCCCACTGATTAATAAGAGCCGGCTAAGTAAGCTGCATGATCAGACCCAGTCTTTAATCCAGCCCGGCTTCTCTGTCTCGGCCCGAATCTGCACCCGACACGGAAACTGACCCAGCTCCACTTAGCCAGACCTTATCTCTCTCGATATTCTCGTTCAGCCTGTCTCTCTCTCTCGTCGACTTCTCTCCTCTTCTTTACCCTCCTAATTCTTCCCTTCTCCAACACCGCCACCGGTCACTATTTCCAGCCATTGCAGCCGCCAGCTTCCCCCTCTTCTCTCTCGTTGCATGTCTCTCTCTCTCTCCTGGGATTAATTCCCAAAGATAAAAACCTAATTGTCGAAATTAGAGGACAATCTTCCCTCTCCGTTTCCGGCATCACTTCTCTCTACCGCCACCTTTAAGTGGGTGTTTGCCATCCGCGGCAGCACCGTTGAGTGCGTGCAATGGCGAGGTCGGCGCCTCTGTCGTTCTACTTCTGCTACAAGTCATCTCCTCCACCTCTCGCCATCGTCCGGCGCCACCTTTTTCGAGCCGCCGTCTTCCTCGCTGCCCTTCCGACAGCAGCAGTAGGCCATCGGTGCCCTTGCCACAGCGGATTGAGCGACTTTTTCCTCATTCGTCTCCTTTCTTTCTACTTAGGTATTTTCTGTTGTATTTCATTTTATCTTATAATTGGTTCCATTATAATGGAGTTCTCCTTCTCTTTTAGGTACCAGCAGTGACGGGGACGTCGTCGGGGCTCGTTGCCGTCACTGAACTTCTGCCAGCCGAGCTACTTGCCGTCGGGGCTTGGAGCCTCGACTTGAGGTTCGAATTCCTCCTTCCTCCGTCTCCTCTAGCCACTGGTTTATTTCTTAATTTTTTATTTTCTAGTTTACTGACTTTTGTTCACTGCTCATCTTGTTGCAGGTTCCGGCAGCGAGGGCACCGTCGAGATAGGTTATGCCGGCATGGTCTTCTGTAGTCGGGGCTCCGGTGCTGGTTTGCTGTCCGCCGCTGCTATCGAAAATGGGGAAATCCTTCTCTCGTTCGGTAACTCTCTCAACTCCTCTTCTAAAGTTAAGTATTGTTCTTATTTCAGTTTCTAAGGTTAGATTGCGGATTCGATATGCCATGGTTTCACTCACTTCAGAAACGCTACTGTGAAAATGCTTGTTAGTTCTAGGTTGAGGTTTGTGGGGTTAAG